>CM061041.1:148391645-148781645 GCA_030762985.1 Adelphocoris suturalis | reverse complement strand
TGCCAAATAAATTTGATTTTTTGAGAACGACTTATTAAACGGAAAAAGGGTTGCGGTTTTGGATAACACACGTCTGAGAAAAGTAAAATGCCAGAATCTTTCTCCTACAACGTCTCGCCACGGATAGATTAACAACTTAAGAGCATTCGTGTGGATAGAAAGGATTTCTATCATTTTCTTGCTCAGGGCCTTGTCGCTTAGCTCTATATGGCAGACGGATATTTTGACAGGCCACTGACACTTTTACAATCAAAACAACCTGAAGTCCCAAAGGAGAGTTATGCAATCTGCCTAGTTGTTCCTGAATCACACCGATTCTTGAGTCTTCATTTCGTACCTACTACTAAATTGATCGCGTTTCACTTGTAACCGATTCACTAACTCAAACCAAGTTACAACATAAATGTAAAATGTTTTTTAAGCTGCGTATCAGTAAACGCTCCTCGTTGATGTTTTGATATTTAGGGCCGCTTTCATACCCATGAATGGATTTCAGTTTTAATTCATGTCGATTTCACCAAAGCAACGTTCTCAGTGCTCGTTCTGACGGTTCTCGAACTCATCAAAACTGGGACGGGGAATCCCGGGGCGTTCTGGAACTTGTGGAACCACGTTCTGCACTGCGAACGATTTCAGAACTTGGAAGTGGAATAACCTGTGTTGTTGTTTGTAACCTCACTCAACTCGTGTTACCTTCTGGTGCTCCTTTTCAGAATATATTTAGTGCCCGTGAATAGATTACTTATTATGCCCGTGAATATTACTTAACTATTACCCCACAGCAATAAAAATAAATAATTTCCCCTATACGATTACAAAGGCTTACTATTGGGAATAATAAACCAAAATAGTGGCAAATTATCAATAACATCAAAAAAAAAAAAAAAAAAAAATCTGAAACTGTCCTTAAATTGGTTTTTTAATTACCAAAATGGGTCCTTAAATGGTCCTTAAATTAAAATTATCATTTATTTAAACCTTTGTAATCGACTAAGAAAGAATGTAAAGACGAAACGGTTGCATACGAGTCTGCAACACATTGGAACATTATTTTCATGTCTTCAGTTGCAGACGCGTAGGTATGTGTAGCAGACTCGTATGCAATCAGAAATTAACAAGCGGTTGCAATCATGTTCACAATATCAATTATTGAGAATGATCACCTGTGTGTAAACAATAATTCAAATAACCATGCTCATAACTGTGATTGTTGGCCACGCACTTCGCAGTAGTTAACATAATATGATTGGATAAATCGAGAGCTTTCGAACGAATGGTGAACGAATTTTGTGGGATGAAAAACGACGAAGTACCATTTCCCTAGCAACGTCTCGGTTGTAAGCGGAAATCATCAGAAATTGAGCATATTTCGTTACGTAACGTAACGTGACATAACGAAAATTTGGTTGTGTGCCATAGCAAAGACATGAAATGTCAAAAATTCCACGATGACTGAGGAGTATAGTCGAAAAAATTTGAATTTCGTGGATTTAGACGAGATCCGTTTATAACTTCAATCTAGTCCTCATCATTTACAGACCAAACACCATCGTCGAAACTATCGCTTTCCGACTTGACGAGCTAGTTGACATTTCGATCATAGAATAGGTACTTATACTCTAACGAATAGAGACTAAAGTATTATAAAGTATGATTTCGATGAAGAAGAAGAGAGTTGTTTACTCTAAAGCTTCGTTCTCAGTGCGCGTTCTGGGAGTTCGGAACGGTTCTGGGCAAGCGCAGTAGAGTTTTGTCGTTCGCAGTGCCAGAACGCCCAGTTCCGGAACGCCAAGAACGCCGAGTTCTGCGTTCGCAGTGTCTTCGGAACCCAGTTCCGAACGGTTCTGACAGTTCCCGTTTTTTTCGGAACTGTGAGAACTCGAACGCAAGGACGTAGTTAACGCATGCGCACTTCACTATTTTTCGGATCTCGTGGAATAAACAACTTTCGTCTTCATCGACTTTATTCATTAAACAACCTTATATCGTTTTATTTCGCTCGTTTTATTTTGCTTCATCGATCATAACAATTTCAGCTTCATTCTCTTTCTTTCATTTCATTCTCTTTCAGTCTCTATACGTTACCAAACTATTCTATAATTCAAAATGTCAACTAGCTCGTCAAGTACAGATAGCGATAATTTCGACGATGGTGTTCCGTGGTTTGTAGACGATGAGGACGAGATCGAAGTTATAGTTGGATCTCGTCTACATCCAAGAAACTCAAATTTTTTTGAGAAAATCGTGCCAAGGTTTGACGACGAAGAGTTCGTTTACCACTTTAGAATAAGCCGTGGGCTCGCGGAAGAGTTAGCCCACCGTTTTCAGGCCAGCACTCTCTACCATCACCACTTCGGTCCTTATGGCAAGGTATGTCAAAAAAAAGTTCCAGTCATGCAGCATGATCGTACGAGCGAATCTCGTAAATTATCTTAGTACCTATATTACGTTAGGTACCTACATAGTTTTGAAATTAGAACACTTTGAAATCGTAATAACCAACATTATGGCAACAAAATTCGTTCTAAATAATAATCTGCGACTCAAAAAAGATTTGGGAATTTTAGCTTTTTTGGGGAGCTTTTATCGATTTTCAGCAAATAATAATGAAATGTAAGTAGTAAAGGGATTTTTATCTCAATCCTAAGGATAGTTATCTTCTGGAATGACACATGCGTGTATACATATATGAAAACGCGTTAAACACTAGGATTCGTTTCAGAATGTCTCAAAACGGATTTTCAATGAAAAAAATTTTCAAACATTTTTGGACCCATTGCAATAGCTTCATTTTCTACGATAATTCGCTAAAATATGTACTTGAAGGTAACACGAGTTGAGTGAGGTTACAAACAACACAGGTTATTCCACTTCCAAGTTCTGAAATCGTTCGCAGTGCAGAACGCGGTTCCACAAGTTCCGGAACTCCCCGGGACTCCCCGTCCCAGTTCTCATGAGTTCGAGAACTGTTAGAGCGCGCACTGAGAACGAAGCTTTAATAACATATCCTATCGACTTTTCGTACGTACTTAGATAATGATATTATTAAGGCAATACTTATTTGAATAGATAGGAGCTCAAATCGAGAAATATAAACATGCGTATATCTATATCTATACTATTAATAAGAATGAAACTCCGTTTGTCTGTTTGTTTGTCGTGTCTATGCACGGCCAAACGGCTGAGTGGGGGGAGTCTACGAGTGGGGGGATCTTCTTGGGATTTTCCGAAAGGGGGAGCGAGCGAATTTAAAATTGTTTAATCCCACCCGAACCATGGGCCGTAGGGCGGGAGGAGGGTCGAAGTAAGAATTAATGTGCGCTTTTTGGACTTCCCCGCTTCCCCTACCCCTCTAAACGGGCGTTGAAAATTCTGGAAAAATACCGGTTTTGTAGGTTTTTGAACGAGAAAGACGACGGCGCAATCCGATCGCGAAAAAAGTATCGGGAAATGCGTCAAAAAAATGCGAGAGTACGGACCCGTTTTCTCAAAAAGTCCGACGAAAAACCACGTTTTTTCCCATTAAAATATACCCCGTAAAGGTACGTTTTTCGGAACGGTTTTCGCGGGCGAAATACAGCTTTGGGTCCGCCGAATCTGAATCCGAAATCGGATATCGAAAAAAGTGACGTGATGTTGGTCGAAATGCGAGCAGAAACATCAGAAATTAATTTTGCCGTGTTCGCGAGAAGGCTCTACGAAGACGTCAAGGGGTTTGTCAGGTATTTCACAATGTTACCTGCAGGCCTATTTCAAAAGAATAAATACGAGTTTTTTCCTACCTATATACAGGTATACCTTGCGAGCGAAGCGAGCAACATCCTCGAATAATCTTTTTGTGGTTCCACGTAGTTTTATAAGATTTAATTTGTTTGTAAGAATTTCCAACAGAAAAAAACGTCTGCCAAGTTGGGTGGGCAGTATAACTCCCTCAAGCGAGGGAAGCGAGCAGCATCCCCTACAGAAGTTAAACCTACCCTTAGAGATCTACCGTTTGCGAGCGAAGCGAGCAACATCCCCTACACACGTTAAACCTACCCTTAGGGATCTACCGTTTGCGAGCAAAGCGAGCAACATGCCCTACATGCCACACTTTGCGAGCGAAGCGAGAGCCATGTCAACAGAATAAATTCGGATTTTTTCCTACAAATATACAGCAATACCTTGCGAGCGAAGCGAGCAACATCCCCGAATAAACTTTTTGTGGTTCCACGTAGTTTCATAAGATTTAATTTGTTTGTAAGAATTTCCAACAGAAAAAAACGTCTGCCAAGTTGGGTGGGCAGTATAACTTCCTCAAGCGAGCGAAGCGAGCAGCATCCCTTACAGAAGTTAAACCTACCCTTAGGGATCTATCGTTTGCGAGCGAAGCGAGCAACATTCCCTACATGCCACACTTTGCGAGCGAAGCGAGCAATATTCCCTACATGCCACACTTTGCGAGCGGCTGGACGTGGAGGCGAGCGTAGCGAGCCGGAGCGGCTAGTAATTATAGAAGTATAGGTTGTGGCAACTCGAAATAGGACACGCCGAGGAGTCTGGACGGGCTTTATGACGTACGCAAGCCAACTAAAACTACGATCATACTCAATTGAAAAAATAATAAACCTTTGTGAAATAATTTGCAGCGTTTTTAACTTCGAAAACTTCTGGCCACTTGCTACAGGCATCAATCAAAATCAGAAACATTTTGTTACCGAAAACTGGACCGGCATAATCCATATGGATTCTAGCCATGGGTTCAGAAACTTCGGGCCAACTGCTGGAAACCGTTTTTGGAGGATTAGACTAGAGGTTAAACAAATTTCACAATTTTTTGAAATATCGTTTATGTTTTTGTCTAAATTGGGCCACCAAAAATACGAGCGTGCCTTCATTTTCGAGACACCCATGTGAGAGCTATGAAGTTCGGTTAACAATGATTGTCGCAATTTATACGGAATTACAATTCTATAACCCCACATAATAACATCATCTTCAATGTGAAATTCCGACTTTTTAGTTTCGTATGGCATCAGCTCGTCTCCTACGACGGCTGGCCAACCATTACGAGTATAAATGAAAATTTTTCTTAAAATAGGATCTCTAGAGGTTTCATATTTAATTATTGCATGACTTACAGGAACAAATTCTTCTATAAAATTAAGATAATCAAAATCGTCAGTTTCCACTTCCTTACAAGCTATAGGGAGACGTGACAAGCCATCCGCTGAGTTTTTGGAACCTTTTATGTATTCCAAGGTAAAATCAAAATTTGATAAGAATAATGCCCAACGCTGTACTCTCCCTGTAGCCATTTGTGGTAGTGGTTTGTTTCCACCAAAAATACCTAAAAGGGGCTTGTGGTCAGTCCTAATGGTAAATTTATGACCCATCAGATATTGGTAATATTTAACCCAACCAAAATATATAGCTAAAGCTTCTTTTTGCCCCGTCCCATAACGTTTTTCAGGATCTCTTAACATCCTAGATGCGAAACAGATTGGTTTTTCGTCACCCGAAGGCATTTTGTGTAATAAAATTGCTGCTATTCCGCTATCTGCGGCGTCGCATTCTAAAATTATGGGTAATTTGGGGTCAAAATGAACCAAGATTTCATCAGAAGCAATTGCTTGTTTTACTTTTTGGAAAGATGCCTCACATTCAGATGACCATTTGAAATTAGCATTCTTTTTGAGGAGTTGGTATAATGGGGATAAAATTATTGACAAAGTTTTTAAGAACCTGCCATGCTAAGTAACTGTACCTATAAAGGCCTTCAGTTCCGTAAGTGTTGCTGGCCTAGGAGCATCTAAAATTGCTTTGCATTTATTTGGATCTTTTCTGAGACCTACACTGTCAATGATATGGCCTAAAAACTTTATTTCTTTTTGAAAAAATTTACACTTAGATCGGTTCAATTTGAATCCAACCTCTCGCAAATGTTTGAGAACTAGATTTAAATGTTCGTTATGTTCGTCAAAAGATTTTCCTGTTATTACGATGTCGTCCAGAAGACAGGCGACACCCTTGAAACCTTGAAGTGTCTTATCAATCACTGATTGAAATAATTTACAAGCTGGCTTTACTCCGAAATCTATTTACTTTATAAATTCCTCTCGGGGGGCTCCAAGCTAACAAAATTGCGGTAGATTCATCACAAGGAAGTTGAGAATATGCCGATGAAAAATCTAGTTTACTATAGTGTTGACCCCCTTGTAGTTTAGTGAAAATATCCTCAATTGTAGGTACAGGGTGTTCAACATCTTTCAAGTAAGGCGGCTTTCACACTGCCCGCGATTTGAGCGAAGCGAAGCGATGCGATTACGCGCGAAAAAGACAAAACGCCGCGCGAGTAAGGTTTTTAAATGGGAGGAGGCGACGGGTGTTCACACTGCGAGCGGTAGAGGGCGGTTGCGAGCGATTTCGTGCGAGTGGCCTCTCGCAATCGCAAGGAACGTTGCGATTTGAAGCGAGCGATTCGTGCGAGTAATAGATTCCGCGCTCTCCAGTTTGTTGTGCATTATAAATTATCTTGTTTTTGAATTACTTATTTCACATTAAATTCACGATGGACATCGAGAAGTTGATAAACGGTGTTCAACAATTTCCAGCACTGTGGGACCAGAAAAACAGATTTTACCACAACAGGGACGTTGTCCGCCGCTCCTGGAATGAAGTAGCTGAAGAATGTGAAGCTGAAGGTAAAAAATTCAGTATTTAATTTCAATTTTTATTTATTTAGCAAGTATGAACAAGATTAATAGTGACAACTTTAGTGACAACAGCAGCACACTGTAGCAAATAAGTCGTTTGCAACCGATACAAAATGGTTTTGATCATTTTCTTCACTGAAATCCATTTTGGCACATTCTGAAACAATTCCTTAAGTTTTTCTAAAAATCATATAGGTACTTATTTAAAAAAACATATTTCTCAAAAAAAATAAATAAATGGGGGCGCATTTGGTTTGATTTAAAACTAAAAAACCTAGGTATCTAAAATAAATCGTTAACACAATTTTTTCTTCCCTTAACCATAGTTTTAACTGGAAGATTTCTTTGAAAATTCGCTCATTAATATTCATGCTGCATGAATGGACTTTTTGTAATTTCATACAGAGTATGAAGAAAGAATCAACTAGGGGGTGTAGAAAGGGTTGAGGGCGCAATGCGCCGAGTTTTTTTTGTTTAACTTGTTGCATTTCCGCTCTTAAAAATACATTGACTAAACTTTATAATTAAAAATTTCTTACTCACCTAATTGTGACCATAAGCTTTTCTTCTGCCGGTATGGCCATCCTGAAATTAGTGTCCTGCTTTTGCACTGCATTTGAAATCTGGGATAAAATATAGTCAAAAGTGTTTGAGCTCATCCTGAAATACCTCCAAAACCGCTCTTCATCCTCTCGCAGTTGAGGGTACAAATGGTGATATTCACCTAACGCACATCTTGGCTGATTCACTTCATGAACCCACTTTCTTTTACGCTTTCTTTTAATTTTCAACGTACTAGACTCTAATAAAAAGGAATTAACAGAGTTAAATGGGAACATCTTTCCGGGACACCAAATACTCGACTGGTCTACTCGCTCGCCTGTAATCGCTAGCAGTGTGAACACATCATCGCATCGCATCGCTTGGAAGTTCGCGCCTCCATTCGCTTCGCTTCGCATCGCATCGCATCGCGGGCAGTGTGAATTCAGCCTTATGAAGTCGGCGCCCATGCAAACAGGCGTATAAAAATCTCAATACGATGGTAAAGGCTCTTTTGGCCAATTTGTGTGAAGTGGGGTAATCCTGTACACTTACATTCAAACGCTCATTAAAATTGACGAGATCATCCGGGAGCGGTTTTTTCGCATAAAAACGCACGAAAATAACTGAGATATGGTTGATTTTAGGATCCGAACCGGCCTATCATGAGGCTTTTTCACTTGGAAACGCACACACACAGTAAAATTACATGATGCCTGCTTTTTAGTTAGTAAAAAAGGAACAAAAAAGTCCAGTCATTCAGCATGACCCCATGAGCGAATTTTTGAAGAATATTACCGATTTTTACAACCAGCGAACGGCATTATTTCGATTTTTGACTGATTTTTCAACTTTGAAATTTTTGAAAACTTGATACATATTCTTATAGGAAATTTTACGCTGATTCCGAATATACCACATGTTAGTATGCTGAAAAAATTATTTCGCACAACAAATCGCAAAAAACAGGCTATTTTGAAATTTTTGACTACATTTTTGAAAATTTCAACCCGAAGATGTAATCCGATCATGCTGGCCAACGAACTTGAACTTTCGTTTTGTGCCCTTAACATTTTAAAATTTGTTTGAAGTTTCTAGCACAATTCTACGGACAGTTATCGTCTGGAATGACACATACATATATACATATATACATACATACATACATAAAAAAATGCGTTAAACTTCAGAATATGATTCAGAATAGCCTGAAACGGATTTCTGCATAAAAAGTTTTCAAAAATTCACATTCTACAAATTTTGAGGCAAGAGCAATAGCTTAATTTTCTTCAAAAATTCGCTAAAAACATGGTCGGGGGCTATAAAATGCATTATAATTAATTATGAGAGTAAAGTTGTCCACATGTCCTGAATGTCGAAGGATCAGCTTTTGTTGATGCTGCAAAGAGATCTAAACCTGAGCGTACATGGATTTAAGTGGATTGGTTCATGCAATGAAAACTTTAAAAATTACCGCATTTATTATTTCACAAGTACTGCCCAATATGCCAACCTTATATAATACTTACTATAGTAATAAGTAGATGATTAAAATACTTACTATAGTCGATTAAGCGTAGGAGCAGCGGAGAGGAGGCGGCAGCAACATACCGAGTCGATGTGTACGGTAAGCTGACAATATATCATAGATTATAATGGGGATGCCCCCCAAAAGCATGAAACGCACACATATTGGCCAAAAGAGCCTTTACCATCGTATTGAGATTTTTATACGCCTGTTTCCTGGCGGCCACACCACCAGTGCGCGACAAATCAATGCATTTTTCAGCTCCCGATCGTGGTTTTTTATTCCTTTTTAGCGAATTTTTGAAGAAAATTAAGCTATTGCTCTCGCCTCAAAATTTGTAGAATGTGAATTTTTGAAAAAAAATTATGCAGAAATCCGTTTCAGGCTATTCTGAATCATATTCTGAAGTTTAACGCATTTTAGCGAATTTTTGAAGAAAATTAAGCTATTGCTCTCGCCTCAAAATTTGTAGAATGTGAATTTTTGAAAAATTTTTATGCAGAAATCCGTTTCAGGCTATTCTGAATCATATTCTGAAGTTTAACGCATTTTTTTATGTATGTATGTATATATGTATATATGTATGTATGTATATATGTATGTATGTATGTGTCATTCCAGACGATAACTGTCCGTAGAATTGTGCTAGAAACTTCAAATAAATTTTAAAATGTTAAGGACACAAAACGAAAGTTCAAGTTCGTTGGCCAGCATGATCGGATTACATCTTCGGGTTGAAATTTTCAAAAATGTAGTCAAAAATTTCAAAATAGCCTGTTTTTTGCGATTTGTTGTGCGAAATAATTTTTTCAGCATACTAACATGTGGTATATTCGGAATCAGCGTAAAATTTCCTATAAGAATATGTATCAAGTTTTCTAAAATTTCAAAGTTGAAAAATCAGTCAAAAATCGAAATAATGCCGTTCGCTAGTTGTAAAAATCGGTAATATTTGCATGAAACATTGTCCAAATTCAGATTGAACTACTCTTATGGAAGTATCCCTGTATAACCAATCCTAGAACCATGCTGTTTAAAACGTAGGTAGTAGGTGCTTTAAAAAAAAAAGAAAAATGTAATCACAACTGATGAGTTTACTCTGTGCATGTGTTAATAATTTGATTCCATGCTTGTCTATCAAAATCATAAACTAAAATTTCTCAACACGATCAATAGCGACTGAAATGTCGAAGATTTCTTCAAAAATTCGCTCATGGGGTCATGCTGCATGACTGGACTTTTTTTTTATGTATGTATGTATGTATGTATATATGTATGTATGTATGTATGTGTCATTCCAGACGATAACTGTCCGTAAAATTGTGCTAGAAACTTCAAACAAATTTTAAAATGTTAAGGGCACAAAACGAAAGTTCAAGTTCGTTGGCCAGCTTGATCGGATTACATCTTCGGGTTGAAATTTTCAAAAATGTAGTCAAAAATTTCAAAATAGCCTGTTTTTTGCGATTTGTTGTGCGAAATAATTTTTTCAGCATACTAACATGTGGTTTATTCGGAATCAGCGTTAAATTCCCTATAAGAATATGTATCAAGTTTTCAAAAATTTCAAAGTTGAAAAATCAGTCAAAAGTCGAAATAATCGAAGATTTCTTCAAAAATTCGCTCATGGGGTCATGCTGCATGACTGGACTTTTTTTATTCCTTTTTTACTAACTAAAATGCAGGCATCATGTAATTTTACTGAGTGTGTGCGTTTCCAAGTGAAAAAGCTTCAGCATAGGCCGGATTGGAGCTTAAAATCAACTGTATCTCAGTTATTTTCGTGTTTTATAATGCGAAAAAAACAGCTCCAGGATGATGGCATCAATTCTAATGAGCGTTCGAATGTAAATGTCCAAGTTTACCCTACTACTAATACAACTTCTAGATTGAGTCAATAGGTATCAAAATTAAAACAAAAGCTGATAGCTATGATTAGTCTTTTGATATCCACTGCGCGGATTCGAACTGAACTCCACTTACCGATGTAATGTTCGAAAACCACCTCGCCTACAGGCGGACCACGTGCCTCGAATCTCGTGTAATCCTGAGCAGAGGGCAGGTAACGGAGCGAAGCACTTCTGAACGCTGGGAATCTGACGACCAACGGTGTAAATAGGAACCCATCGCCCGAGGCGCAGATACGATGATTTATCTGTAATACGCAGATCAACTCGACTATAGCATGAATAATGGATGATGAGGATAAACTGAAACGGGTAAAACCCACTAAGCGCTTCATATTCAAAACTACGACCACATCGAATTACAGAAGGTCGTTGAGATTAGGTAGAGGGCGGAAATATAATACCTTTTAAGTACCTATTAATCCAACATAGTTTCCCAGAAACTATTTAAAAGTTCCAGTCATGCAACATGATCGTATGAGCGAATTTTCGTGAAGTATCGGATTGTATTATTTTAAATTGTTTTGAAATTTGAACTCTGAGTGCAAGTAAATTAGGTAACTATTAAATGAAGTAACTATTAATTTTATGGCAAAAAACGTATTCTAAATAATGGTCTCCAGTTCAAATGGAGGTTTTGGATTTTTAGCTTTTTTTGCAGTTTTTATCGATTTTTTAGCAAATTTTAATGAATTTTAAGTACATTTTTCAGCATAATTTTTGTACATAAATTTTTGAATGTTCTGTTTTCTATTTAATAAACTTTATTTGTGCAATGATCTGCTAAATAATATAAATTAAACGATTTTTAGCCGTTTTTTGCTATTTTTAGTTATTTTTTTCAGCACTTTTTTTGAAATTTGACCAATTTAATGCGCTCCGAAAATGTTGGCCAACGAACATGTTATGGTACCGAAATTCTCAACTCGATGCGTAGAATCTGAATCCACTGAGACTATAACCGATTTCGCCCTCTTTCAGTGAGACTGGCGAACCCCGGAAAGTTTCATGGCAAATTTTCCTAGGTTTTCCCGAGATTTTCCGGGATGGTTTGATATCAAAATTCTCAGTTCGGCGAGTAAAATCGGAATCCACTGAGACTATAATCGATTTTGCCTTCATTCAGTGAGACTGGCAAAACCCAGAAATGTTTCAGGGCAATTCTTCCTAGGTTTTCCCGAGATTTTCTGGGATGGTTTGCTATCAAAATTCTCAGCTTGCCAAGTAGAATCTAAATCCGTTGAGAAAGCCAACTCCCTAATTTAGGAAGACTGGCAAAATTCGGATCCTTCTAAAGCGAATTTTCTTCGATTTCCTGAGTTTTTCTAGAAGAGTATCAAAGTTCTCACAAATAGCGAGGGGACACATCAGGAACTTTTTGACTAGTCAAATAGTTCCATCTGTTTCCCCACTTTCTTCAATTTCCTATTTCTCATGTACGCGAAGAATCAAGTTAATTTTTCATGAATCCATGGGAAAGTGGAGATTCGGAGGTTTCCGAAACAGCCGTCAAATTACTTTTTTGATAAGTTAATGATAGATTTACATTGGTTTGAAAGTTGGGACACGTACGGGACTACACCCTGCCAAGAGTATCTTTAGGTACCATGTGGTAAAGAGCCAAAGAGTACAAGTGTAGAAAAGTTACACTTGTAGAAGCTAGGCTTATAAGTGTAGCAGAAAAGAAAAATGGGGTGTGGGAATTAACGAAATGAACAACGTCAAGCGGGATGCCGAAATTGAAGATTTGTCAGCGAATCATAATGTAAAAACGGTTCTAAGTACACACGATAGGATGTTTATCGTAGATGTCTAAGTGTAATGATTGGAAGACAGACAAATTATAAACTGAAAAGTGGAGAAAGTGTGTATTTGATATCAACTTATTCACATGGCTGGCATAATCGGATTTTTCCTCTAAATTCAGCGGAAATGATAAATCAATTCATCAAGTCTTAATGCTGCTAGGTTGGGAATGGCATGTGTAACTTCGAAATCATCTTCACTTTGTTCTTCAATGATAGGGAGATCCTCAATGTGGTGAATTTACCACCAATATATTCAACAAATAAAGACGATGGGCCGCCTAAAAGACAGAATCCCAAGCTCCCAAGGAAAAGCAGACGACTGAGAACCATACCCCTGAGAACCTACCCCAAGTAAAACGTATATAAATCCACTACACTCAATACCCGATCGGGAAAAATTGCACAGCGTCACGCAGCATCCGAATCATTCAAGGGTCTTGGAAGACATCGTAAATTTCTCGTTAAACTTAAAAATACCCACGAAAAAAGCGATTATTCATGACCGAAAAAAATCGTTGGCGTCTTCTACGCAGAATGCTTTTTTCTTGTCTGTATTCTTCAGCAGAAGATGATTCCTACATATTAAACACCGAAAAATGGTCAACTCACAATGCTGGAAAATAAGAAGTTTACTGGTTAATGGAGGTTAGTGAAAAAATCGGGCATTTTTTACAACTGTAAAACAATGACTTGTACAAAATTATGGGGAAACTTGTGACTTGTCCATATTCGCCTGTACACTTGTTGATTGTGCACTACACACTTGTGCATTACAAGTAGACACTTGTACCTTTACGAAACGTTTGCACACTCATTTTTTACAACTTGTGCATAGAATTGGGGTACTTTTCCGTTATACCCCCTGTAGTGGACTTATGTAAGTTTTACTGGGAGTTGGTATTCCCAGTGGAACGTCACGAGCCACGTTATACATGTGGTTGTACGGGCTTGACCCTTGAAAAGGGTCTTGTGAAAGGTACGAAGGTGATATATGGTGAGTTCACCACCCCCCCCCCCCCCCCCCCCAGTCAATTTGTCTTCAACAAAAAAAAAAAAAAGAATTTCCGTGTTAAAAGAAGTTGCCGATGTCGGTGAGGATTTGCTGAAACGAATTGGCGTCGTTGTGGTTTGACTGCCTCAACATGAATTCGCACAAGTAGAATGCACATGAATCCGCACAAATAGGTCAGAATGCTGTGTATATTTGGGCGTTCTGGATGATCGCAAGCTCGCATCTCAAAAATACATAACATAACATAATCTAAGTAAGAAGTAATGCCTAGAAACATAGGGTGGGCGTGTTGAAGATGAATTGTCTAGGGGGGGGGGGGATAACGGAAAAGTACCAATTTTCCTAGGTTTTCTCGAGATTTTCCGGGATGGTTTGCTGTCCAAATCTCAGCTTGCCATGTAGAATCTAAATCCGTTGAGACTGCCGTATATATAGAAATAGAAGGGTGCATATACAGGGTGAGTCTCTCGCAAATGCAAAAAAAAAATTTGGGTAAAACTACATCAAAAATTGAGTAAAATGCCGCCAACTGCATATTTTTATCTCAATCCGTTCTCGAGATATGATTTTTTAAAGGTTTTTTCAGGAAAACCGTATTTTTTTTCCTTTTAAACTCAACTTTCTTCACTTTACTTCATTTAATTTCAATTTTTGACCACATTTTCGGAATCAGCACTAAATTTACTATAAGAATAGTGTACTTGGGTTTTTGAAAAGTACCATCCAAAGGCCCTCACATCAGCTCAAACATTGACGATTTTGAAAAAATAATATTTCTGAAAATCTTTAAAACTTTACTACTCTTTTAAAAAGAATCCTGGAGACTGGCAAATCTCATGAAAACTGCTTCATCTAATATGCTTTCCAACGGTATTATCAATTTTACTTTTATTTTGTTATTTAGGGGAGAAAATAATATTTTAATGTTAAAAAATGTGGGTTTTTCAATGAAATTGTTGGTTTTCTCGAAAGATGACCCTCCATGAACCAACGAGTATGGGGTCGGTTTCTATGTATTTTTTCTCGCTGGATCGAATGGAAACTCTTTCAGATCTCTCAACTACGTTATAATCGAGTTTTACACTTTAATTAACTAGTTTTACCCCATAACACACATACATTTAATCGTAACAAACAAACTAAACATTTGCGATTTTAAGTGTAAAACTCGGTTATAACGGAGTTGGAGAGATCTACAAATGTTACCACTCAATACAGCGTGAAAAAATACATAGAAACCGACCCCATACTCGTAGGTTCATGGGAGGTTCAAACTTGATTATACCGTTGGAAAGAGTATTAGACGAAGCAGTTTTCATGAGATTTGCCAGTTTCCAGAATTCTTTTCAAAAGAGTAGTAAAGTTTTAAAGATTTTCAGAAATATTCTTTTTTCAAAATCGTCAATGTTTGAGCTGATGTGAGGGCCTTTGGATGGTACTTTTCAAAAATCCAAGTACACTATTCTTATAGTAAATTTAGTGCTGATTCCGAAAATGTGGTCAAAAACCAAAATTAAATGAAGTAAAATGAAGAAAGTTGAGTTTAAAAGGAAAAAAAACACGGTTTTCCTGAAAAAACCTTTAAAAAATCATATCTCGAGAACGGATTGAGATTAAAATATGCAGTTGGTGGCATTTTACTCCATTTTTGATGTAGTTTTACCCAATTTTTTTTTTTTTTTTTTTTTTTTTGCATTTGCGAGAGACTCACCCTGTATAAATTTGTGACCAGGATGCTTGCATCTCAAAAATACTTAATGTCTAGTAGTCAATCCATTAGCGAAAATCAGATTAGTTGGACATGTAGGTCAGAATGATGTGTATAGTTTGGTGGTCTGGATGCTTGCAAGTTCGCATCTCAAAAATCCATAACATCAAGTAGGCAATCCTTTAGTAAAAATTCTGGAACAGACCCTGCCTACCTAAGATTTGGTAAGTGCTCAGTTCAGGTGAGCCCAACTCTCCGTCGGAGTTCCCTAGTCAGTTGGTAGGTATAAGATGCATGCTTATTGAAGGATCTGTATCATCCTACACAATCAACTTTGTTTAGTCAGAGATCAACGACAAAAAGGTTTTAGGGTTCATTGCTCAACTTACTGACTCACAAATAGTGAGGGGACACATGCGGAGCTTTTTGACTAGTCAAATACTTCCATGTACTCTACGTATATGGAACTATGTGTCTATTTCTCATGTACGCGAAGGGGAAAGTGAATTTATCATGAATCCATGGCAAAGAGGAGATTCGAAGGTTTCCGAAACAGCCGTCAAATTAATTTTTTGATAGGTTAATGATAGATTTACATTGGTTTGTAAGTGGAGCCTGCCAAGAGTATCTTTAAGTCTCCAAGGTCACACCTTATTTTTTGTAACACGGTAGACACTCTGGGGTCAAAATTGACCCCAAATGTATTTTAATTTATATATTATACTCAATAAATAGTTTCACAATAACTAACTATTTAAAAAAATCAAAAATTAACCTACCTACGCAAAGAAACAAGAAATAGAATTGAATATGTTAGAATTGAATATTTTATTCGTGGATTCTTGAAACCATTCATAGTAAAATGTTCAAAAATCGAAATTTTGGGCATATGAATATTAAAAATTCAGTTCTGAAGATACACAATAATTAAAAGCCATTTATCAAAGCTGACTATCTGTCGAATAGTCAGAAAAAACGTTAACTTTGTAAGTTAAATAGTAAAGTTTTCACGATACCTTAAACTTACCCCATTTTTCACATCTCTTCCTCTTTTCTTACCTAAACTGATACACTGTTTTTATTCCGCATTCAATTTTTTATCATCTCATTTTATTAATTTTTATGACAAAATAATTAAAGGTAGTTGCAGGATTATATTTAAGCAATAGGCACACATAAAAAATGAAATATGAATGTATTTTTAAAAGTGGTTTTTAAAAAAACGACGGAATTATTAGGTAGGTAGTATCATTATTTGTTATAAGTAATTGCATTTTTCACAGGTCGTTTCGGTATGACTGTGCACTTCACACACGAGACGGTTGTATCCTGTGCACGACCGACTCGTCTTTTTATCGTTAGATCTTGGGCAAATGTAGCATCACCCACGTACAACTTATTCAGCAGATCTCGAGGACCCCTGATCCCCTGCCTGGGGATGTACCCTGGCTCTTCAGGGTACATAAAATGCAAAACCCATCCCATTTTTTGAACCAGAATAAACCCTGATCTATGATAGCCCATCAACTAGACACATTTACCCAGTTGAGAATCTTCACCTGAGTCACCTAGTAGGAGTGGACGAGAAAAAGAAATACCTACTGACTACCAGAATATAAAAATACTTATTTTCTATGAGAAAATTAAGTGAATTATGATATTATCTGACTTCCCTTGTAAGGAATCTAAAATACACACTGGGGTCAATGGCTACCCCAACAGAACAAAAATAGGAACGCAGAAGACACACTGGGGTCAAAAGTGTCCCACAAGAGATTCACAACCCTCTGGCTCGAGGTCACAACGTATACTGCCAGATGTTATCACTTCCTCGCCTAGCCAATGCTACCAAGCAAATTTACAAAATATCACTTTTGGCTAAAAAAAATTTTAAAGCCCAAAAATCATACGAAATATATTCGGTGGGGTCAATTTTGACCCCAGAGTGACCTCGAAGGGTTAAGTACCATGAGGCAAAGAGTCAATCTTTTTTTGTTGATAAATCATGTTTCCTGAAACAATTCAGGAAGTGAGGCGATGTTGTGCCTCTGACGATATATCATCAGGCGTTATATCGTCTGATGATATTATCTGGTGACTCCAGCTCTTGAGCGTCCTGGGTCCTGCGATGTATCGCGAAGTGGAGATTCGATACTATCGAACTGGCTCACAAGCCCCCACAATCCTTCTCGGCTAGCTGGGGCAGTTCCGACTCGCCAGTATCCTCCTGAGTGCCGTTTGTTCTCGTTTCAACGCCTCGTCATCCGTCATGGGGCCCTGGATATTCGGCGTTCATCTCTCCCGTAAGTGCGATAATCAATAAATAACCCCAAAGCCCGCAAAAACCACGTAATAAACAGGCACACGAGTACCTTAAGCCTACTTTTAAAAAAGACCCCTATTTCATCAACATACACATCTTTAAATCGTCTCATTTTCCTCTACAAATTATCGTCGATTTGACATTGGAAAAAATAGCGTTTTGCGCGAACCCCGAATGACCCCCTCGTATTTATCATGACACGAGATAGCGACTTCTTATTTTCGTGATTGTAACACTTCCTCTTCTGTAGCCGCACTATCTGCAAGATAGGACCATCAAATTATCATCGCCCTTTTTTAGTGATCGTCCTCTGATATATATGATTGTACCCGAGAATTCTCAATCTGCAGATTCATATTATTCTTAGGCAATCCGATTTAGTCATTCTGGTTTATTTTCAGTAGTTACCTTTCGAATCGCTCAAGATAAAATTATTTGTCTGTCCTCAGAAACACATAGACTTGTCGATTTACAGACAAGTTACTTTTCAAGATACGTAGATTCAAAAATCGTCGTCTTCCTTTTAAAACGGAATTTAGTGAAAAAAACGTGTATTTCCACGAAAAATAAAGAGTTACTATCATCATCAGAAACTATAACTATTTGTTATTGTTTGTTACTGATGATGGCCTAACCGTTGGAATCGATTTAACATTTTAACTCTATTTTTCGTGGAATTTGACAACGTTTTTGGTTTATTATTTCCAATAATAAGCCTATGTGATCGTATAGCAAAAAATGTTTATAACCCCCCCTCAAACTTTGTCACTTTACGTTTCAAAGTGCGTAGAATCCAAATTTGAAATGTCCGTCCGCCGTTCGCCGTCCGCCGTCCGGGGCATAAAAGGCCTTAGAATTGACTTAAAAAATCTGTTCTTTCGCACATAGATTCCACTTGGGGTCTAGTTGGTCCTAACTTCTCGCCAGCTCGATCGCTCCACACCCATGGGTGCTATGAGCCAAAAATAGGTGAAAAAGTGTCTTTTTTTGTGTATATTTCAAGTTGTATAGAAATTGGAGATTTATGAGTGAAAAGAAAATGTTAGCTATTAATTTTATGGAAAAAAAGTATTCTAAATGATACTATTCTATTCAAAAAGAGATTTTGGATTTCAGGCTATTTTTGCAATTTTATAGATTTCTTAAAACAAAATTTAATGAAGTTCAAGTTTTTAGCATAATTTCGTACATAAATTGTTGAATGTTCTATTTCATAGTTGATAAACTTCATTTGACCAATCTTATGCTAAAAAATATCAATTTGAAGATTCTTAGCCATTTTCAGTGATTTTGTCAGCACATTTTTTGAAATTTGACCAATTAAATGATATCAATTTACAGTATAGGTAACACTTTTAGGTGTTGGAAAGATGGCTTGGTAATAAATTGTTATGTTTATCAACTATATTAAAAAGCGTAAAATTGTGAGATTCCGCTGCTGTAATGGATTGAACCCATTTGTGAGGTCCGAAGCTCCGAGTTCGATACTAAATATACTATAGGCGGCGTTTAATAATTATGGACCAGAGATCTACGTAGAAGGGATGTCTAATACATAAATAATAAACCTTTGTGTAATAATTTGCAGCGTTTTTCACTAACTTCTGTTTTGAAATGGGGTTTCCACAACTCCGTCGCGAGTGATTTAGTTCTTGTCTTTCTTTCAAAAGCCTAATACCAAATTTGGCAAAATTGGGACGAAAAAGCACTTTAAGATCTAAATCTATCAAGTTATTGTTTGTTACTGATGATGGCCTAACCGTTGAAATCGATCTGACGGGTTTCTTCACACTCTTATTTTGAAAATAGATATAAACTATTTGGACTCTTCAAAACTCCCTCTTTTTTACTGTTATCATTTGAAACATCACAAGTATGATCAACATTCATTAATTATGCTTTTAAAAAATTTGGGGCAGTACTGAAATTTTTAACTTGGCAAAAACTTTACTACAGCCCCCCTCCCCCCATACGCCTTAAATTTAAACAACAAGTATTTGAAAAACTCCCATTCGAACAATTAGTCGGGTAATGACTGTTGGACTCGGCCCTGTTCGGTCTCAGGAGAGTCTGGGGAATTTCCTTCCCTTGATTCCATCCACAGATTTGGATCTATTTGTCCAACTAATCTATTTTTACTAAAAGAATTTATTTAGATTGTTTTTATGTTCGAGATGTGAGCTTGCAAACATCAAGACCACCGAATTATATTTACACACCACTCATGTTAAATAAATCCGATTAAACACAAAATAACAAATTTTGTTTCTTACCAATTACATATTCTTGAAATACTGCTGAATGATGTTTATAGTTCAGTGGTCTGGATGATCGCAAGCTAACATCTCAAAAAAATATCATAAACCAATCCTTTTGGTAAAATATAAGTTAGTTGGACGAATTGATTACATTGTGGAGTCGAGGGAGAATATCCCAGACTCTTATCGGACGGGTAGGAGTCAAATTGTATATATCTGCGTCATGACCCAAAAGAATTAAGAAGGACCTCTCGAGTCTTGAATAAAGATTTTCAATGTAAATAACGGTTAGCTGCAAATATCGTGGAAATTAGCGTTGGGATTTAGGACGGTTTTGGGAGTGTTCAAGTAATTATTTCATCAAACTAATAGTACCTATAACGAGATTCCTGTGGGGGAAGTAGTGAAATAACATGTGAGGAATTAATCATTGCCGAATTTTGAACCTATTTCATAAGACATTTACCACGAAAATTCGAAAAATTTTAAAGATTTTTCCTATTTTTCCTCAATTTTCGAGGGTGGGCTACATTATCGGCGAAAAATTTTTGTGGCATAAAAAAGCTGATACGTCAAAAAATGAGACAGCGGGGTGCAAATAATTTTCTGACGTCCGATTATTTTTTTTTTAAATAAAAACATAAATCTAAAAAAAGTGAAAAATGCGCTTAGGCGAACTCTAACAAATGCAACGAAATTGGCTGAAAATTTAACAGCATCCTTTGTTCATATATACAAAGCTGGGGGCAGAAGATCGACGTGATTTGAGAATTTTTTTTCAACCACTTTGGTATACTGGATACTATGTATAGCCGACGGTGTGTACCTATCTAATTGTAAGAAGTTGTCTCACGGTAAAAAATGTATTGCCACCATATTTTTAGTTCTTGTTTGTCTTTAAAATTAAAAAATTAATTAAAACGTTATTTGGTGGAATTTTGAAACAAATTAAACTAACTCACGTTTTTGTTGCCTACCTTAACATAGAAACCAACTAAGTAATGAAATTAACTACAGAACTATTTACAAGAATGAATTACCGAGTTGTGTTATGTACACACACCAATTTGTGTGATTGTGAATCAAAACTACATCGTAAATCCTAAATTCTTAAACCATAATATACAAATCATCTGCGGAAAATCTACACTTTCTTAGAACTTCTACTCGATGGCGCATTTCGAGGTTAAGTTGATCTTGTAGGCGTGATTTAGGTCAAGAGGAAAACAGGATAAAACTCGGCGCTCCGCTCCTCGCCAGGGAGCAACCCCCCGTTAAGTACCTCTATTTACATACCTACTTCGAATGAAATTATTGAAACACAGAATGTTTTAGTTCATGCGTTTTACATAAACCCGTGATACCCGCATATATAATAATGACTGATTTAGCTGTGTATCTTATCACCACTATGTCAAGTTGTTTTATTTTTCACCAGCGCCATATTTGAAACCTCCTTGTCATAAGCTTTCATTTAAGCCCTCACACGAAAAATGCATATTTTTTTCCCTTTCCACATCTATAAACAAACGATAACAACAACAACAGGTAAGAGATCTGGTGCGAAGCTTCGGGGTGAATTTCACACAAGTATTCGATTTAGGTACACTATGCAAATGGTTTTCCTGATATTTTTGCATTGTATTTTAAGTAGGTATACAATTTTCAACATTGAAATCCAAGTTGGAGCGTTCAGAAATTATTCCTGGGTTTCAACACTTTTTCGTGATTGTAATATATTTATCCTAACAATCCTGATAAGAACTCCTTTGTTTTGCCCAAAATACAAGCGTTCTAAAAGAAAAAAAAAAAAAATCATCACTTTTTGAGCACAAAAAAGTGCTTACCTACATTTCAAAAATATGCGTAAAAAATCAATAAAAATACGAAAAGCGGCTATTCATCTTTACATTTCTACCAAGACATTATTAGAAAACGTTCATCAACTGTAAAGTATAACAGTTAGAAAATTGTACACTAAACAGTGCTATGAAATGGGATTGATGGGAACTTCTTATGTGGTGTTTTTGTCTTGATGGAAGGCAAACTCCTTAGAAATAACACCCGTTTTTCTAGGTACACGTGAGTGTTTTATGAAAGAATTGTGAGATTCAAGTACGATTTTGTGAATTAATTTTTTTAATGCTGTAGTTTATAGTTGATAAACTTTATTGGAGTAATAACCTGCTAAAAAATATAGATTTAACGAATTTTATCCGCTTTTAGGGATCTTTTTTGCACATTTTGCTTCCTCACTACTGAAGGTAAGGAAGCTTTGTGTTCTTGCTAGAAGTTGAAAAAATTGTTGCCTTCCACAATCAAAATTTTTACTTTCTTTTTTGTTTTAAAGCTTGCTGATAAATAACGGTTCCGTGTCTCTCTGTCTGTCAGGTGCTGTCTGTAGTAAATCTTTATCACGTCCAAAACCATGCCTACCAATTTTAAGTCTGATTTTGGCGAAATTGTCAAGGATTTTGCAGATTAGCTTTTAGAGGTCGTATTACTTTCATTGCCCTCGGATCAATAGTACTAGTAGCCTGTGCGCAAGCGCTAACGTGAATTTCTTGTCACTTTGATTTTGCTTCCGAGTCTACCTAAAGGTAGCAAAGCAGTGTTTTCACTTTCTGGAGAAAAAATAAAATTAAAAAACATGAATATGCTTTAGCCGTACACGACTCACTCCTCGTTGATTCTCTGAACCCGACCCCCCATCGGCCTCTGAACTCTGTTTATCATTCAAAACAAAAAAATGTTTTAGCTCCTCGCTCTCACTTTATTATAGAAATGATCACGACCATTGAGCTCTTGTGAGATGATGATCTCCTAATAGAAACTCGCGAGTAAACATTCACTTTATTATAGAAATGATCACGACGATTGAGCTCTTGTGAGATGATGATCTCCTAATAGAAACTCGCGAGTAAACATTCACTTTATTATAGAAAGAGGCTAAAGAGGCTACATACGAAATTACAGCTTCCTATAGTGTAAAGTACAGAAATTACCTATTAAAATAATTTAACCACCGCTTCACAAATCTAACCGTTCTCGCAATATTCGGATCACCTGCTATGAATCACATAATCGAAACACCATCTCAATGAAATCATCAGAAATTAACAAGCGGTTGCAATCATGTTCACAATATCAATAATTGAGAATGATCACCTGTGTGTAAACAATTATTCATATAACCATGCTCATAACTCAGCTTGTTGGCCACGCACTTCGCAGTAGTTAATATAGTATGGTTGGATAAATCGAGAGCTTTCGAACGAATGGTCAACGAATTTTGTGGGATGAAAAACGACGAAGTATCATATCCCTAGCAACGACTCGGTTGTAAGCGGAAATCATCACAATTATTGGCGCTACTTTCGTTGCACTCTCGTGGGACATTTTTCGGTAGTTAGGTCACGGCTAAAGCATATTCATGCTAAAATTTTTGATCTCCAAAATCAAAATTTCCACTCGCATTTGACGTTTTAGACCATTCTGAACAACTTTGGTTCCGTGTCTGTCTGTCTGTGTGTTTCGTGTGTCCGCAAATCTTTGTACCAAGCTTATTTTCCACAGTTTTCATCCGATCTGGATGAAATTTTCAAGGATGTGCGAGCTAGGGGGTAGACGGTACCCAATCAGTTTCATCTTTCATGACTCTGTACCTCACTCTGCGCATGCGCAAACGTAAATTCGACCAAGCATAATTTTCTCTGTCCGATCTCGCTCAAATTTGTATGATAGTTGAGGCATGACAATTTGATCATCTTATATCAACTTCAACATGATTGTATCATTAATAGCTACTGCGCATGCGCCAATTTGAAATCCTTTTAACAAGCTTTTTTTCCACAGTTTTCATCCGATCTGGATAAAATTTTCCAGGGAATGTGCTAGGGGTTAGACGGTTCCCTGTCAGTTTCATTGTTTCCAAATCAATACTTCATTCTGCGCATGCGCAAACGTAAATTCCATTAAGCTTCATTTTTTTCACGCCCTAGTCATCCGATCTCGCTCAAATTTGGATGATAGTTGAGGCATGACAATTTGATCATCTTATATCAACTTCAACATGATTGTATCATTAATAGCTACTGCGCATGCGCCAATTTGAAATACTTGTAATGACCTTAATTTCCACAGTTTTCATCCGATTTTGATGAAATTGTCAGCGAATGCGCGGTGTAGGATGTAGTTGGTCCCGTACCTATTTCATTGTTTTCAACTCATCAGTTCCTTGATGAAATCCTTGTAACTACCTTTATTTAGTCTGTTTTCATCCAATTTCGATGGAGTCGTCACAGAATGCGCGGTTTACGTTTTAGATGGTCTTCTGTCAGTTTCATTGTTGCTAAATCAATACTTCATTCTGCGCATGCGCAAACGTAAATTCCATTATGCTCTATTTTTTCACACTCTAGTCGTTCGATTTCGCTTAAATTTGTATGATAGTTGGAAGAAGATGACTTGATTACCTCATATCAATTTCAACACGATTGTATCATTTATAGCTACTGCGCATGCGCCAATGTGAAATACTTGTAATAACCTCAATTTCCACAGTTTTCTCTGATTTCGATGAAATTGTCAGCGAATGCTCGTTTTAGGTTGTAGATGGTTCCGTACCTATTTCATTGTTTTCAACTCATCAGTTCATTCTGCGCTCGCACAAACGTAAAATACATTGTGTATCATTTACTTAATTGATCAATTATGACATTTCACGCTACTTCATGATTTACTGTTTTCCGCTATGGAATTCTTCAAGATCATTTAAATTTTTTCAATGCTCTATAAATTCATGATAAATAAACGAGGAAGCTATGTGCCACACCCAACTTTGTGTGCTTGCTTGTGTACCCAACCTGTACTTTGGCCTTTTACTTCAACTTTATATCAGGTTTACAGGAAATTTAACGGTCTTTTCAAAGGTGTTCTTTGTTATGAGTTTACAGTGATTCTAATGGGAGTTATGGCCGTTTTAATCTCATAAGGTACAAAAAACGAAAAAAATCTTAAAAATTGAATAACTTGAAAACAAAGCGTTTAAAAAGAAATCTCTAGGAGTAACTTTCGATCAGAAATGAGCTCTAGAATCGATTCCTTGAGTTTGTCCCATAATTTCTGTAGATACCCTGTATACAGGTGAAAAAGCGTTGAAATCCAGGGATCATTTCAGAGTTCCTAAAAACGGATTTCCAAGAAAACAACTTGTGGGAAAAATATACCCATTTTCCAATTTTCGGAGCCATTGCATTAGCTTGATTTTCTACAAAAATTCGCTCAAAAGCCCTTCAATTCGCAAATAGTCGAATTCGTCCTGCATTTATGAGTTACTGCATAACTATTTCATATTGTATTGTTGCCGGAAGAAATGGATTCAAGCATCCATTTCCATCGTACCATTCCTATCGGTAGAATACTTACGTAGGTGTTTTCTCTTGACTTGTTCCTTGTCTGGGAAACCATCCGATGTCTGACCCACGCTAATGACATAACCTAACAACGCCAACAACTCTTTCTGGTATTCCCTGATAGTCACATCGATTTAAACGACGCGACGAGGAATTTCTCTCACGCATTGATTTAGTTTTCCTACTCCAGCACAGCATGTCCGCTAGCAAAGATATTTTCTAAGACGTTATTTCTTAACCACATTGCGTATATAATGGCCTCTGAGCACAGTTTCCGTACCAAACTCTATATTTAGCTATTTAGCAGAGTTGAGGAACTACGAAAACGTCAGTAAAGTTGGGTTGGGCGGTATAGTTTCCTCACTTAAAGTACTGTAGGTGTTTTTCTTTTTAGGAATGACGGTAGACAGCCAGTTTTTTTTTTATTGGTGTATTGCAACGTTTCTGCCTCCAACATTGGTGAGGCCCTAGTCATGCTTAAATTGTAGAGAGTTGTACAGAGAGGAACTAACGTAATTGTTGGTTGGTTGTGGCTTACATGCATGTAGGCCTCAACCAACCAACAATTACGAGGACCAACCTACCCGACATAAAACGAGGACATCGAAGCATAGAATCATCACTGTATCTGATGCCACGTGATTTCGATTGTCATTTTACGCTACATTATGAGGTAGCAACTACTCACCAAGACCATAGAATCTGAGTGTAAGGAGAAGTTTCGTGATCGACGATATGGGGTTGTTTCTGTCACTGCAGGATTCTAATTTCCCTTCAATCAACTCCAGCACAAACATCGTCGTTTCTTTCGACAGTCGGAAACGGGTGTGAAAATCGACGTCATCGAGTAAATTAAAATAATTCGGACGTGGACGAACCGTATAAGGTCTTCGTTCGTATTCTAGGAATTGAATGATTTCCTCATCCGAAAAATCGGAATTAATCAAGGCAACGTCGTTGTATATTATGAATTTATGTAATATGATTTTATATTACTATAGATAATATATAATCTATTATTATTACGACTACACGTCTACCTCTCTACAAAACGTTACTCAACAGATAAATCACTAACTGAGGGAGATGAGTCTCAGGTAAGGATTCCTAGCAGATAGTGGTGTCTTGCAGGTAAATGTGATAAACAGCCAACGAGGAGTTATCCGAGGTCGCTTACCTAGAGTTTGCCTGGGCTTGATCTGTGATTGATAAACGGCCCCTAAATCATAAAGCTCACCCACCTGATTAGACTGGTTCTGAAGTTGTAGTTTTATATCCTAGTCTACCACCCCCAGTTTAGCCCAGCTCCATAGTTCAGTCCCGTTGAATAGAAACTAAATAGCTGCAGAGCTCAGACTGCTGATGGGGTGGCTCTTCCCTGAAGCTGCAACGAAACTCTGCCACACCCTGCGGAGCCCCATTCGAAAGTTCGGCATCTCAAGTTGGTTAGGAACAAACTGAGTTATTCATATAGAGACAACA
Organism: Adelphocoris suturalis; assembly: GCA_030762985.1. Taxonomy (NCBI): domain Eukaryota; kingdom Metazoa; phylum Arthropoda; class Insecta; order Hemiptera; family Miridae; genus Adelphocoris; species Adelphocoris suturalis. The sequence continues at coordinate 148,754,970 of CM061041.1, read as the reverse complement.
AGTGGTTTTCGATTAGCGATGGGATCACGGTTTTTAGTTCAGGAGCGGTTATATCAGCCCTCAGAAAGTCAACTCTGTTTAATTCTAGTAAAAACGGTTTTAGCTGTAGCACCCAGTTATACTTTTCTGCTGAGGTTATGTACCAAAAGCTAGTTGAAGTAAACGGTCGTAACATATTTTTTGGTAATCTAACCCATTCATCGCTAAACGCTTGTAGGTACCACAAGTTAAGCATTTGAGTGGGTGCACTGTCTGATTATCGCCAGAGAGGATCCGACAGACGAATCCGACGAACCCCCTGGTAACAAGAGTGAAGGATGAGACCTCCTATATGGATCACATCGATATCATCGTTTGCACATTCAGCTCCATTGATCAAGTAATAAATAATCCTAAAGTACCGTATTTTTCGCTGAAGAATTGGGTGCAATCCTTTAGGAGTAGAAATTTTTGCTAACGTCTCAACCAGTTTCGTGTAAACCATGAATGAATGAATGAATGACTAGGTTTTACTGTAATAACACTCGGTTTTTACAAGATTAGAATAACATTCAATATTGTCAAACAATTAAGATAGGTACCATCGTTATACAAACCCACAATATGACAAAATACACTACCGGGATTGCATAATTAAAACTTTGCGCAGAACTCACACTGAGCACTTGCACATTTTGACAGCTAGAGCACTTTAATATTTACTTACAGACAAGTTATATGTTAAAAGGTAGTTCTTTGGATATAATTAGCTACAATCAAAAGTACCGACCTTCGGTCAAGATACAGGAGTCAAGATAGTTCATAGAATATACATAGCTGTGCCTGCTCGTTTCTATCGTTCGAAATGTAGATCATCGCGTACCATCATCAACATGTTTGAAACATTTTTTGAGTACCTACTGCCAGAAAAACATACCTACAGAATAATCCATGTACAGTGAAACTATGGCAGCACTTTATTGCATCCTACGGCATCCTCCTACTGGATTTGTGACACCTCCAAAAAAATAAATAAATAAATAAAAATAAAACCTTCCTATTATGTAGGTATGGTTTTTTTTTCACGAATTCGGTCTTTCATGGATGGTCTAAAAAGGATTTATATTCGGTCATTTTTTCTCCCCCCCCCCCCCCCCCCCCCTCACCGCCCCCTCCTCACTGTCACGATCAATTCCATCAGGCTCTCCCTCTTATAGACGAAGCCTTGCCCACATGACCTAGTTTCAGAGAGACGTCCTAATGCGGGTGAAAACCAGGGGGTCGGGGCCGCAGCACTGCGCTTCCGTTGAAACCCCAGCTCCTCTTCGAATTGACGGCCTCAATATCACAACAGAGAGATATCCATATTTAGCTCAATGAATTGTCATAAATACTACTACTACGGCTATAAGGGTACTATCCTAAACTTTTTCATCGTGAAATTAGTGTACCAATCTTAAGAGAAGGAATCCCAATCACTAGTTATTCAGGAAAGAGTAGAACAAGGCGTTCGAGAAGGTACGACTGGGCGAGGTCTCGAGTGGTTTATCGTTAACAATACTTACATGGTACCAAATCCATATTTGTACCAAATGATTCAAATTTCAACAGGGAATCGTTAGCTGAGTTTTTGACATTTTATGTATTTGCTTTGGCACAATAAAATAAAAAAACTGTTACGAAAAAGTGTCCTCGAAAAGCGTTACCTACATTTTCTGATGATTTCCACTTACAACCAAGTCGTTGCTAGGGAAATGGTACCTACTTCGCCGTTTTTCGTCCCACAAAATTCGTTGACCATTCGTTCGAAAGCTCTCGATTCATCCCACCATATTATGTTAACTACTGCGAAGTGCGTGGCCAACAAGCTGAGTTATGAGCATGGTTATATGAATAATTGTGTACACTAAGGTGATCGTTCTCAATAATTGTTACTGTTAACATGATTGCAACCGCTTGTTAATTTCTGATGATTACATTGAGCTGGTGTTTCGATGATTTGATTCATAGCAGGTGATCCGAATATTGCGGGAACGGTTTGATTTGTGAAGCGATGCTTAAATCAATTTAATAGGTAATTTCTATACTTAACACTATAGGAAGCTGTAATTTCGTATGTAGCCTCCTAAGGACATTTACTTGACGATGTCCAGGGTCCGGATCAGATTAGTGGCTCTTAAAACTAATTTCTATGTTTTAACACTCTAGGAAGCTGTAATTTCGTATGTAGCCTCTTTATCACATTCACTTGATTTACTTGACAGGACCCGGATCAGCTGAGTGGCTCTAGAGCTTGCATACGAGTCAGCAACTAAAAACATAAAATGTCCCAATGTGTTGCAGACTCGTATGCAAGCGTTTCTGATGATTATCGAATACAACCTTATCGTCTTTGGTCAATCCTTTAAATGGTTAACATAAATCCTTTTTATTATTGTTATCTTACGGTATTTGTCTGCAGTAAGAGCATTGATAACGTGGAATACCTGACAAAATTATAATTTATTTTACAAAGCATAAAACGGAGATGAATGTTTCATTACCTAATAACACGAGGCAAGCGTTCTTTTAGCCGAAAATGCCGATTAATAATCGTGTGTTTCCTTTCTGCGAGAGAAGTATAACATTCTGAACGAAGATTTTTGGTGCTATGCGTGAAACCTAGGAGTCTAAAATTGGAGGGTTGCGAAGCTCTGAAGCAGCAGAAAAACGATCTGGTTGTGAGATTTTGTAGAAATGTTTGTTTTTGCCTAATACTTTCATTCGTATGAGTAATGGATGCAAGATGTTAAACATTAGTTTTCTTCATATTTTTTCCTTTCTGTTTCAGCAATTTTGGTTTATTATTTCCAATAATAAGCCTATGTGATCGTATAGCAAAAAATTTGTATAACCCCCCCTCAAACTTTGTCACTTTACGTTTCAAGGTGCGTAGAATCCAAATCTGAAATGTCCGACCGCCGTTCGCCGTCCGCCGTCCGGGCCATAAAAGGCCTTAGAATTGACTTAAAAAATCTGTTCTTTCGCACATAGACTCCACTTGGGGTCTAGTTGGTCCTAACTTCTCGCCAGCTCGATCACTCCACTCTCATGGGTGCTATGAGCCAAAAATAGGTGAAAAAGTGTCTTTTTTGTGTATATTTCAAGTTGTATAGAAATTGGAGATTTATGAGTGAAAAGAAAATGTTAGCTATTAATTTTATGGAAAAAAAGTATTCTAAATGATGCTCTTCTATTCAAAAAGAGATTTTGGATTTTAGGCTATTTTTTGCAATTTTATAGATTTTTTAAAACAAAATTTAATGAAGTTCAAGTTTTTAGCATAATTTCGTACATAAATTTTTGAATGTTCTATTTCATAGTTGATAAACTTTATTTGACCAATCTTATGCTAAAAAATATCAATTTAACAATTCTTACCCATTTTCAGTGATTTTTTCGGCACATTTTTCGAAATTTGACCAATTAGATGATATCAATATACAGTATAGGTAACACTTTTATGTGTTGGAAAGATGACTTGTTAATAAATTGTTTTGTTTATCAACTATATTAAAAAGCGTAAAATTGTGAGATTCCGCTGCTGTAATGGATTGAACCCATTTGTGAGGTCCGAAGCTCCGAGTTCCGATACTAAATCTATATCTATACTATTTATAAGAATGAAACTCCGTCTGTTTGTCTGTTTGTTTGTCTGTCGTGTCTATGCACGGCCAAACGGCTGAGTGGGGGGAGTATACGAGTGGGGGGATCTTCTTGGGATTTTCCGATAGGGTGTATAAGCGAATTTAAAATTTTCTAATCCCACCCGAACCATGGGCCGTAGGGCGGGAGGGGGGTCGAAGTAATAATTAATGTGCGCTTTTTGGACTTCCCCGCTTCCCCTACCCCTCTAAACAGCCGTCGAAAATTCCGGAAAAATACCGGTTTCGTAGGTTTTGAAACGAGAAAGACGACGGCGCGATCGGATCGCGAAAAAAGTATCGGGAAATGCGTCAAAAAAATGCGAGAGTACGGACCCGTTTTCTCGAAAAGTCCGACGAAAAACTACGTTTTTTCCGATTAAAATATACCCCATAAAGGTACGTTTTTCGGAACGGTTTTCGCGGGCGAAATACAGCTTTGGGTCCGCCGAATCTGAATCCGAAATCGGATATCGAAAAAAGTGACGTTAAGTTGGTCAAATCGCGAGCGGAAGCGAGGAGAAGCGTTTAACATCAGAAATTAATTTTGCCGTGTTCGCGAGAAGGCTCTGGGAAGACGTGTTTGGAGTTCGATGACAATGTGGCGAGCAGGTACACCTAGGTGCCCTACTCATATACAGGTATACCTTGCGAGGGAAGGGACTTGGCCTACGCAGTTAAATCTTGAAGGGAGTCGATGACTCATTTCAACGTAATAAATACCGGTTTTTTCCTACACAGGTATATCTTGCGAGCGAAGCGAGCAACATCCCCGAATAAACTTTTTTGTGGTTCCACATTGTTTTATAAGATTTAATTTGTTTGTAAGAATTTCCAACAGAAAAAAACGTCTGCCAAGTTGGGTGGGCAGTATAACTTCCTCAAGCGAGCGAAGCGAGCAGCATCCCCTACAGAAGTTAAACCTACCCTTAGAGATCTACCGTTTGCGAGCGAAGCGAGCAACATTCCCTAATAAACTTTTCGTGGTTCCACGTAGTTTTATAAGATTTAATTTGTTTGTAAGAATTTCCAACAGAAAAAAACGTCTGCCAAGTTGGGTGGGCAGTATAACTTCCTCAAGCGAGCGAAGCGAGCAGCATTCCCTAATAAACTTTTTGTGGTTCCACATAGTTTTATAAGATTTAATTTGTTTGTAAGAATTTCCAACAGAAAAAAACGTCTGCCAAGTTGAGTGGGCAGTATAACTTCCTCAAGCGAGCGAAGCGAGCAGCATCCCCTACAGAAGTTAAACCTACCCTTAGGGATCTACCGTTTGCGAGCGAAGCGAGCATCATTTCCTACATGTTGGGTGGGCAGTATAACTTCCTCAAGCGAGCGAAGCAGGCAGCATCCCTTACAGAAGTTAAACCTACCCTTAGAGATCTACCGTTTGCGAGCGAAGCAAGCAACCTCCCCTACATGTTTCAATTGCGAGCGAAGCGAGCAACATTCCCTACATACCACACTTTGCGAGCGAAGCGAGCAACATTCCCTACATGCCACACTTTGCGAGCGAAGCGAGCAACATTCCCTACACGCCACTCTTTGCGAGCGAAGCGAGCAATTTAACGGGGGGTCCGGGGGGCTTGCCCCCCGGCTGGACGTGGAGGCGAGCGTAGCGAGCCGGAGCGGCTAGTATATTATAAGCGGGGTTTAATAATTATGGACCAGAGATCTACGTAGAAGGGCTGTATAATATATAAATAATAAACCTTTGTGTAATAATTTGCAGCGTTTTTTCTGATGCATCTTATTTTTGGCCATTTAAAATCGCTAACCAAAATATCCGTCTAGAAGCTATCCCGCACAATCCCTGAAAATTTCATCAAAATCGTTCCATCGGAGTTTTGCCTGTGACAATCGATATTAGTTTCGCTCATGCGCAATGGTTATTACTCCACCAATCGCGATATAATTTATAGGGCACTCTTTTAAAACATATACCCAAACACATATCGAGTGTGAACGAAATCGGACCAACAGATGACGAGAAATCGACGTAATGAGAAATTCTCGTTTGCTCATGCGCATAGGCTACTGTTGATTCGACCGTATTGAAAATTATAGAGGACAATCTAGGAGCTAATCCGCGCAATCCCTGAAAATTTCATCGGAATCAGACTGAAACTTGGTAAATTTCTGGGCGTGACAATGATTTACCACAGACAGACCGACATTTATTTATTTATTTATTTATTTCAATAATACGGGCAAGCCCAATACATGAGGAAAAAAATATATAACAATGTATAAATTCAAAATACAAAGCGTAAATTACCGCGGCGAACAAAACAAAAAATTGAGTATACTACCTATAAAATAGAATGGAAAATAGATGGAAAAAAAGAAAGTTTATTGTCCAAAGTTAAGGGTGGTTCCACATAAGTTTTTCACTGTCGAGCGGAGCGAGGCTAATGAGGTGTTGAAAAAGTCGACATCTGGATATTCATTTAGAAGGTTGTTGGCTGTTCGTGGGAGTCTAGATAGGGGGCGGTGGTACATATAGTTTGTCGGCGAGAAAGGTGTCCAAAATAAGCTGTTGGATCGTGAGGCGGAACGGGGCACCAACAAATTCACCATTTCCAGAAGGTGGGGAGAATCGACGCGACCATTGAGGATGTTGTATAAAAATGAAATGTCGGCTAGCTGTCTTCTAACTCGAGGGGGTAAAGTGCCGCACTGCTCATTAATAGCCTCATAGTTTAAAGAGTCAAATGGTATATGAAGCTTAAATGCCACGTAACGGAGGAAGCGGCGATGAACCCTCTCTAGCTGGTCAATATGGCAATTATAGAATGGGCTCCAGATCACAGAAGAGTACTCCATTAGAGGGACAACCAGAGAATTGTAAAGAGCCGTTATAGCAGAAACGTGGGTGAACTCCCTCGTATTCCTTTTCAAGAAACCCAAAGCGCGCATTGCTCGGGAAGAAGTCGATGTGATGTGTTCAGTGAAAGTGAGCTGGGTATTATCAGACAGACACGGAACAAAAATTGATCAGCAACTCCGAAACGCAAAAAGCAAGTGGGAATTTTAATTTTGGATGACAAAACTTTTGTCAACTTCAATCACGAACACAAAGCTTTCCTACCTTCGGTAGTGAAGAAGCAAAGCATATTGGTAAGTTCCTACTTACCTAATGCATGTTTTGCAGGTACGTCCCTACGAATGGATCGTATATAATTTTTGTGAGAATTAAAATAAGGGAACAAACAAAACTAACATGGTTACCCCAAAATCCCCCCCCCCCCCCCCCCAATTTAATTACTTCATCGACTGTAAATTTGAAACTTCTTTCTCAAAACACTTCTTTTTTGACACCATTTGACTGGACTAGTAGGTATTTTGTATCTTACAAAAAACTATGAAAACCCGAACTTGGTAGTACTTATAGTAGGATTTCCAACAATTGGACCTAGCAAACTACCAAATTCATAATAGATCAGTATTAGAGAAAATCTACAGGCTATCACATCCATGAATCATGACGAATTGCTCAGTGTCACCATAATACACTGTGTTTACCAGCACTGTTTTGGAATATTAGTTTGAAATTTTTTGTCTGGATACTTTACTTTTGGCTTACACTTTGCCCATTCAATGGAATGTCCTAGGTCAGTGAAGCAAATAGATCAAATTGAGTTTATATCTCAAAGTTATTAGTTTATAGCATATAATCAAATATAGTTTTGGGCGTGACAAGGATTTACCACAGACGGACCAGACAGACCGATAGATGGACTCGGAACCGAAATTGATCAACAAGCTCTGAAACACAAAAAGCTAGTGGAAATTTTGATTTTGGAGGACAAACATTTTTTCGACTTCTGACTGGCGCATGCGTTGTGGTGCCCGTTGGAAAAGTAACTTTTTCCGGAAATTTCACAAATTTTATTTTTGGACTTTTTTCCCGCTAGATTCATGTTTTGCCCCCGCTCTGCATCGCTGCAAATTTGCTATTGCCTTTTTTCCGTCTCCTTAAATCCTCGCTTGAGTCCAAGATTCTCAACACTTCCACATCTCCGTGCTTGTTTAGACGGTTGTTGTAACATGGCCCGTTGCTTGTCTTTTTGCTCTCCGTCTACAATCTCCTTCAAGGTCGCGATCATCCGTTCGGAAATACCAAGTTTACTGTACTTCTAAGTATTTCATTCTGGGTTATTTGAAGAAGATTTCAAGTTGCCCTCCTTGGTGCACAGTAGGAAGCTTTCCAAGCAGTAACTGATGCACTCATACTTTTTTGATCTCTTGCTTGTATAGAATCAATCGAAGCGATGAAGACCAGTACCTGCACAATCATTTGCCAGTTCAAACATCAACGTACAACGTAAAATTTTCGGGTTCCTCGAGGGTTGGTCAATAAAAAGTCTATATTTCGGGCCGACGTTTCGAAATATTTATATTTCATCTTCAAGGCTGATAACAGAGGAGGGGTATATAACAATTAGAATCTTCCTAATGTGAATGCGAGTTAATATGAACAGACAGGATGAAAACTACGGTTATTGTATACTAGAGTCCTGTTAGGGCTTGGAAAGCCCTAATCTAGTACCTAGCAGGAACTCAGCACATAATAGTAACGATATAAGTCCTACCTATTTGCGGCGTTATGAGACCTGGTGCGAAGCTATCATCACTACGTTTCTTACTTACCGACACTTTTGCAACAAACTTGGGGCCGTGCTGATTCGGAATTATATATAAAGACCGTTCGGAATTATATAAAGTCCGCCAAGTTCTTCAGTTTCAATTTCTTCGCTCAGTAATAGTTAAAAACTCTTCTAGATGTTAGTAACTACACTACGTTTCTTACCGTGAATTGATGGCAACTGTTGTTACCGCCACAGCCTAATAAAGAACTCTCGTTGATAAGGACCGCCTAGAATACGATCAAGGCGGGTATAGAGACGAACGGCGACACTTTTGCAACAAACTTGTGGCCGTGCTGATTCCAATGAGCAGTCTAACACTAAAATCGGACCGCGAAGTTCTTCACAATTTCAAAGATCGTTCGGAATTATATATAAAGATAACTAACTTAGTACTGAATATATATATATATATATTGTTAATTTACCTTGGAAAACTGTATTTGGACGCTTATTTCATAGCCTCGACATGGAGCTTAAGTAGGTAGCTATCTATTTAAACAACATCTTTGGGGACACTTTGGGTAAACAACATGGATGCTGTTCAATTAGATTGCTACCCACTAAAGCTCTATGACGGGATATGAAATAAGCGTCCAAATACAGTTTTCTAAGGTAAATTAGCAATATATACTTATATTTAGTACTAAGTTATTTATATACAAAAACCATAGTTTTCGTATTAACTCACATCCACATTGGAATTGTTATATACCCCTCCTCTGTTATCAGCACTGAAGATAAAATATAAATATTTCGAAACGTCGGCCTAGAATATAGACTTTTCATTGACCAACCCACGAGAAACCCGAAACATTTTACGTTTAACTCAGTGTTCGAGAAAACCCAGCCTGATTCAACTTACAACATCTTGAATCTCACTCGTTGTTTGATTTCTAGGTTCTTTTCCTGCTCGCGCTGACCAATAGGACCAAAACTGTATGATTCTTTTATAGATTTTTCATAGAATCTTTACCGAAGATATATCTGAAATCACTCGTTAAAACCCTCGAAAAGAGATGCTAAATAAAGAAAAAGATCACAAGAGAAGTCATATTGAACTACTAAACGTCCAACTAAACCCGAGAGTTTTCTGATAACTGGACTTTGGAGAAGGCTGTGTGGGGCGATTTCAATCATACTCGCATCCTCCCGATCTATTTCTCTAAAACTATTTATTTTTTACAACATTAGATACTCACTTCCGAGAGATACGATAGTGATAGACTTCCGAGTATGCCACAGTCTGTGCTTCTACATGGAATAATAGTATGGGGGGGGGGGGATACTCCTCACATATAAATAAATTACACGTACGCCAGAAAATCATTAAGAAGATGATGTAGTCATTACCGCCTAGGACGCCATCTATAAATGTATATAATATAGCAAAGCTGTATACCATAAGGCAACTATTTGTTAAAAATTGACTTTTGCAATCCATTAATTGAGGAGCTGACATGGAAAAGCAGTTTCCCAAAATCAAATATCATAGGAACTCCCTCTGAACTCTTATCAGATTTTTTTGGACATAATCTCTTCTCCATGCAAAGGTCACACATTTATTCAGGGTGCGATCTAGCAAGGACGGGAGGACCTAAGGCCGTTGGGGTGACTGTTTACTTGCACTTCGACGAAAAAAAAATGTTCTTTCGATTTTTGGACTTAACTGGTTTTCCATGTCAGCTCCTCAATTATTCACAAATAATAAATTCACAATGCAATCCAGCATAAACCACAAGATATGTAGTCGCAGGGAATGTAATTGCACCAAGACCAAGATTAACGCTGTCAACACAGTCCAAAATTTATCATGTTCATTATTCACAGAGCGCTAGATAGTCATATGAAAAGAGCTCAAAATTATACTAAACCAAACAACAAAAAGCAAATTTTAACTTGGCTTGTGAAAAATAAGACAGTGGACAGTAAAACTATGCTAAACAGCATTTATGTATAATATTATAAAACAATAATTTTACTATACAAAGTTTTTCTACTTATAAACGATAGGGACATCAAATACCATTGCAGTTATAATATTTCAGCTATGCGTAGATTATAGACGCATATGCGACGTTATGTCAACGTGCTATGTTTGAAATTTATGGACAAATTGTTTAGACCTTAACCAACAGCACGGGCCAAGCCTACCGCTGGAAAAGTAAGCTAGGCGAGTAGCCTAGTTCTACTTTTGTACTATCATCATATGTATGTCTCTATTGAAATAAAATCCATCCATATATTTTCTCTTCATTCGTTTAAAGCAGTCAATGGCCGAAAATGCATTGAAACTGACGAATACGAACGAGAGACGTTTATTTTTGCATTTTGGTTTATTATTTTCAATAATATTGGTTTATTATTTTCATTAATAAGCCTATGTGATCGTATAGCAAAAAATTGTTATATTCCCCCCTCAAACTTTGTCATTTTACGTTTCAAAGTGCGTAGAATCCAAATTTGCAATGTCCGTCCACCATCCGCCGTTCGGCATCCGGGCCATAAAAGGCCTTAGAATTGACTCAAAAAATCCGTTCTTTCGCACATAAACTCTAGTCTAGTTGGTCCTAACTTCTCGCCAGCTCGATCGCTCCACACCCATGGGTGCTATGAGCCAAAAATAGGTGAAAAAGTGTCTTTTTCGAGGTTTTGAGTGTTATACTGACGTACGCGCGCACGCTTGGCACGCTTAGTGGAATGATGAAAACATTGGCAGAGGGTCATGGGAGGGGGGGGAGGAGGAGGCGCGGCGCCTTGTAGGGGCATAGCGGCACGTCACCAGGGGTGCAGCAGAACGGCGCCGGCGCCAGGGGCGATCATAATACTCAAATGAAAAAATAATAAACCTTTGTGAAGTAATTTGCAGCGTTTTTCGTTTCTTAATTGATCTATTATGACATTTTACGCTACTTCCTGATTTACTCTTTTCTGCTATGGAATTTTTCTAGAATATTTCAATTTTTTCAATGATCTATACATTCATGATAGGTAAACGAGGTAGCTATGTGCCACACCCAACTTGGGAGACTTTTATTTTTTTATTTATTTTTTTTTTTTTTTCGGTGTGTATTATTTTAGTCGGCGGATCCAACATTCACGTATTCATTCGAAAAGAAGAATATCCGTTCTTGAGTTGTCAACGGAATGACTTGATTGTTGATTTACGAGTGCGTTCATCACACGCGCGTATTATCCAATCCTGCTAAAACTCATGAAGTAAAACGGAAAATAAAAGGTAAATACGGTCTCGGGAAGTCTTCACGTTTTTGCGTGGTTAGTGACTTCTATGGGTATCAAGGCTGAATTGAATCTTTAGAACCGGTATCTCATTTGCATACTGAAGTTCGCTTCTCGTCGGTAGAGGAAGATTCTCTCCAACCGCACGCTCTTGCACAGGTACCCCAACAGCTTTTTGTTTCTCGGTCACGTAATATTTGACTCGATGAAAAGACCTGAGCTGACGCTGTGTGAACTCTTTTGTGTCGGCGTTTTTCGTTTAGGCGGCTGAATATTTTCTTGACGACTCACGAGCAGCAAAAGCCGTCTTAACTTGACAGGAATAATTAATTTCAGATTATTATTTTCTTCATAGGACGACCCACTAAAACTAGACTTAGTCATTAAAGGGACGGGTATTGAAACTGATCCAGGAGGATGTAGGCCAACCCAAGAAAAAGATATTGGAAAGTAGAGCATGCAGTACAGGGACGTCTCTATGAATGGACAGTGTAAAATTTTGGTGAGGATTGAGAGAGAAACAACCTTTATTTGCAAAAATACAAATAGGCGAGCTGCCTGGTAATACGGGTTGCCAAATAACACAGCATTCTTATCAGACAGTATGATTGTTACAGGGATTATTTTTAGCGAATTTTTGAAGAAAATTAAGCTATTGCTCTCGCCTCAAAATTTGTAGAATGTGTAATTTTGAAAACATTTTATGCAGAAATCCGTTTCAGGCTATTCTGAATCATATTCTGAAGTTTAACGCATTTTTTATGTATGTATGTATGTATGTATATATGTATATATGTATGTATATATGTATGTATGTGTCATTCCAGACGATAACTGTCCGTAGAATTGTGCTAGAAACTTCAAACAAATTTTGAAATGTTAAGGACACAAAACGAAAGTTCAAGTTCGTTGGCCAGCATGATCGGATTACATCTTCGGGTTGAAATTTTCAAAAATGTAGTCAAAAATTTCAAAATAGCCTGTTTTTTGCGATTTGTTGTGCGAAATAATTTTTTCAGCATACTAACATGTGGTATATTCGTAATCAGCGTAAAATATCCTATAAGAATATGTAACAAGTTTTCAAAAATTTCAAAGTTGAAAAATAAGTCGAAAATCGAAATAATGCCGTTCGCTGGTTGTAAAAATCGGTAATATTTGCATGAAACATAGTCCAAATTCAGATTGAACTACTCTTATGGAAGTATCCCTGTATAACCAATCCTAGAACCATGCTGTTTAAAACGTAGGTAGTATCTAGGTGCTTTTAAAAAAAAAAAAAAAAAAAAAAAAAAATGTAATCACAACTGATGAGTTTACTCTGTGCATGTGTTAATAATTTGATTCCATGTTTGTCTATCAAAATCATAAACTAAAATTTCTAAACACGATCAATAGCGACTGAAATGTCGAAGATTTCTTCAAAAATTCGCTCATGGGGTCATGCTGCATGACTGGACTTTTTTTGGGGTTATTTACATATTAGGTTTTATAGCAGAACTGATTTTACATTAAATTGAAGTTAATGGGATGACGTATTTATGTGATGAAGTTAACATTAGTGGAGTGGGTTGAATGGTAATAATAGGAGAATGGTTGAGGATTTCATGAGTAGAGATGGATGGCGGTGGATGATGTGAAATTTCACTAGAAGATCGGTGAAGCAGAGTTTAGTAAGGGTGGTGTTGATAATCTGGAATCTTTTGAAGAATCCCAGAAGCAGTGGCGAAGCTATCCCCCTCACTCCAAACCAGAGTCCATGGACTTCGCAGTTCGTGACTCCATATTTCTGTCGGAAATACGGGACAGTGGGTTCGTAGATAGTCTTCTTTTCCATGTCGATGTCAATGTCCAGTGAGTCCACGTTGGACTCCCAGCGATCATGGCTCAGTCTTGTGAGCAGTTGATGAAAAAAAACGCTGCAAATTATTTCACAAAGGTTTATTATTTTTTCAATTGAGTATGATCGTAGTTTTAGTTGGCTTGCGTACGTCATAAGGCCCGTCCAGACTCCTCGGCGTGTCCTATTTCGAGTTGCCACAACCTATACTTCTATAATTATTATACCCATGTTTATATTTCTCGATTTGAGCTCCTATCTATTCAAATAGTTATTGCCTTAATAATATCATTATCTAAGTACGTACAAAAAGTCCAGAGGATATGTTATTAAATATGCGTAGGAAAAGCATTGGTATTAACCCACAAATATTACCTAGAAAAAAACATACATATATTCATGCCTCGAAGGAACGCTGTACCCACCACAAGGTGCCGCGGCGCCTCCTCTCACTCCACCCCCCGCTCACCCCCCTCACCACCCACCGTGACCCCCTGCCAAGCGTGCCAGGCGTGCGTCTAACAAGTCTAACACTCAAAGCCTCAAAAAGACACTTTTTGCCCGTTTTTGGCCCATAGCATCTATGCGAGTAAAGCGATCGGGATGGTTAAACGTTAGAACTAACTAGACCCCAAATAGAGTCTATGTGCGAAAGAACAGGTTTTTTAAGTCAATTCTTAGGCCTTTTATGGCCCCGACGGCGGACGGCGGACGGACATTTCAAATTTGGATTCTACGCACCTTGAAACGTAAAGTGACAAAGTTTGAGGAGGGGTTATACAATTTTTTTCCTACACGATCACATAGGCTTATTATTGGAAATAATAAACCAAAAGAAAAAACGATAATATGATTTCTCGTAATCACCCCCTCCAACACATTTACCCACTCCACCATCTTTAAATTTGAAACTTCCAAGGTTGCATACCTGGACCAAAATTTATTAAATTGTATTATCATTATTTTATTTACCTTACCCATTAGCTGGGTTGTTTGATTTAAATCAAATTGATTTAAATCGTGATATAAATCACAATTTAAATCAGCCAATTAAAATCGTGATTTAAATCAAAAGCTTTAAGAAGAAATAAATTGAAATCAGAACAAAAATGCAATTATAGCTAATAACTGTTTTTCAATATTCGCTAAAAATGAGAAGTTGTTTGTGTGAGGTTTACGGTTTCCTAATGCACACCTTGATTCCCCAACTTTTTAGGTGGAAAATAAAAAGGTAAAAAACGTTTAAAAATCTATTAAAAAAGTCTATAAAAAAAAGGAGTAAAAAACTCTTAAACGAGTTCCACTATCCGCTTTACAAGCAGATACCATGTTACATGGATATGTCTTTGATTGGGGATTTCATAACGGTTGTCCTTGAGTTGTCCTCGACTGTTGTCAAGAGGATGAAAATGTTTCCTATGGAGTGGAGTAAATGATGCTATTGCTTTACGTTAAGAATATTGTAACCGGCTTATTAAAATTGTTTATAGTCCAATCAACTTAGTTTTGGAATGTAGCCAGGTACGTAAGGAGGGGGAAATTGGTAGCTTGAGATGTGAACATTTATCACATAAATCAAGCGCTTTCCAACGAGTGGCGAACGATTTTTGTGCGATGAAAACTGCGGAAGTTCCATTCCCCTAGCAACGGCTGGGTTGTACCTACGTGAAAAACACTGAAATTGTGACACAAATTTTGCGTGACGGAAATTTTTGGTTGACCCCCCAGAGCAAAGACATATCCATGTCAAAAAAGTCTGCCAAGTTGGGTGTGGCACATAGCTTCCTCGTTCAACTGTCATCTTCTTCCAACTATCATCCAAATTTAACCGAACTCGAACGACTAGAGAGTGAAAAGATGGAACATGATGGAATTTACATTTGCGCATGCGCAGAATGAAGTATTGATTTGGCAACAATGAAACTGATAGGGGACCATCTACAACCTAACCCGCACATTCTCTGACAATTTCATCGAAATCGGATGAAAACAGTGGAAATTGAGGTCGTTACAATGATTTCACATAGGCGCATGCGGAGTAGCTATTAATGATACGTACAATCATGTTGAAATGGATATGGGATGATCAAACCGTTATCCCCCAACTATCATCGAAATTTGTGCGAGATCGGACGACTAGGACCAGAAAAAGTCCAGTCATGCAGCATCACCCCATGAGCGAATTTTTTAAGAAATCTTCGACATTTCAGTCGCTATTGATCGTGTAGAGAAATTTTAGTTTATGATTTTGATAGACAAACATGGAATCAAATTATTAAATGATCATTTTTAGCGAATTTTTGAATAAAATTAAGCTATTGCTCTCGCCTCAAAATTTGTAGAATGTGAATTTTTGAAAAAATTTTATGCAGAAATCCGTTTCAGGCTATTCTGAATCATATTCTGAAGTTTAACGCATTTTTTTATGTATGTATGTATGTATGTGTCATTCCAGACGATAACTGTCCGTAGAATTGTGCTAGAAACTTCAAACAAATTTTAAAATGTTAAGGACACAAAAGGAAAGTTCAAGTTCGTTGGCCAGCATGATCGGATTACATCTTCGGGTTGAAATTTTCAAAAATGTAGTCAACAATTTCAAAATAGCCTGTTTTTTGCGATTTGTTGTGCGAAATAATTTTTCCGGCATACTAACATGTGGTATATTCGGAATCAGCGTAAAATTTCCTATAAGAATATGTATCAAGTTTTCAAAAATTCAAAAGTTGAAAAATCAGTCAAAAATTGGAATAATGCTGTTCGCTAGTTGTAAAAATCGGTAATATTTGCATGAAACATTGTCCAAATTCAGATTGTCATTAAATCTACAAGATTAGTTTAATAATAATAAAGTATGAGCACCTCCTAATTATTTTTAATAATTTGATTCCATGTTTGTCTATCAAAATCATAAACTAAAATTTCTCTACACGATCAATAGCGACTGAAATGTCGAAGATTTTTTCAAAAATTCGCTCATGGGGTCATGCTGCATGACTGAACTTTTTTTTTTTTTTTTTTTTTTAACAGCATGGTTCTAGGATTGGTTATACAGGGATACTTCCATAAGGGTAGTTCAATCTGAATTCGGACAATGTTTCATGCAAATATTACCGATTTTTACAACTAGCGAACGGCATTATTTCGATTTTTGACTGATTTTTCAACTTTCAAATTTTTGAAAACTTGATACACATTATTATAGGACATTTTACGCTGATTCCGAATATACCACATGTTAGTATGCTGGAAAAATTATTTCGCACAACAAATCGCAAAAAACAGGCTATTTTGAAATTGTTGACTACATTTTTGAAAATTTCAACCCGAAGATGTAATCCGATCATGCTGGCCAACGAACTTAAACTTTCGTTTTGTGTTCTTAACATTTTAAAATTTTTTTGAAGTGTCTAGCACAATTCTACGGACAGTTATCGTCTGGAATGACACATACATATACACATACATAAAAAAATGCGTTAAACTTCAGAATAGATTCAGAATAGCCTAAAACGGATTTCTGCATAAAATTTTTTTCAAAAAATCA
The DNA here is from genome assembly GCA_030762985.1 of Adelphocoris suturalis. Taxonomy (NCBI): domain Eukaryota; kingdom Metazoa; phylum Arthropoda; class Insecta; order Hemiptera; family Miridae; genus Adelphocoris; species Adelphocoris suturalis. Next base: position 148,738,032 of record CM061041.1, on the reverse strand, counting down.
CATTCTACAAATTTTGAGGCGAGAGCAATAGCTTAATTTTCTTCAAAAATTCGCTAAAAATGGAGCATAATGGAATTTACGTTTGCACATGCGCAGAGTGGAGTATTGATTTGGCAACAATGAAACTAATAGGGGACCGTCAACACCCTACCCCACACATTCCCTGAAAATTTCATCCAGAAAAAATGGATCCAGATCGGATGAAAACTGTGGAAAATGGGATTGTTACAAAGATTTCATATAGGCGCATGCGCAGCAGTTATTCAACAATGTTAGTCAACAATGATACAATCATGTTGAAATTGATATAAGATGATCAAATTGTCATCCCCCAACTATCATCCAAATTTGAGCGAGATTGAACGACTAGGGCGTGAGAAAATGATGCTCAGTACAATTTACGTTTGCGCATGCGCAGAGTGAGGTATTGAGTCAAGAACAATGAAACTGATAGGAGACCGTCCACCCCCTAGCCCGCTAATTCCCTGAAAATTTCATCCTAATCAGACGAAAACTGTGAACACACACATACACAGCCAGACACGGAACCAAAGTTGTACAGAATGGGGAAAAAAGTAAAAAGTTCCAGTCATGCAGCATGATCGTATGAGCGAATTTTCGTAAATCATCGCACTATATTATGTTACATTGTTTTGAAAATTAGGGACTTTGGGGGAAAAATTGTTAACTACCAATTTAATGGCCAAAAACTCGTTCTAATAAATATTCTGCGATTCAAAAAGAGATTTTGAATTTTTTAAGAGTTTTTATAGATTTTATAGCACATTTTAACGAAATTCATGTACATTTTTTGCATAATTTTGTACATAAATATTTTTATGTTCTATTTTATAGTTAATAAACTTTAATTGAGCAATTCTGCTCAAAAATATAAATTCAACGATTTTAGCCGTTTTTTTTTTTTTGCTATTTTTAGTGATTTTTTAGCACTTTTTTGAAATTTGACCAACTTAATGAACTAAAAAAATGCTGGCCAACGAACTCGTCCTTTCGTTTGGAAAGGTTGATTTTTCGGCGCAATAACGTTATTATTATCTCAATCCTAAGGAGAGTTATCGTCTGCAATGACACATATATATACATATAAAATATTGGATTTCTAGAATTTTTTACATTTTTATCGATTTTGTAGCACATTTTAATGAAATTTAATTACAATTTTGAGCATAGGTTTGAGATTCAATTTTTAAATTACCAACTTCATAGTTGATAAGCTTTATTTGAGTAATATTCTGCTAAAAAAATAAAATAAAAAGTCCAGTCATGCAGCATGACCCCATGAGCGAATTTTTGAAGAAATCTTCGACATTTCAGTCGCTATTGATCGTGTTGAGAAATTTTAGTTTATGATTTTGAAAGACAAACATGGAATCAAATTATTAACACATGCACAGAGTAAACTCATCAGTTGTGATAACATTTTTTTTTTTTAAAGCACCTACTCCCTACGTTTTAAACAGCATGGTTCTAGGATTGGTTATACAGGGATACTTCCATAAGAGTAGTTCAATCTGAATTTGGACAATGTTTCATGCAAATATTACCGATTTTTACAACTAGCGAACGGCATTATTGCGATTTTTGACTGATTTTTCAACTTTGAAATTTTTGAAAACTTGATACATATTCTTATAGGAAATTTTACGCTGATTCTGAATATACCACATGTTAGTATGCTGAAAAAATTATTTCGCACAACAAATCGCAAAAAACAGGCTATTTTGAAATTTTTGACTACATTTTTGAAAATTTCAACCCGAAGATGTAATCCGATCATGCTGGCCAACGAACTTGAACTTTCGTTTTGTGTCCTTAACATTTTAAAATTTGTTTGAAGTTTCTAGCACAATTCTACGGACAGTTATCGTCTGGAATGACACATACATACATATATACATATATACATATATACATATATACATATATACATACATACATAAAAAAATGCGTTAAACTTCAGAATATGATTCAGAATAGCCTGAAACGGATTTCTGCATAATTTTTTTTCAAAAATTCACATTCTACAAATTTTGAGGCGAGAGCAATAGCTTAATTTTCTTCAAAAATTCGCTAACACCAATGTTTAATCTTCTTTTGTCATTTTTTGTGATTTTTTTAGTACATTTTTTGAAATTTGACCTATTTAATGTGCTCAAAAAGTGTTGTCCAACGAACTCATCCTTTCTTTTGAAGTGCTTGATTTTTTGGCGAAACAACGAAGTTTTTATCTCAATTCTATCGAGAGTTATCGTCTGGAATGACATATATATATATATATATATATATATATATATATATATATATATATATATATATATATATATATATATATATAACGTTAAAATCCAGGAATCATTTCAGAATGCCTCAAAACAGATTTCGATGAAGAAAATTTTTGAAAATTTTTATTTTAAAATTTTTGGAGCCATTGCAATAGCTTTATTTTCTAAGCAAATTTGCTAATGCTAGTGGAAATTTTGATTTTGGTGACCAAACATTTTTTTTTCTCCCGAAAGTGAATACAATGCTTCCGCTACCTTTAGGTATAGAAGAGGCTCGCCTCACGAGAGTGTCCGTGAAGTACGTAATCACTGGTAGGCAACGAGTTCCACGAATTCCGATTGTGACTGAACTGAGCCTTTCTAGTTAAGGAAAGTCTCGGAAGCAGCGAGTTTCTGGAATTTCAGAACTGAGCCTTACTAGCCCCCTTCTCTGCCGCCTTGCTCAATATCCCTAGCTTTTGATTATTTTTGCGAATTTTTGTAAAAAATGGAGATATTGCAATGACTCCAAAAATGTTTAGAACTATGGTTGCCAGATCTACTTTAATTTAAAGTATCTCACTTTATTTTTGTTCAAAATACTATATACTTTGTAAAAAATTTAAAGCAGACCAAAATACTTTATGTTTGAAACTGGTCAAGGACAAGGTTCCCATATCTACCAATACCAGAACTACCTACCTAGCTGCATGGACGAAAATTGGTCTAGGGACGCCCAACCCCATCTCACCTCATCACCCGCCGGGCGCTCAACCCCATACACCAAAACAGCAACGAACGGTTCAATGATTTTGTTTACTTTTTGGCTGTCATCTGTCATGATAATGTGATACCCTGGGTCTGTTCTGTATGTGATACTTATGTGATGAGGATTCCGTAAGCTATTTTGGTTATTTTTAATGAGTAGGCGCCTATATAGGATGTTGTTTGCTTAAACTAGGTAGTGAGAAATGACTCCCAAAAGAGAGACTCGGTTTTTTTTAGAACCTCTTCTTCTTTAGCTGTGTCATCGGTACTTGTAGGTAGACGTAGGTAGATCCTACACCTTGTGTGCAGATGCTGAATCACAAATACCTTAGTGTGTAAGTCGAGAACGTTAAATTTAATGTATACTTTAACTTTCATTGAAATACTTTATTTTTAGCCAGGGTATACTTTATATGATCCGAAAAAATCTAGCAACCCTAATTATAACGCCTTTTCATATATGTATAAACCTCCAGATGTCTTTCCAAGCGACAGCTCTCCTTAGTCTCGAGGTACAAATTCCGTTCTGGCGCCAAAAAATTAAGCTTTCCAAATGATAGGATTAGCTCGTTGGCCACCACTTTTTTAAGCACACTAAACTGGCCAAATTTCAAAAAATGTGCTCCAAATGACACATTAATAACGGCTGAAACGGCTAAAACTTGTTAAATTTCTATTTCTAGCAGAATTTTAGTTATTAAAGTAGCAGCGTTTAAAAGGATCGGCGTAACTCTCTCCACCGTGTGCGTGTGTGTGGTGATTCTTCTATTTTTTCGACAAATTTTGTCGAGACTTGTCATGCAACGATTCTCACCCGATTTTCGTGATTATTATTTTGCTCAGTCCTTATTTTAGTCCAGTTGAGATGTACGAGTATACCTTGGGAATTTTGTATTTTCCGTCGGGAGTTAGGGCGGATCGATCTTTAAAGCACTATCCAAGCTACAATTTTCGGCCGATTGTTTGTCACAAATATTTCTAACGGCTAAGAAGTATTTATTTATTTTTACAAAACGGGCATGGCCAATACAAAATACAAAAAAAAAATTAAATAATACAACAGTAAGAGACAGGCGACAGGTTTTTCCAAATCGTAGAATAAAAGATAATACGGAAAAGAAAAGGCTAAATCAATACGAGGTATAAAAGCAAGAATATAAGATCAAACAGGTTACAGAAATATAAGTTAACAGAAGAAAATATATAGACAACAAAATTCACTCCACAATACTCCTACATCATACGGGTCCCTATGTTTTACTCCCCGCTCGCCTAAATGCCATCGTTTTACTCCCCAACTGAAACTCCAGATCTTTTCGTTTTACTCCCGGGATTGCGTTGGGCCCCCGGAATGAAACAGGCGGCGTGCCCGGCTCCTGACGTTCTACTCCCCAGATTATGTGAGCTATTAGCGTTACCCAGGGGACACCTCGAGGAGGTTGCTCACGTTGTCCCCCGTATCAGTGGCAAGAGCCACTTCGTCGAATCAAATAATAGTAAAAAGGATCAGTGGCAAGAGCCACTTCGTCAACACAGATAGATGTACAATAAAACATACAATGAAAACAATTGCAATATGCCCCTAATGTCGTCTGCTCTCATTTGAGTCAAAGGGCAGTGAAACTGGCTGAACAAAACAGGGGAAGACCTTGCTGCTGCCTGTAGATGAGCTGTCCACTCTTGCTTTTTGACTCGTTTAGTTCTGATATGTATGAAATTCGATGGTAAATCGTTTAGTCTTACCAACTTTGAGCTAAGTGAAATCTGCACCCAACCACCAAAGTATAAGGCCAAACTGCTGCAACTGCATTGTGCATGGATTTTTCGAATTCCATAACGCACATGGCGGGGGCAAATTCGCAGACCTCAGACATGGTTGTATCAAGACTGTCGATTCGGAAAATGAATGTTTTCATTCTGGGAGTTGAACGTCAAGGGTCACAAGATAAGAAGCAACACAAGATAAGAAGCATCGGCGGGCGACCTTTCACTTTTCCTGTTTCATGGGGAGTAAAACGTACGACCCCCACATCATAACGGAAGTTAGTGAAAAACGTTGTCTATTTCCACGAAAAAAATGAAGAGGTACAATGTTAAATCGATTTCGACGGTTAGGCCATCATCAGTAACAAACAATAACTGAACACAAATTAGAAAGGACACAGCTTATATAGGCGCAGGTGAAGGGAGATTGAATCCCATTGGTCGAGAGAAAGGAAAGGGGGCTGGAGGTACAACCAATTAAGTGCAAGCAAAGTGAAGGGGGATTATAGCTAATCAGATGAAGTGAAAGGAGAGGAAGAATTACTGGTTTCAACAGTTTGAAGGGATAATTCCAAGCTTTATAGAAATGGACTTTTCAAAGGTGAAATATGTTGAGGGATACCCTCATTTAAAGATTTACCAGGTCTGTCACTTTTGATAATTTCGAATTTTTCAAGTACATTGAACATTTGGACAAAAATGAAGAAATTCTATAAACTGTCTATCTGTCAAAAAAATTGTAAGAATGATTGGATTCCTCAAGATGTTTTGCAAATTTAAATCTACCCTTATTTTCCCTGAAATCCCCCAGATGCTCTTCTATTCTTTCCCTGAACTTCCTACCAGTTAGACCGCAATATTCGTAGCCGAAAGAACATTTTAGTTTATAAACCCCACTTTCATCTTGTATGTTGTATAGACAACGTTTTTCACTTACTTCCGTTTTGAAATGGGTTTCCACAACTTCGTCGCGAGTGATTTAGTTTTAGTGAGGACCATTGAATAAAGTAGAAAAAAACGTTCTTCGAAAAACAGTCACAGATTGACTGAAAAAGTCGATACCAGGACTCTGACCAAGGATGTAATTTGCCTCTCTTGGCAGTCTCACAAGTGGTCGATGGTAAAGATAATTGATTGTGGAAAAGGCGTCCAGAAGAGATGGGCAGATCGACAGCTCAGTCGAGGGACCACTAGCGGAAGCAAAATGAACGTGTGTCCGAATTTGTGTCGGCCTGGTTCAAAGAAAATGGTTTTAGTTGCAATTCTTTAGCTTCGTCCTCAGTGGGGGTTCTGACAGTTCTCGAACTCATCAGAACTGGGACGGGGAATCCCGGGGAGTTCCGGAACTTGTGGAACCGCGTTCTGCACTGCGAACGGTTTCAGAACTTGGGAGTGGAATAACCTGAGTTGTTGTTAGTAACCTCACTCAACTCGTGTTAACTGCTGGTGCTCCTTTTCAGAATATTTTTAGTGCCCGCGAATATTTTTATTAGAACTTATTATGCCCGTGAATATTACTTAACTATTAACCCACGGCAATTTAAAAAAATATATACCACGATGACTGAGGAGTACACTCGAAAAAATGTGAGTTTTGTGGATGTAGAAGATCCAACTATAACTTCAAATCTCGTCCTAATAGTCTACAAACCATGAAACACCTTCGTCAAAACTATCGCTTTCCGAAATTGACGAGCTAGTTGACATTTCGATCATAGAATAGGTACTTATACTAACGTATAGAGACTAAAGTATGATTTTGATGAAGAAGAAGAGAGTTGTTTACTCCATGTGGTCCGAAAAATTGTGAAATGCGCATGCGTTAACTACATCCTTGCGTTCGAGTTCTGACAGTTCCGAAAAAAACGGGGACTGTCAGAACCGTTCGGAACTGGGTTCGCAAAACACTGCGAACGTCGAACTTGGCGTTCCGGCACCGCGAACTCGACTGCGCTTGCCCAGAACCGTTCCGAACTGGCAGAACGCACACTGAGAACGAAGCTTATGTTTCGTAAGGCTCAATAAAATTCGGTTATCCATGCAGACTCAATACAAACCGTCAACACAAAGCCGCTCCAGTTCTTGTTGTCTGAAAAGATACATGAGAGGGCCAACCTCTTTTGTATTTCTCTTGCCAAAAACAGACAATCACGTTTTGGCTCCCTTGAAATGTGGCTTCTCAAAGGAAGTGATCGGATGTCTTAAATGATTTTCAAAAGGCATTTTGCGTGTCATCACTCAAATCTTGTCTATGAGCTTTTGTATTATACTTAACTAGTATCAACTAACAACACACAAAAGAGCTACCACATAACAGACCTCGTTTTCTTTTCATATTGAGACCTCACAAAGAAGATTTGTAATCTCTCCGATGTGAAATTGACTTTCCCTTCTAAATGAAATGGGCTTTGTGTACCAGAATTCGTATTATCACCATAGGAGTCATTACTAAATGTTCAAAACCGAAAATTCACTCCCGACGTCATGCCCAGCAGCTAAAACTTTTTGATTATCTATATAAAGAAACATAAAAGTAGACATGGCTGAAATTAATAATTATAAACGCTCTAACTGTACTCACTCAGATACTGATTTCACTTCACAAGATTCAACCTCATGTTATTCACCACATGTAAGTAAGTAGTGTGTAAATTGGTGGGCAGTCTCTTGTAACCTGATCATTTAGATTTAATTGGTGACAAAGTCACTAGACAAAATCGTAGGTATAGAATAAATAAATATGTATATAAATATTTTCTACACGGTTTTAATGTTTTAAAGTCTGGGGCCCCGCAAGTATTGAAGTATGAAATCAAACTTTTTAAATCGCGAAACTGCTATGCTACTGCAACTAGACAGACAACACATCCAGAAGTAATTTGGGGCCTTTCAAGAAATATCTACGAGTCCACATTTTAAACATTTGTATTATTATTCATGTATTAGATTATTACACCAGTCTTCCTGGTTACTGGGTAACAGAGTGCCATTACCAGAGAACCATTACTTAGTGAAGATACTCAAAATGAGTTTATCCAACTTATGGCAAACCACGTAGTATCAAAAATAAGAGAAAAGATATTGAAAAACAAATACTATGCCATCATTCTTGATTGTACACGTGATATAGCAAGGGTTGAGCAATTGTCCGTAATTTTGAGAACTACTGACCTAGAAACTGCTAAAATTGAAGAACACTTTGTTGGGTTTGTTGCAGTTGACACAACCACTGTTCAAGTCAGAGATGGTCCATTCTAAAAGAACATGTGAACATCTCACTTAAACCTCTTTCAGAAACGAGGTGGGAGTGAAGGGTTGAATCGGTGAAAGCAGTAAGGTTCCAACTAGACCAAGTATGTGATGCTTTGTGTAGTTTAAGAGAGAAAAGTTCTGATTGTGCCCTGATCAGCGAATGCCAGTCCTTGGAGAATCAAATATCGACGTTGGAGTTCATCGTTTCATTGGTGATTTGGTATGACATTCTAATCCAAATTCACGCCATCAGTAAAATGTGGCAAAGTCCAAGTATGAATTTAGAGGCAGCAATACACCATTTGAAGGTATTTTTAAACTGGTTTGATCAGTACAGAGAAAATGGTTTTGACTCTGCATTGGTAGCAGCAAGAGAAGTGGCAGAAGAAACTGGACTTACAGAAACGACTTTTAAGTCTCCAAGAATTAGACGAAAGAAGAAAATTTTTGACTATGAAGCAACTGACGAGGCTCATGAACTAGCGCCGAAAGAGGCATTCAGAGTAAGCTACTTTAATGTAGTCGTGGACACAATACATGTCAGCTGTGAGCTACGATTTGAAGCCTTGAAGTTGAGGAACTAAAAATATTTCCAAATGTTGTGGAGGAAGCAGACAAGAAAAGCAAGGAAAAAGGCCAACTCAACCAAAGCGGAATACTTAGGGCATTGAAGTTCATCACGATTAACAACCTGAGTGATATATATCCCAATCTATTCATCGCCCTAAGAATTGTGTTGACCATTCCTGTCACTGTTGCGGCTGCGGAAAGGAGTTTTTCAAGATTGAAGCTTATCAAAACTTACCTCCGCAACACCATGACACAACACCGTCTTTCTTCACTAGCAATATTGTCAATTGAAAATGAAGTATCACATAGTTTAGATTTTAAAGCTTTGATTGATGATTTTGCTCATAAAAAGAGCAGGAGAGTACAGTTTTAAAAATAAAGTATAAAAAAATAAAGTAATATGTAGTAATATGTTTATATGTGTATGTAGTAATATGTTTTCATAAATTTCGCTACTTTTTGCCGTAGTTTTAAGTTTTAAAATGTAAACATAAGTTTTACTTTTCAACTGTAAATATAATATTAACATCTGTTAGTTTTTTATGATATTATAATTTCTGACATCTGATTATTTGCTGTTTTATTTGTAAACAACCCATCCCTCGTTACTTATTTCAAAATAGGTATTGTAATATGTAATATAAAAATATGTAAATACTCGTAAAATAAAATAAATATTTTAAAATATGCAACACTCTGTTTTAACTATCATAAATACAAACTATAAAAACAGATCTTCAGTTCAAAAGCAATATGTGCATATTATGTTAATATTAACTCATTTAAATTGAGGTGTCATAAAAAATTAACAATCTTCCAGTACAATGAGTAGAAAACTAATTAGATGAGTAAAGTGAAATCCATAAATAATAACTACAGCTACGCTCTGAAAAATCATGTTGAAAGACAAGGATGGGCGTCGCTTTAATTAGAACTACAGATGATCGTCGTTTAAAAACAAAATGTACTTAGATTTCAGTCTTTCACTAGTGTTTATCCAATTAATTAAATACATTTTTATTTAGTGTTGTGGATGACCATAAGTACACATAGCACATAGGTTCTTATTTTAGATAATTTTTTCTAGGAAATATAGAGATATAACACTGACAAAAAGTACTCTAGAGAGGCTTAAAATGTATAATTTAGCACCTAACTTTTCAAAATTTTCCGGGGAAGGGCCCCCCCTAATATCACCTCGCACAGGGCCCCGCGGTGGCTAGCGCCGCCACTGACATTCACCCTTGGAGTTCCCTGAATTGCTTGATAACGATTGCCGGATCTTTGCTGTTATATCCCCGCAATTAGAAACTATTTTCTATAGATTGGGGATTGATCGGGAATGTCCAAATAATTATTTATAACTACCGCATAATATGTAGAAAAGGACGTTTCCAGTATTTGTTGAGATTAGATAAGGGTTATCGCAAATAAGCCTATGCATGCGTCACTCGTGTCATTTGGGTCCAGTGACCTGTATGTCCAACTAATCTGCATTTTTACTAAGGGATTGACAACTTGATGTTATGTATTTTTTAGATGCGAGCGTGCGAGCATCCAGACCACCAAACTATACACATGATTCTGACCTACACTAATCTGTAGTTTTACTAAGGAATTGACTACTTGATGTTATGAATTTTTTAGATGCGAACTTGCGAGCATCCAGACCACCAGGATATACGCAGCATTCTGATCTATTTTACCACAGAGAACGTAAAAATGATTGGGGAACAGTTTTTATAGAACAATGGAACATTTATCAATCGTTTATCAATATTCTATAGAAAATAGTTCGTAAATGCAAACAGAAAAAACCCAGATTGCCCACCTTCATGATTCAAGACTCCCCAAATTGATTGCGAGAGAGGTTTTCTTGCTAAACACCTCATGGGTTGGGTACTGGGACCACCTCTTCAGAATTTGGGTTGACGAATGACCTTCCCTCGTTGAATGCAGCACTTATGAAGACTCAAGGCCGTAACACACTAGCATTTTTTCGGTATTTTTAATGCGAGAAGATGTGCTTTTTTTTTAAGGTCAGCTTTTTCGACCATTGCGCATCCTGGCGGAGCATTTTTAAACTCACATGGGAAAATTGGAACGTGTTCTATTAGTGAATTATTGAAAAAATTTTATGCAGAAATCCGTTTCAGGCTATTTTGGATCATATTCTGAAGTTTAACGCATTTTTTTTATGTATTTATGTATGTATGTGTCATTCCAGACGATAACTGTCCGTAGAATCGCACTAGAAACTTCAAATAAATTTTAAAATGTTAAGGACACATAACGAAAGTTCAAGTTCGTTGGCCAGAATGATCGAATTACATCTTCGGGTTGAAATTTTCAAAAATGTAGTCAAAAATTTCAAAATAGCCTGGTTTTTGCGATTTGTTGTGCGAAATAATTTTTTCAGCGTACTAACATGTGGTATATTCGGAATCAGCGTAAAATTTTCTATAAGAATATGTATCAAGTTTTCAAAAATTTCAAAGTTGAAAAATCAGTCAAAAATCGAAATAATGCCGTTCGCTAGTTGTAAAAATCGGTAATATTTGCATTAAACATTGTCCAAATTCAGATTGAACTACTCTTATGGAAGTATCCCTGTATAACCAATCCTAGAACCATGCTGTTTAAAACGTAGGTAGTAGGTGCTTGTTAAAAAAAAAAAAAAAATGTAATCACAACTGATGAGTTTACTCTGTGAAATATTCCGTCCTCCGATTCTCTCGGTCGCTCTCTTTAATGTTTTACGCTCAACTGTTTTAGGACTTGATGTAGCTTTAATACTGACTGTGGCTTAGAAAATATCAGCCATGAAATTATGAAGAAGTTCTATTTATGTACGTACTAGCACGTAGATCCAAAATCATTAACTAAAATTTCTCTACACGATCAATAGCGACTGAAAAGTCGAAGATTTCTTCAAAAATTCGATCATGGGGTCATGCTGCATGACTGGACTTTTTACCTCCACGCAAGAAAAATGCTAAACATTACCCTTCGGGAGGTAACTATTCAATGAAAAACCACAAGGAGCCCTAACCTGACAGATTTAATAAAAATGCATTCCGCCAGAATGCGCTGTTTTTGCATTTATTCCTCCTCAAAATTTACAGCTGACCTTGGAAAAAAGCACTTTGCCTTCTTCACGTTTAGGCATTAAAAATGTCGAAAAAATGCTAGTGTGATACGGCCTTTAGGCAAGGGAACTATTGGAAATGCTTAGGGAGCATTAAAAAAAACTGTTTTGGCAAAGAGAGCTTCCGAGAGATTCACTCTCTATACTGCCATACTAAGAACAGATCCCGTATCTGACCAAACCCTACTTTTGGGAAAATGCGTTTCTAGGTTTTGAGTCGAAATTTCCTGATATTAGCTATATTTTACGTTGTCTCGAGCTCCAAAAGCACTCATTCCAAAGGAAATTTCTCGCTGAATCGCTTGGTGTGGCTGGAAAAACATTATTTTGGTCAGAAAATTGCAAAAAAAGGTGTAGAACATATGTACTAGGCGATTTCCTCGTATCTGGTGCACATACGAGTTTTCGTTTTGCAATAAGACTGATACGTTTTTTCCAATAAAAAATTAATACCGCTCTACGTGGCGAAAAAGAAAATTATTTTCTAGTAAATGCAGGATACTAGGAGAAATAATCGTGGTTGCCAAACTTAGAAAACCGTACCTAATCTGACATGAGAAAATATATTCGTATGATGAAAATGCTGGGAAGGAAATCGTATCGGCCACTGATTCCGAAATCGTATCAGACGCCGGGATTCCTAAAATACTTAAAAATAAATTCTTATCTTGATTTTCAAGAGTGTCGCAATTTGTATGTACATGAATATCTTTATATATAATTCCGAACGGTCTTTGAAATTGTGAAGAACTTCGCGGTCCGATTTTAGTGTTAGACTGCTCATTCGAATCAGCACGGCCCCAAGTTTGTTGCAAAAGTGTCGCCGTTCGTCTCTATACCCGCCTTGATCGTGTTCTAGGCGGTCCTTATCAACGAGAGTCGTTTATTAGGCTGTGGCGGTAACAACAGTTGCCATCAATTCACGGTAAGTAAGAAACGTAGTGTAGTTACTAACATCTAGGAGAGTTATTTCTGAACGAAGAAATTGAAACTGAAGAACTTAGCGGACTTTATATATAATTTGAGAGGAGGCGCCGGCGCCGCGGCTTGTGATGGGTACGGCGCCGGCGTTCGTTCGAGGCATGAATATGTTTTTTTCAAGGTCATATTTGTGTGTTAATACCAAAGCTTTTCCTACGCATATTTAATAACATATCCTCTCGACTTTTCGTACGTACTTAGATAATGATATTATTAAGGCAATAACTATTTGAATAGATAGGAGCTCAAATCGAGAAATATAAACATGCGTATATAATTATAGAAGTATAGGTTGTGGCAACTCGAAGTAGGACACGCCGAAGAGTCTGGACGGGCCTCATGACGTACGCTAGCCTACTAAAACTACGATCATACTCAATTGAAAAAATAATAAACCTTTGTGAAATAATTTGCAGCGTTTTTATGCTCCTGCCGTGTTTCGATAGAACTCAGAGTACAAGCATTTGGTCAGCCGATTCTGTCTGGGGCCTATTTCATAAAGCAGCAAGTGATAAGTTACAAGTCGATTTTATGTTCAAGTTGTAAAAAATGAGTGTGCAAGTGTTTCCTAAAGGTGCAAGTGTAGACTTGAAATGCACTATGAAAATTAACAAGTGTACAGGCGAATTTGGACAAGTGTTCCCTCATAATTTTGAACAAGTCACTGTTTTACAGTTGTAAAAAATGACCGATTTTTAACCTACGTCCGTTCACCTGTAAACTTGTTATTTTCCAGCATTGTGAATTGACGGTGTTTAATATGTGGGAAAATCTTCTGCTGAAGAATACAGACAAGAAAGAAGCATTCAGCGTGGAAGACGCCAACGAATAAACGCTCATTCCGTGGGTATTTTTGAGTTTAACGAGAGATTTAGGGTGTCTTCCGAGACTCTTGAGGGCCGGTTCATCAGTCACCTAAGTTATCCCAGTGATAACTACCCCAGGGTTAAAGGAAGTTGTCCCTGGGATAAGGCTAATTCGGGGCTAATCCAACTGGTGCGTTCATCAGTATGTTTTTGATTCAGGGCCAACTATCCCAGGGCTAACCCTGAAAATCGATTATTAGGATCGTGAATCCAGAGGGCTGTAGGAAAAAAACCATAACCTTCCCGTTTATTTAGCGTTTATTTCTTGTCTAGCCAGAGCGAAAGTTACCTGCTTGATTAGGTATGTTGCACGCAGAAGTTTTGCTGACATCACTGAAGTCACTCACTGATATCAACATTGATCCAGTCAGCTGTTCACACTGATTGAGCTGTTCCGGTCAGTTGGAGATTCAGTCGTCTTTCCCATTCCAAAAATCTTGCAAACTCTTCATCGTCCCCTGAAGAATCATCAGAGTAAACTATATTCATCTTGGATGACAAAAGATGACACAAATAAACACCAACACTTTTTGAAATAGATAACAAATACTAATGAAGTAATGCTATACAAACAACATAGCTCTGGGTCAAACCCCTTAACCCACCTAGCCTAGGTGGGTTAACTTTAACACAGGGATAAGGGTTGACCCAGGGGTAAGTTGACACTGATGAACGCACTATCCCACCATCGCGAGTTAACTCTCACATAGCCCTGGGCTAACTGTGACTGATGAACCGGCCTTGAAAGATTCAAATGGTGCGTGGCTTTGTGCAATTTTTCCTGATCAGGTATTGAGGATCTCCTCATCAAGAGCAAAGTGAAGTGTGAAAATCATCTCGAAGTGACAGATGACATTCCTAACCCAGCAGCATTAAGACTTGATGAATTGATTATTCATTTCCGCTGAATGAAGGGGAAAAATCCGATTATTCCAGCCATCAGAATAAGTTGAAATCAAATGCCTACGCGCTTTCTCCACTTTTCAGTTTATAATTTGTCTGTCTTCCAATCATTACACCTTGTCATGTACGATAAGCATCCTATTGTGTAGGTACTTAACACCGTCTTCATATTATGATTCGCTGACAAAACTTCAATTTCGGCATCCCGCTCGGCGTTGTTCATTTCGTTTGCCCCCACACTTTTTTTTTTTTTTTTCTGCTACACTTGTAAACTTAGCTTCTACTAGTGTAACTTTTAACTACACGTTGTACTCTTTGTTTTGGTGAAACACTTGTTCTAGTATACCGTTCATTACAAGTACCTGTACTTGTAACTTGTACACTTGTAACTGGTTTTTTTATGGAATAGGCCCCTGGTGGCTTCTGAATGGTGGAGGTTGGTCACATTACTGTAAAGTAGCAACGGCGCTATCGATCATCATTAGTGCGGGAGTCCAATTATTGACCGGAATTATGTCCTTTTCTAGAAAACGAGAGTATCTGTTTCCCAGGCCATATATCCATGACTTTTTTTTAGCGTGGAACATGCTTTAGTCTTGAGCTAACTGCCCGAAAACGTTACGCGAAAGTGTCACGAAACTTGGGAAAATCGTTACGCGGATGTGTGACGAAATTTTAGCATAGAACATGCTTTACCCTTGGACTAACTAGCGAAAAACGTTACGAGGGTGTGTCACGAAACATTTTGACATTTTATGTCTTTACTTTGGCACATAAACGAAAAAGCGTAAAAAAAGCAATACGGTTGGTTTTCTGATGATTTCCGCTTACAACCGAGTCGTTGCTAGGGAAGTGGTAATTCTTCGTGTTTCATCCCACAAAATTCAACTGCTTGTTAATTTCTGATGATTTCATTGAGCTGGTGTTCCGATGATTTGATTCATAGCAGGTGATCCGAATATTGCGAGAACGGTTTGATTTGTGAAGCGGTGGTTAAATCATTTTAATAGGTAATTTCTATGCTTTACACTCTAGGAAGCTGTAATTTCGTATGTAGCCTCTTTAGGACTTTTACTTGACGATACCCAGGGTCCGGATCAGCTGAGTGGCTCTGAGAGCTTGCATACGAGCCTGCAACTAAAGACATAAAATGTCCCAATGTGTTGCAGACTCGTATGCAAGCATTTCTGATTTTAGATAGATTTTCATTCTTTTGATTTTCACGTACAACCAAGCCGTTGCTGGGGAAATGAAACTTCTTTAGTTTTCACCGGACAAAAATCGTTCTCCACTCGTTGGAAAGCTTTCGATTTATTGTCACAGCATTTCTTTCGTACTTGTTCTTCTATTCATGTCGTAGTTTTATATTTATTTATGTTATACATGGATATAGTAAACAATGCCGCTTGTTTTGTTGTCACTTGGTTGAGAAGTTAATCTTGGTTACAGTAATTGTAGACGAGCACTATGACAGAAAATTACCTACCTAGGTACCCTGTTCTAATTTCGATTAGTAAAATATTAATGTCGTAGTTTTAAATTTATTTACATTTACGAATTAGTGGAAGGAAAGCATGTTCCATGTTTTATCATTTTAGCTGAAGGGCCGAGTCCCCCCAACCACATAGTTTGCGGGTCATTCCATGTCAATTCAACACACCCAATTTACCTCACCATATTAGATTTTGCTCAAATTTGGTATACTCATAGTAGGTGTTGAGACTAAGAAAAATACCAAATTTTAAATTTTTATCTCAAACCGTTTCTTAAATATGGCTATGTAAAACTTACAAAATCTTGCCAAAAAACCGTGAACGGATTTTATACTATTCGCTCTACGAACTGTCCTAATTGAGCTAGAGAGCTGGGAGAGATCTCAATTTGCAGCTTTTTTTATGCTCTTTCCAGTGATATACAACAGGACATAGGTTCTAATAACAAAAATTTTGTCAAAATACAAATTAAAATTTTGATTTAATTTTTTTCCAAAAAGTACATAATTTAAAATTTTCAAAATATTCCTATAAATACTTAGTACTGTTGTAAACAATGTGACAAAATATAAATATGGGGTGATGATGGGTTCATTGTTTAAAAAAAATATTCCTGACACTAGTTTTCCACTAATAGCCCGGTTTTGACTAAATAATAAACATATTACGTACTTTTACCAAAGAGGTGAGCTATTTAATTAAATATATAAAGGAATTCTATGTATAAAGGTAAAAAATATCAGAAATATTAATTCAAAATACTATCTTGTTAAAACAAAACCAATAACCATAGATATACTCCAATAAAAATTAAGTTATTTAGGTTGTTTACTTTAATTTTATACAATTTAAACCAAGTTAAACAAAGCCTATTAATTAGTAAAACAATAATCTTGAACATTTCTATAACAATAAATTTGAAAAAGGTATGAAAATAGTCTACTTAAATAGTTATGTAATAATTCTGGTACTAACAAATTAATCAAAATTTACATAATATTGTACATATTTACATAGGTATACATATACGTAGGTATACGAGTAAATGCGAGTAAATACGAGTAAACACCTACTATGAGTACACCAAATTTGAGCTAAATCTAAAATGGTGAGGTAAAATTTAAATTTAAAGTGTGTTGATTTGACATGGAATGACCCTTGCCCATAATGTTTAATTTGCAGTGCTGAGCTAATTATACCATTTTTATTCGCCATCACTTCCAATAGATGGTTTAATTAACCATGTCGTATTGTTTATGTTTTATCTAAGTGGAATTATTAATTTTGTACACACAATAAACACCCAATAAACGTTTTTTTCTTCTTCTTTTTCAATCTACCTATATTAATGAAACGTTAAACACCGAATTGTCTGGCAAATACTAACACTTATTGATGATTGAATCCAAAAGGTTGCCATCTGAGAGCTATTCCTCTTATTTTGCCCTGAAAATGAATTTCGCGCTCGATCATGTGCAGTGGACTCAGCTGATCCAATCAAGATGACATTCATGAGCTCGATGAATCACCTCGAGACCGCTCTTCGACTAACCTTCAATTGTAAGCGAATTGGAGCCGTTTGATCGGAAGAAATTGGCGTTTCTTTAACTTCACGTTTGCGTTAACGATCCTAATTGTCAGCCGGCGATGAAACTGATATCGAATCACTGAGAGGCTAACCCACAAAACCCCGGAAATTTCTTCAAATGTACCGTAAAGGCGGGTGACTTGGAACACTTTCGAACTTTCAGAGACTCCCCCGGCCAAAATAACGCCTAGAGAATTCAATTCTACAACAACAAAAAAAAAAACAAATTTGGAATACCAAACATGGTGTTTTTTTTTTTTTTTTTTTTTTTTAGAGCCTCTTTTAGGTTATCTGCAGAATCGTGTGGCTGGGGAAACTGTACGAAAATCTTTATTTTCAAAGTGTTCTGATCTCCAACGTGTCTTGAAACTGTTTTCAACTTAAAAAAAAAAAGTAATAGAATGACCAGGGGAAAAACAATTTTTTTTTAACTTCAGAAAACAAAGATTTTATTAAAAATGTTACAAAAAAATACCATTTTGCTGTCTAATCAGTTAAAAAACTGTCAATCAGTCTTATGATTAAGTAATTAATGTCGAAGAGCTTATCTTTTCGTGACTTGCAACAAACATTGCTTGTGTTCCAACTAGTCCTTCGAGGATCTTCTGAATGGGTGAAAGTGTGCAGACTGGACGATAGTCCCAGTCCGATGCCTTATCAATCCGAAATCACTGATTCGTAAAAGATGAACGTCAATGGGTATGACAATACGTCAAATAGTACGAGTTAACTTGGCATTAATTATTCATGAATTGTAAGATATCCTACGCAACGCTCGGGTTAGCCACCTTGTAACCATACACGTCCGCTAGGGATGTCAGATTCTTCAAAATGAATCGATTTAAATCGTATCGATTCTTTTGAAATGAATCAGAAGGTATCGTATCAATTATTTGATAAAGCATCGATTTTTTTCAATAATCGATACTTTTGGGTGGATTTAGAGCTCAAATAATTTTAACATTTAACCAACCAAATTCTATGGAAAAATTGACACAAATTTTTCACGTTTTTCAATGATAAATCTTTCAAACTTGAAATAGGTAGGTACTTAACTATGTTGTTCATGAGACAGGGGTAGGACGTATTCGTATTGGGTAGGTACGTCAATTCCAATAACGTAGAAGGTTCATTGCCTACTAGTAAATATGCAATATATCATGAACTTTCTAGCACCTTGAGCTCTTTTTACCGACTTCATCCAGCAATATCATTGGTTCATAGATGGGGAAATGTAACGATATGTATATCAAGAATCAAAGCTTATGAGACAATAGTACCGTCATCTGGGGTGATTTCAGCCATGCGGGGTGGTTTCAGCCACTAGGACCAACACCCTTTATTTTCGCACTGCTACCTACTGGATGGTCGTAGAAACAAAAACTTACTTTTCGCCTGATCCCTAGTTGTATACCTTCTTAATGGTGGTTAGATTTTCCCGCCAAGAAATAGTTGGTTGGTCACCTTTTCGCTTTCCTGAAGAACGACCTCAGAACACCATCCTGTAGCAATAATCACCTCGAATAAAATTGAATTCTACTTTTCATAGAGGAAACAGGCTTGACTCAAATCTCTTCACTTCGTAAGGTAAATTCAGCCACAATATGAAATGTTTTTTCTGAAAAAAAAATATATATATCAGTGCCTCTAAATTTCAACAGTATGTCTACAGAGAATGCTACAATATGTGTTTAAATTTTTAGAGCTCGAAAATGTGTAGAAAAAATTGTACAGCAAAAAATCGTGGATTTTGGCTGAAATCATCGGTACTAATCAAGGTACCGAACTATATTGCAAAAACATCGACTATTACCAATACCTACCATTTAAAACAAACGTTTCTTTAGGTTCTTTTATTTCTACAGTAAACATATTTACTCAATTCTTCTTCAACTTTAATTACCTACGTTTGTGGAGGTGGTTTTTCATTACCTATGTCTGTTCATCCAGCTTTAGAAAAGAATCGGCCTCCGATTCTTGAAATTTCGAATCGATTCTCCGATACTTAGAAAAAAAAATACTCAAAAGTATCGATGCTGTTTTTTAAATAATCGAATCTTTAGAGAATTGATTCTTTTCTACCATCCCTATCGTCCGCTTTTTCTTATTGGCCCTCTAAGTTCTGTACAGATAGGTAGGTAGCTTACCTACATCTTTTCGAACTTAGCGAAGTTTTAGTAGTGATTCCGAAACTAAACCTTTGACTAAGTTTGATAAAGCGATTTGCATTACCGATTTTTCATGGAATGATGCACTATATCAGTATTTAACACATCCACTTCACTGCATTCTACGATTATTTTTTACTATCAATAATTACTATTTCGATTATTATTCATTCCTTCGTTTTTGCAGTTCTGGTGTTGGCGCAAGGAAAAGTGATGTCTAGAACTATGCAAGAACACCCTGAGAGATTTAGTGAATTCGATATGAGACTGACTAAGGTAAATAGAAACATTTTGATTAATTTGATTGAACGTATTTTATTTGATAAATCTGCTCACCTATAGGGTGTATATTTTTAAATGTAAGTAGACACAATTTTGAAATCACCTGCACTCACCTAGGGTGGTGGGGCTAGTGCTTGACATCTTAAGAGGCATTTTGACTTTGACAAGCAATTATGTTATGTTTTTTCGTGAGTTGGTTCAAACTCGAAGCCTACATCTATTGCTGCATCAGGATTTCCTCAAACTGCTCGGTATTTAAAAAATCACTAATTCAAGCCACATAACATCATAAATTCGTTTTTTCGAAATCAATTTTTTGACCTAGTATTTGACAGCCACTTTTTTTTTTTGGTTCCTGTGATTGACAAAGCAGTTCTTCTGCAATAAATGATCTTTGTATCAACAAAACATTTTATTGCAACATTTAACAAATAAATTGAGCATTTGAACTTGGTTTTATTAATCTAAATATAAAATTAATATGAGCATATATAAAGACAAATTTGAAAATATCACCGGATGTTTCATCACACAATGTTTTTTGGATACCATAGGCACAATACGATTCTAATGGTTGTTATGTATTTATATAAATATAAAAAATAAAGAACGAATAGTGATCCATATTGACAGAACTGTCAATCACTGAGGGGAGCATCAGTTTGGGAACTAGTAATTGACATTTGCATTTTCACATGTTATCTTTGATTATTTCCAAAAAGTGCTAGCATAAATGGAATCTACACAAAAAACTGATTGAGAAAAACCACGGAACAACCAAATTTGAAAATGTGGAGGGCATGGTGAAGCAAAATAAAACGCTTACCTTCTTAGCAAAATCACAAGAAAGAGCAACAAAGAAATTACAACACGAGGTTCTGTAGGGTAACCTTCTTCAGATTTCACAAAAACCCGCCTGAAACCTCTTCCCGCCATTACACTTTACTGAGAAGGTATTGTGCCTCAAAATTCAAATGGATCAAGCCCGTAAAACACTTATAAATGCCTTATCATTAAAACTTCTTGGTGAGATGTCAATCACTGGGTCCCTGTGAATCACTGGTTCCTCCACCCTATATGTTGATTATAGTTCTATTTTTAATGGTTTTCCAATGTTTCAGAGTTGATACCTTAATAGCAAAACTAAACACTAAGAAAAAGATAAATAAATAAAACAAATTTATAAATAAATTTTGCCAACAATCCAAAACTAAAGGCTAAAGGAAAATTATGAGCATGGTGTAGAATTTAAATACATTCACGACTCATCACTTCTTTCCTTCTTTCCAATCCAAAAATGCATAGAAACCAATGTTTCTCATCCAGAAGATATTTGATATTCTTTTCATAGCGTAGATATATTTTTCATGGTTTCGTTTAATCAATTGAACCTTCATTACTTGGTTTGAAAACCCAGGGGGTCGACAAATGGTGCATTTAAGGATAGATATTTACCACTTCTTAATAAGTAGCTACTCGAGTGTTAGATCCCCTTCAACAGGAAATCAAGTTTCTCTCTTATTTCATCTCCCTAATGTTTCCTGTTGGCGGACGGTTTGAGAAGTTACTTTGATCAAGCATGTCCTTATCAGTAGGTACCTACTAGACACCCGATATCTTATAGTTCCGTTTGTGTAATAGGTAGGCTGGTCGACATTCTTCATGTTGCCTTACGAAGTGGACTATACGTGCTTGTTCGTTTATTCCCTCAGATGTAGACTTATTCCAATGAATTCGAAGACTATGAAATAGGTACAGTCGAGTGCTCTAACATAGGTCACAACCCTGACTTGATACGAAAAGGAAATTTTGTACATGTGTGCCCTGAGAATGAAATCAGATTAGCGCCATTTGGAGCAGGAGTTTTTTATTTATCATCAGTGCTGCCAACCCGTTTCAGCAAAAAATTAATACAAAAACAGGAGAAACTCCGTTACCAACAATAGGCAGGTACTTATGGTGAATCATGTTGTCAATAAAAGAAAAACTTGATGGGTAACTTTCACACGAGTAATAAATTTGAATAGGTTAATATCAACATACCTAACATGGATCACCAAAAAAATGTAAACCAACAAGTATGACATGTAAATAAAATAGGAAAAAATACAAGTCCACCCACTGTATATGATGTAGAAAGATGCATTTATTTTTCCTCCAAAATTTTGGAGAAAATCATTTTTCTTGGGGTTCAAACTCCTTCCCTTTCCTACATCTTCACTAACTCTCGTCTGATTTGGTTTGGCAAACTGACGTTCGTGCCTGACACTGTCCGTTCGTGTCATTTGTCGTTGTTCTGAGAACGATCTAGTGGAGGGATCATTTTTTTCATTTGTATTTATGGTGAAATTCACCTTTGATTCATATGTAAGGCAGTAAAAAATAATAGAAATCAAGGATTGTCAGTGAAGCCCAAAAATCCCCCAGAAATCCCCTCCCACACTTCATCTCCCTAGGCCTTTGAGAGCCCTTAAAAATCCCCCACGTGGGGATAAATCCCCCGCGTTGGCAGCACTGTATATCATGTATTCAACAACATTTTTGGTGGTTTTCTAGTCGTCATGGTTTCGTCTATTTCTCCACATCAAATGATTTCTCCGTGACTTCGTGAGAACTATTTAAGTTTAGAAGTGAAGCATTTAAGGTTTACCCGAAAGCTAAATTTGAGTCAATGGGTTCTCGTTCTTACACGACCTGGGGCAAGATTTTTACTTGATGCTCCCCTTGAAATTTCCTTTTGATCTTCATCCCGTAATCTAATAATTTTTTTTTTTTTTTTTTTTTTGAAGTAGGTAGTGGTTTGTGGTAATTTTTTGTCATCTGAAGAAGCCCCAGTTTCTAGGGAGAAACGTTGTAGTTTAATACAAACAACCAATTTAAAGACAGAAGGCCTTTCTTATAAAGCTTGATGTAACAATCTTACGAGTATATCAATCAAAGTTGTTCTGAAGTAATATAATTTAATTGTGTTCTGTTCAGCTTGTGGCAGCCAAAGAAAAGTCCAACGTAATTCTGTCGCCAATTAGCGTCAAGCTGGTTTTAGCGATGCTGTACGAAGGGGCCAGAGGCAACACGTCAAAAGAGCTCCAACAAATTCTAGACATCAAAGACTCCAAAGCTATTTCAGCGAACAGGCTCTCCGTCATCCTTCAATCTTTACAGGTAACTACGTAAAATCGATTCTGAATCTCTCATAAAGGAATTAGAGTAGACTTCCTTTACCGTTAAAGCGACAGAGTTATGTGACTGCATGGTTCCGTTCTTTGATCTTTCTCAGTTATTTATGCCAACATTTTTTTTTAACACAGAATGTGTTTTAGCCATGGACTAACTAGCCGAAAATGGAACGCGGGATGGTAACGAAATGTGTGACGGTGATGATTTTCACGTACAACCGAGCCGTTGGTAGGGAAATGGAACTTTCGCAATTTTAATCGCACAGAAATCGTTCACCATTCGTTGGAAAGCTCCTGATTTATCCAACCATATTATGTTAACTACTGCGAAGTGCGTGGCCATCAACCTGAGTTATGAGCATGGTTATTTGAATCAATTGTTTACACACAGATGATCATTCTCAATAATTGATATTGTCAACATGATTGCAACCGCTTGTAAATTTTCTTATGATTTTCACGTACAACCGAGCCGTTGGTAGGGAAATGGAACTTCCGCAATTTTAATCGCACAGAAATCGTTCACCATTCGTTGGAAAGCTCCTGATTTATCCAACCATATTATGTTAACTACTGTGAAGTGCGTGGCCATCAACCTGAGTTATGAGCATGAATAGTAAATGAATAGTAAACAATGACGCTTGTTTGGTTGTCACTTGGTTGCGCGACAACGCAAACACATTCTGTGTTTCAATAATTTCGTCCGAAGTATGTAAATAGAGGTAACCGGGGGTCCAGGGGGCTTGCCCCCTGGCGAGGCGCGGAGCGCCGAGTTTTTTTTTTTTTTTTTTTTTTTCAAAAATATTTTATTTCCAAATCTTTGTGAATAGGTTTGAATATTCGTAAGAACAAAATGAAGCAGTTGGAAATCCCACAAGACATAACACAGTCTGAGTGTGGGTACTTACGAAAAGATTAAAATTAAAAGTTGTTTGTTCACAATATAGGTTTTATAACATTTAAAATACGTAAAGCATATATATACATAAAATAGGATACATAACCGCTGTGAATAAAATATGAGGTACATACATGAGGTACATAAAACATAATCATAAAATTTCATATCACGTTACCTGATTTAATAATGAAGGACTTAATACTAGGATCAAAACTATGCATCCTTTACAGTCACAATGAGGATGCAGTATTTTTATTATGAATACGCAATAGTAGGTATACTTTGTTGTAGGAATTTAAGAAAAAAAGATTCGAGTTACCTATTTGTTACTACTAAATTCCTTCCCTCAGCCGAAATCCATTCCTTCAGAAACTTGAATTTTTTAGTTGGTGAAAGGTTGAATATTGAGTCCGGAATTTTATTTATCAACCTAGGACCTACATATGTCACATGATTTTGGGTCACTTGTAGGGATCGATAAGGAATTACACACTTATTTTCTGTTGTAAACTTAGGTATGACTGTATACTAATTATTGTAATCCTGGTTACAAAAATTAGAAATGATTTGATTGAGTCCAAAAGATTCAGATTTTGCTCTTGAGATGCGCTTTTAGCATTCCTTTAGCTATCCTGTAACCTCCTTTAGCCATGATCATGCTTCCCGAAAACGTAAATGGAACGAAAGGTTCTCACGATATCTAAAAGCGAAAATGTGACCCAAAACGTTTTGGTTCATCATTTTCAATAATAAATATTTATTCAGATATCTGTTTTTGTTCCATCTATCTCAGAGGTTCTTAACGTTTATGAATTGGCGGACCACTAACAAGGACCAAAATTTTTCGCAAACCATTTATTTTGTATTAAAATTTAACGATTGATATAGTACCTAGTGATTTAGTACTGTAGGTGTGTGATTCGTGAAGGTTCCAAAGTATATTTTTTGAAATTTTCGACAATTTTTTAATGTGATGGTTGCACTTGCATGTTTTTGACCACTTTATCGATGTGGTAACACATGTTGCATCAGCCATTCGTAGGTTTACCAGCTTCGTGAGCGAGAGCTGAGGAATATTGTTGCTTTTGTAGATTGGAAGTAGAGAGCAGTGTGAAAGGTTTTATCACAAGGCGCGAAATCTCAAAGTTTGGGGTCTCTTCGTGTAACGATAAAACACTTTTGCACTAGAATTCTCCGGGGTTTGAAACTGTGAAGTTAGGTGTCCTTGCAGTTCCTGTCGTCAACGTCTTCACGTTCTGTCGTGTGAAGTTGCATTCTGGTACATTTCGTGGTATTTTGCAATGGCAAGGTTTGCGACATAGGGGACAAGTCTCCTCAAAAAATTTGAATGCTTCACGTAAAACCAATCGTTGCTAAGGAGTTGTATCTTGCGCAATTCCCAACCCACCAAAATCGTTCACCACTCGTTGGAAAGCTCTAAATGTATTACACGTCACATCACATCAGATGCTGACAAATTCTCGCTCGTTCTACTTCCTCAAGAGAGCCACAGGTATGTACAGGTGTAAACTAAGTTTTCACTTTGATTACCTATAAAGTTTGACGAATGAGCTGAAGAAGTAGAATATAATTGGGAGTCTCTCAAGACATCAAGAGACTAATGAAATGATTTTTGGGCTCCATTTTGATCGCCGCAGCGCCGAGTTTTTTGTTTACATTTTTTACTTATTAGGTATGTAAGCGTTTGGGCGCTTAAATTTTACCCATGTATCTGAAATGTTGGAAACGGCCACTTTTTCATGAAAAAAGTCAGTTTTCACCATTGAATGGTAATGTGGTATTCCTACTAGAATCATGTTGACTAAAATGAAACAACATACCTGGTGTTTCGAGTACCAACCGATAAGGGATATTGATGCAACTCTTCTTCAATTTAATCACTATAGAGCGGATGCATAGGTATGCGAATCCAAACCACACCCCTGACTACAAATATTTTGCCCTGCTAATCCCCGAAATTCTCATAGTTGTTAGTTTCTACTACCTATCGTAGTATGTATGTTTATTGCGTGGATGCTGTTTAGTATTCCATACTATGATTATGATTGTGGGATTTACATAAAATGTAGAGAGTATTTGATGACAAATGTGGAGTTAGTATCTACCTACCAATAGGAAATGGTCACTTCACATAAAATGTGGAGAGTATTTGATGACAAATGTGGAGTTAGTATCTACCTACCAATAGGAAATGGTCACTTTACCCCCAAAAAATTTTGGTGCCACATTACATTTACTGGTGAGTTAGAATATGTTACTTATTACCTACAGATATAAGTATAAGGTTTAGAGCCCCCAGTTAACTCCTGAATTAAGTAGGTACCTTGTTTCGGAAATTAAATATTTCCAGTTCCTAGCGATAATGTAATAATTATAAATTCGATTGATTTATCAGGCTTCAAACGAGGGCTACGACATTGCTGTAGGAACTAAACTATTTATTGACGATGAGGCCAAGCCAGCACCAGCTTTTGAACAAAGAATCAAAACCCTGTACAACGGCAGCATCGAGAGCATTGACTTCCAAAAAACCGCGGAAGCCGTGTCTAAAATCAACTCTTGGACAAAAACTGTGACAAGGGGCCACATTAAACACCTTCTCTCCGAAAGCAAGTATAGCTATTCTTATTGATTTTCATGAGATTCATATAGTTTTGTATGCAAGATTTGTGTTTAATGATTGTTTCTTAGATGCCTGGTTATTTCAATGAATAATCGTGGAGAGGGTGAGTGAAGTTTGTCAAGACTGCTTGAGTTTCGGCAGAGTATATGGCAGGCTCCTTAATGGTGTAGCGCATCTTCTGGAAACATCAGTATGAATTTACGGATAGAATCAGTTGTAAGCTTCCTAACTGTCATAGCAATCTAAAATTATATGATTCCGTATTTTACCCCACAGTTGATTCAAGGGAGAACACAGTGCTTCTTCTAGTCAACGCCCTGTACTTCAAAGGCCTTTGGAAGAACCAGTTCCCGCTGAACCAAACAAAAGAAGACACTTTCTACGTCGACGGAGTTACTCCCATCACGGTACCTTTCATGAACGCCGTTCATAATTTGGAATACGTCGAGTCCGGAGAACTCAAATCTTCCATCGTTAGACTGCCGTATCAGGTCAGTGATTCATCGACGGAATGTCATTACGAAATGCCTTAATATCGATAATAGCATTTCTCTCTCAATAATGTCGATTGCGTAACTACCGCAATAAAGAAAATCCAGATTTGGACAGATTCAAGGGCTCTCAAGGTAGGTGGTAATTTAAAACGTCTTTATCGCGGTTAGCCTTTGGGGTCAGTTTCTCGGTCATTTCCCTATTAATCCATTTCCTAAACAAATGTAACGGGAAATTGATTTATTAGCATTTCACGAAGGATGTTATTTGCCACCCAAAAACAGAAAATGATAAATCTAGTATACCTAAATTGATTTTGGGTTATTTCAAAGTTGGCTCTAGTAAATAGGCACCTACTAGGTAGCTTCCTACTATATGAATGGAACCTGCGATCACCATTTTTGACCCTACTGTACTCCATTTCGCTGAAAGAGAGACCCTTCAGTATGTTTGAAATTTCGTTAATGAAACTACTGTTAAACTTTTATCAATGTCTATACAATGCGTAAGTAGGCCCAGTACCGTAGTTATTGATTGCAGGGTTGACAAAACCATGTGATAACTTTTGAATACAATGCAGTGTTGCTATACGTCCCTTTTTGGAGGTACATGTACCCCCCTTTAGATATTAGAGAGTTTTTGGTGACCACTAACGTAACCAGGAGTACGTGACCTTGAGAGGACGTTAGCAATGTTGTAGGTACGTTAGAATGGCTCAATTAACGTCACCCGTTTGGGGAACTAAAGGCAAACGACAGCAGCCTAACCTTCCTGTCAATGTAACACTACTGGGCCCTTCATAATTACTCGAATACTGTTGAAGTAAACAATAATAGTTTTTCTTTTCAAATGCCTCATCACCAACTAATATGTTGATGTAGCGGGTAGGTTTTTGAACAACCCTCAAACTTGGTTATTTTACGTTTCAAGTCGCGTAGAACCCGAATGTGCCATTTGAAGTCCGCCTCCGCCGTCTAGCTTTAATAGCCTTCAACTCGATCGAAAAAAATTTGTGCACAGGTTCTATTTGGTCGATTAGAGCATTGTTACTATTATTATTTCACGTATTTTAAATGAGGAAACTGTGTTTTAATACACTACTTCTTCGCAGTATTGTTTTTAGTTTGCCTGATATCTCAGCTATTTTTTCGAGAACATTGCGTGAAGTGTTGCGTGAATCCTGGTTCATTGTCATAGAGAGACTTTTTCATACTTGTTGATAATTTACCCAACGGAAAACCCAATAGCATGAAGTTCGTAACGACTAATGACCTATAAGTGCAACCACGGAGTTCCACACTCGAGGCTTGCTATCTTTGCGTTAAATCCATGCCCTGTTTACGAATTGAAAACTAAAAATGAGAAATTAGCCCGTATTTGTTCTGAAACTAACATGAAATTCGAATTCAGGATTGAAAATCTGCGTTTCATATCGAAATAAAGAAGGTTAGACAACCAGTAGACAAGACAACTGGGGGAAAATATCACGTTGCCCAACCATCCTTAACGTGACATTAAAGTTTAGGCAGCCGTTGTCCCGGTACCATTTGGGTTAGCATCTTCATTTTCTCCCTCAAGACAATGGTAACGGGTGACGTTAAGTTGAAGTCGCAAAAAATTCTCTGTTATCTTGCTATAAATACGGCAGATTGTGTGGTTTGGCACATTGGCACTGATCAGTTTGACAAAATTTTGGGATTTTATCAAAATCTTTTTATTTTGTCAAGACTTTATAGATAATCAGTGTAACTTCATAGATACAGCAACTTTTGAAAAAAGAAAAAAACCATTCAGTGGGAAATGAGGCATGCGTCACTATAGAAAAATTGACGAAATCCAATCTCCTTTCTTTGCGCAGTTTTTCATATTTTGGTACACCTGGGGTTGTCTTCAGGAATTTAGTCATTACAAGAGCAACCCTAGGCTCCCAAAGATGAACCCACTTGTATACGTATAAACAAGAATGAGAGACTTTTATGTAGGAATTTGAATGTAGAAGTAGGTATCTATTCGAATAATTAGTACGTTCTATCCTTTGAAATCTGTTTTCACGATTTCCTAAATATTCCTTGAGAAGACGTATATCTATAACTATATGTAGAATAGCCTAGCAAACATTTTCACTTGAAAACTAACCCCTCCACCAAAAAACAATGTTGATAATCTGCAAGTTAATGTTGAACGTTCTGGATTATCTAGCAGACCTGATTTGATAATTTCTGAAATTTGGATTTTTGATATCACAAACCCGGGGTAGCCACCAGTCAAGGAAATCCTGTAAAGCTGAAAAATCAGGGAATTTGATGCGTCGGGAAATGGTTTAGCATTCAATTATGGAAATTGCTGGAACAGTCAGGGGAAAATTGTGTAAAAGTCAGGGAATTTTGATATGCCATACTTTACTAAATATGTATATATTTATTCCAAGTTGATGAAACAATTTGCTGGTTTTCAGGGAGGAAAATTCGCCATGTACATTATGCTTCCCTTTGAAAAGAACATGGGATTGGTCAATCTAGTCAAAGAAATGACGCCTGAAAAAGTGCGGAAAGCTGTTAGTGAAATGCAGCCAATCTCGGTACAAATCAAACTTCCACGATTTGACTTCGCATACTCCGCTAGCTTGGCTCCGGTTCTCAGAGAGGTATGACGTCACCCTAACTCATAAACTAATCTGATTTTGAATTTTAAAAAGTGTCGATTGATTGGCAATACAATCAATACAATTCACTTTTAGATGACCCTATTTTAATTTCATTTATCTGCTATAATTTCAGCTAGGGCTGAAAGACATGTTCTCAGCAAATGCCGACTTGAGTGGGATCGCTGAATCGAACAAAGATTTGGTTGTTTCGAATGTAATACAGAAAACCGCTCTGGAAATAAATGAGCAAGGGACGGTTGCTGCAGTCGTTACAAGTAAGCGAAATTTCTTATATGGGTTTAGGTATAATCCCTATGTATAGGAATTATACATTAAGTATGATAGGAGTAATGCATAAAGTATAGTAGGTATAATTCCCTAGGTATAGGTCGTATGTATAATTATTTTAACCTGTGTGAAACGTGTGAGGCTTTTGCTAGTTTCTCTTCAGACACTCAATTTCGGGTGCCGGTTCAATACGCGCCCCACAGTCGTGTTTCTGGTTCAGCACGCGCCCCACATTGTGTTTCTGGTTCAATATGCGCCCCACAAAAAATGAATAAAACTCGGCGCTCCGCGCCTTGCCAGGGGGCAAGCCCCCTGGACCCCCGGTTACCTCTATTTACATACTTCGGACGAAATTATTGAAACACAGAATGTGTTTGCGTTGTCGCGCAACCAAGTGACAACCAAACAAGCGTCATTGTTTACTATTCATTTATAACATCAATTTATATAGTTATAGTATGAAACTACGAAAATTGCGTTGTCGCGCAACCAAGTGACAACCAAACAAGCGTCATTGTTTACTATTCATTTATAACATCAATTTATATAGTTATAGTATGAAACTACGAAAAAAATACGAAATAAATTCGTGATAAATCAAGAGCTTTCCAACGAATGGTGAACGATTTCTGTGCGATTAAAATGGCGGAAATTCCATTTCCCTACCAACGGCTCGGTTGTACGTGAAAATCATCCGTCACACATTTCGTTCCCATCCCGCGTTCCATTTTCGGCTAGTTAGTCCATGGCTAAAACACATTCTGTGTTAAAAAGGAAAATGTGCATGGGGCTTACCTAGTTGTCAAAAAATTCAGAAGCTGCTTCGTCGATTTGTGGAACGGGATTAGGACCGATACTCCTCCTTCACGTCCTTCAAGAAGGCCAAGAATAGATCTGGATCATCTTTTCTCAATCCGCCACCGCACTTATGACAAGGTCCTTCCGGTTCCGAATCCAAAATATCGTGTTCACGTAAAAAAATAATCGCGCAACCACCGTTTTTCCCTATACGTTCGTAAAAGTCACGGAGCAGCATAGCGGACCGGTTGAATTCAGAAGATAACTGATGACTCCTATAGGAATGGAAATCATGTTGATGTAGATTGTTCGTTGCCCTTTGTATTTGCTATAAAGAAACACCTTCCACACTCACTGTACTAACTGGCGAAGTATTTGTCAACACGGTGTTTACTTCTGGACAGGAAAGAGTGAGGCTACTGTGGGGCGCACACAGTTTGAGCGTGGGGCGCTCGGGCTCTGTGGGGCGCGTATTGAACCGGGATCCAATTTCGCCTCCAGTTTCTTGCTCGGTTGGTGTTTCTGAATATTCTACGGGTTCTATCAGGTGAGAAACTAAGTAATTTTGTTTTATCAGCACATTCAAGTCGATAGAAAGGGTCGATAATGAAAATTTGCTATTTTAAATTCAGTTTAGTTACAATAGCTGAATTTTAAACGAAAATACGCTTACACGAGTTATTTGATGTTATTTGTCGTGTTCTGGTACTGAATTTTGATTTCATCGCCTTGACAATATTTTGCCGAATCATACAGCAAAAAACGGAAGGAATAGTTGTAATGCGTTCTTTTATTTCCAAAGGGATATTGTCAGATTTCCATACTCCGTAAATTGAAAGTCATTGGACAAGGAAATTTTTTTTCTAAGTACATATGACAACAAAAAAAGTCAGCCAAGTTGAGTGTGATGAATCACTTCCTCGATGAAGATCATTGAAGAGTTTTAAATGATCTTGAAAAATGCCATAGCGGAAAAGAGTAAATCAAAAAAGTCCAGTCATGCAGCATGACCCCATGAGCGAATTTTTGAAGAATATTACCGATATTTACGACCAGCGAACGGCATTATTTCGATTTTTGACTGATTTTTCAACTTTGAAATTTTTGAAAACTTGATACATATTCTTATAGGAAATTTTACGCTGATTCCGAATATACCACATGTTAGTATGCTGAAAAAATTATTTCGCACGACAAATCGCAAAAAACAGGCTATTTTGAAATTTTTGACTACATTTTTGAAAATTTCAACCCGAAGATGTAATCCGATCAAGCTGGCCAACGAACTTGAACTTTCGTTTTGTTTGAAGTTTCTAGCACAATTCTACGGACAGTTATCGTCTGGAATGACACATACATACATACATACATACATACATACATATATACATACATATATACATACATAAAAAAATGCGTTAAACTTCAGAATATGATTCAGAATAGCCTAAAACGGATTTCTGCATAATTTTTTTTCAAAAATTCACATTCTACAAATTTTGAGGCGAGAGCAATAGCTTAATTTTCTTCAAAAATTCGCTAAAAGTAGTGTGAAATGTCATAATTGGTTAATTAAGAAATGAAAAAATGATACTCAATGTAATTTAAGTTTGTGGTAGCGCAGAATAAACTGATGAGTTAAAAATAATGAAATGGGTACGGGACCATCTACAACCTAACCCGCGCATTCTCTGACAATTTCATCGAAATCGGATTAAAACAGTGGAAATTGAGGTAGTTACAAGGATTTCACAGATGAGCATGCGCAGTAGCTATTATGATACAATCGTGTTGAAATTGATACAAGAGGATCAAATTGTCATCCGCCAACTATCATCTGAATTTAAGCGAGATCGGACGACTAGGGCGTCATGCTTGGTAGAATTTACGTTTGCGCATGCGCAGAGTGAGGTATTGGGTCAAGACCGATGTAACTAATAGGGGACCTTCTACCCCCTAGCCCGCACATCCCCTGAAAAGTTCATCCAAATCGGATGAAAACTGTGGAAAATAAGCTTGTTACAAGGATTTGCCGACACACACACACACACACACACACACACACACACACACACACAGACACGGAACCAAAGTTGATCGGAATGGTCTATAAACGTAGAATGCAAGTAGAAATTTTGATTTTGGAGACTGGTCAAGATCGGCGACATCATCTCTGTACCCTCACCTTGTTAGTAAATTAGGTAGGTCCTTATATAATTCACTTCTTGTGAATTTATATGATACGTTTTGACATGTTCTTATATTGAGGGTCCTCTAGTACATAGATGGAACTAATCTAGACGTATGTTCTAATATTGATGGGGGACGAAAAAAATCCTTCAATCTGGAATAAGATAGGTAGGTATGTAACTGTTGATTTTGAAAACCTTGAGGTTTGTTAGTTGGAAAGCTAGAACAACTACTCGCTACAGAATCACAGTTGACAAGTTAATTTAGCAAGTACCAATGCATTTCGTTTAATTTGTAGAATACTTGAAGAATAATATAGTCAAGAAGACTAATCATGGTTATGGTGTGTTGCCTTATCCCTACGTAGGTTGCAGGGGCGGCCGGTGAGGGGGGGCATCGGGACATTGCCCCAGTACTTTCGGGAAAATAGTCACAAACTAGAACGAAGCCTTTATAAATAACTCATCGTTTCAAATTAGAACAGGCTTTAGCTCCATGCTGTGGCTCGAAGGTGGATGCTAGAAGGAATATGTTTATGCCAAGGATCCATCTACCAGCGAAAAAGTACGTAGATTGCGATATCACTCTATCGAGAGGGAAATTTCGTCGATTCAGGTTAGACTGTGAAGGGAAATAATTGGGAAATAACGGGCAAGGAACGGGAAATAAAGGGCAAGGAACGGGAAAAAGAGGTCAAAATGGGATATTTCCTATGATTTGTCGGGGCAGTGCCCCAGACAGGGTTTCAACTTTTCTAAAGACCGTAGAATGACATGTACATCATGACTGGTTTTCACTAGAGGGGTTTCTGTTTATTCCGTTAGCCAAACTGATTCTCTTCTGGTCATTCCATGATTCAAGGAGGTGTTAACTACTTCTAGTTTCATTTTTTCTTTTACTCTGTGATATCTTCCCTACCATCCATGCTAAAAGTTCTAAACTACAACAACCTCTAAAGAGGTTACATCCTTACTTTTCTATTCTATAATCTAGAATCCTAGGTCCTATTCTGCTTTTTAAATGTGAAAATGTGTTCATATTTCTCTAATACATTCCTAGTTCCTATAATATGCACGTCTAACCTTTGAATAAGGATCGGTAGATTGTATGTTAGTATGTTGAACAACAGCACCTGGCGCCTGATCGGAATTAGGATTTGGGACTTAAGGTAAGTTTCCATCACATTTTATTCCACATTCTCGTTAGTACATATATATTAGCTTTGTTTTGACTTACATTATTAGAAGTAGGTAGCAATATTTCCACCCCAGTCAAACACTGTGGCGAATTTGCAATCAAAATCCTCTACAGATGGTAATTATGAGGATATGGGGATTAGGGTGTTCATTAAAAGTTTGGGGAGAGACACCCCCTCACTTGAAATTAACACAAGTTGCTAAAAACGGGAAGGGAACTCATAAATTCAACCCTGAAATTTATAGCAATATACGAATGGATCACTGGGTACACTAGAAAGAATGCTTTGTTTTGTTTCATTGCTTAATACTAATATTAGGTGGAGATGGGTTGTGGAGTCAGAATGGTGTGACTGATATAAAACATCTGACAGATAGGATTAAATCTCACGAATCTAATTAAAAAAATCTCAATAACGTCACAGAATTAGCTTTGATTGGCCGTACTAACATAGCTAAACAGTTAGATTCAGCTCATCAACTTGCTATACTAGAAACACAATGAGCAAGTTGACAGAAATCGATAAATACTTTCTGAAATTATTGATTGCATCAAGTTTCGTGGTCTTTATGAAGTAGGATTCAGAGGCCACGATGAGAGAGATGGTTCATTGAACCGAGGAATTTTTCTGGGCTTAGTAACAAAATCAACCAAAACTGACGACATTTTGAGTTCACATTTGGAAAAAGCTACAGTGTTCAAAGGCACCTCCAAAACCATACAGAATGAGTAACGAAAACGTCTCTGATCAATATTTTCAGTAGAAAAGTAGATTTTCAGTAGATCATTCTGGATGTGTTGCATTCATGAACCATCCCCCTCCTAGGTTCATGGTTGCATTGAAGAAAAAGGTTATACATAAGTGAGTGGTAGTTGTGGGGTTAGACAACATTTCTATAGCCTTTTGAAACAATTTTTAATTGACGTATGATGTCACACTCCTATCATTTCATCATAATTTAATTTGAGTTCTTTAATATTCCTTCAGAATTACTTCTCCTAAGTAGTTGACTAGTGCAATACAATCGAAGCCTTGATAATTTTTAATACTTCTAATAATAAAGTAGTGTAGGTGTTTTTCTTGTTAGGATTGACGATAAACAGCCAGTTTTTTTTATTGGTCCTATTGCAACGTACCTACATCTATAATGATTTTTCTCAGCTCTTTCCATGTTAGTTTGTCACACCTAGTTCCATGAACATAATATCCATTGTAACCCAATAGTATAGTATCCACACCAGCATGTAAGCCACAACCAACCAACAAATACGCAGAAACATTGCTATAGGACCAATAAAAAAACTGGCTGCTTATCGTCATTCCTAAAGCCGGTTTCACATGGAGCAGTACGAGCGTAACAACCGGAAAGACGGAAGGCTGGAAAACCCAGTGGAGGGGGCGGCGGAATGCGGCAGGTTGTTCACATGAACATGGACACACAGAATCATAACCTTCCTACTGAAACCCTCTCTGATCTGAAACCTCTACTTGCGGTTATCAACATTCCTGTCCAATAAGCTTGCGCTCCGCTCGACGGAACGCGGCAACGGTATAAACATTTCTACCGCCGTCCGCTGACCGCCCATTCCGGCAACATGGCAGCCACCATCCTCAACTGTTGTCCCAACAGCCAATCAGATTGCGTTCAATCTTTCTGTCTTACCGTGAAACCGCTCCATGTGAAACCAGCTTTAGTAAGTAAGATAGTATTTTTAATTTAGTTTATTTAATTAATTAATTTATATTTATTTATCAATAATATTTAATGATCATGATTTATTGTCCATGGCATTTGACATAACCCAAGTGGGATTAATGTTTCATGTGTTTAGATCAAAATTAATTTACACTGAAAGCAAAACAAATGGATGAAAAACCTCCATGCTCTTTTTGACTGTCAAATAGGTAAATATTTTTGTGCCCCACTCCTTTTTCAGACCACCGGCCGCCACTGGTAGGTTGGATTGGTCGAGGGTGAGATTTCTCAGGCGTCTCTTAGTATGTAGTTTATTGTAGTTTCGCTGATCGCTTTCGCCATGAATGGCCTCATCAGAGCACAATTTGTAAGAGGTGGCTTGCTAAGTATTTATAAATGGGGGGAGTCCTCCTTCTTCATCTTGCTATGACCATTTATGGTTGGTCACATTGCTTGGGGTCAATTATGCTTTTAAATTGAGAAACACGCTTGTAGTCAGAAATGACAAAACTTTAATTAATTAAAGTTTAATTTTGACAAAAACTTTAACTTAAGGGGAGCACTCTACCCTTAAGCTGCGAGCGAGGGCTCACTCTGTATTTTCACATTATTTCATCCATAGCTGATTCATTTTCATTTCTAACGTTCTGAAAGACTATATAGCTTTCATATAACCATTAAAAAATTGGAATAGGTGCAATAGGGTCATGAGTGCAGGGTCTAAAAATCTCATATAATTTTACATGAGTGCACTTTTCTCAGTAACCAAAAGGCCAAGTCAAGTTTTCTTGTTCAATACTTCTTGTTTGCACTGAGTCATTATGTTTGTAACACACTGGGAAGAGATTTTTCAAAATGATTTTTTTGAAAACTCTAGTTCTTCTATAACATACTTCATATTGTTTCTCATTTACAAGCGATGCTGTAATTTCTCTGGTTGGATATCCGGAAATCCCAGCGTTTTATAAATAATTTAATAACAAAAAATTTAAAAAAAATGAATCAAATCGGTCCAGGCATGGCCACACAATGTGTATCGGAAGATGAGAAAACGTAACTGTTCAGTACGGCAGTTTTTGTGCCAACATGCTTCTCTCTCGATCTCTACCACACAAATGTTCGTCACTGCCTCACTACTGATCCCTTTCCCTGTACCTACCTTCACCAGCCTTTTTCTCAGATACTCAATGAAGAACTATGTCTGCTATAACTCCATGAAGCAGAAACTTGTGACAACAACAAAAACGAAGTCCAGCCAGAAGGAAACTCAATGAATCGGCAGATGCGGACTCTGGAGGGCCGTCCTACTTGGCGGGCTTCTACTGAAGTACATTTTTTTACCATTTGGAATGTTCCAAAAAATCTGAAACTGGTGAATCGTTTATCACATATTATAGATTAAAATTAACAAATACAAATTATATCTATTTTTTCAAGTTTTTGGGTGGAGTGCTCCCCTTAAAGTTTTGTCGTTTCTGATTAGGTATATGTGCGTTTCCACATAAATTTGTATTTTTCTCAATTTAAAAGCATAATTGACCCCAAGCAATGTGACCAACCATAACTGGTCGTAGCAAAGTGAAGAAGGAGGACTCCCCCCATTTATAAAAACTTAGCAAGTTACCTACTAAGAGACCCCTGAGATATCTCACCCTCAACCAACCCAACCTACATAAGAATAATCATTGAAGGATGAAAATATTCATGAAAGAGGAGCCAACCCTTTTTCAATCTGTGACACAAATAGAACACGAGAAATATTTTAGCAAGAACAAAACGATTTCATTTTATAAATGATATTGTTCGCAGGTGTAGACCTTACTAGCAAATTCGGAGAGCACATCGTCGACTTCGAGGCCACTCATCCGTTCATTCTGTACATCGAGGACGAAACCACGAACACAGTCGTGTTTGTCGCTCGAGTCTCGAACCCCGAAGGGTCCGGCAAACCAATTGTATCTGCATCAGCAGCACACGGCCCCCCTCCGCCCGCTCACACCGGTAAACATACGTGGTGATAAGCCTTCATTAGTCTTCAGCTAAGCTGATTCAGCATGCATGTCGCTCGACCTGTGAGCATAATCGTGGAGTCTCAAATGCCCGGTTGGTTGACTGAAATTAATGTCTTCAGCGGGATTTCAAGGTGGTGTGTTACATTTCATAAGTATATGCATCTTGATCGAAATTTCATTGGTTTAGCTTTGTAACTTATTTACTGAACCACCAAACAAGACCCGTGGCCATCAGTGAATATTTCTCGCTTTTCTTTTCATGACAAAAACTGTCATTATGACTGATTTCATTGCTACATTTGTAATTGATCTAATCCGTCCTAACAATCATCATCACTTTTCATCCCACTTTTCATCCTTCCTTTACATACTGTGATAGTCTTAGGTGAAAAACTAATAAAGTTTTATACTTTAAAATAGGTGCCTACTATACAAATATTTATTCATATTTTATAAATCAACTTTCCTGGTAACAAACTTCGATGACTAAGAGGTTGGTGCATGTGTACTATCATTCAACCTTTATATTTGGTTTATGTTTAATGAAAAGAGAATGTAATACTTTAAATATGTTGACAAGCTAGAATTATTTATATCAATAAAGTTATTTGCCTCTTACTTGAATGTTAACCAATCCTTCATCCTCTATTAACCAAAATTAACAGTACCTACCTACAGCCTATATAGAGGAGTAGGTGAACGTAAAGGCTAATATGACCAACCTATGAACACGTTTCCAGTTTTCAACTCTCTTGCATGTTGAATGTTTCCGAAGGTGTTGATTCTCTGGTGTAAGAAGTTTACCACGATTGCGTTTGATTGGTGTGTGTAGTACCAACCTAATATTATCTACCCCAAAATCCTCAAAATGAAAGCTAAGTAGAACATGAAAGGATGAGAGGAGTTGGTACAGATCTTAAAACACCCACCCTGATTCCATCCTACTACAGATCTTTAAATACGTTGAGAATGTAAGTACAACAGTGATTTACGTAAAAACATGAGAATAATTGGCATTATTCATTTTAAAAAATAGCTTTAGAACGTACCTACATCGCATCTGCGTTGACTTCCCGGCACCGGTGATGAAAGTGGTCCTAGTCCTGACGCCAAGGCCGAAAATACGTAGCGATTTCAGGAGAAGGTTTGAGATTGAATTTTGAAAATTTAGTTCATTCCGAGTGAAAAAATTGTTGGTTGCCATCTCAAAATTGGTGGAGTACAAAATGGCGGCCTCATATAGGTGGATTAATTTACCCATTTCAAAGTTTTTCTCTAATAATTCATAAACCATTCATCCCACAGAAATTTTTATACGTAGCAAAGTTGTAGAGCATAGGAAACCAAATCGATTCCACCCAAAAGCTATTAATTATCTCTCAAAATAAGGGAATTAGGGAAAATCAAAAATCGGACTAATTTTAGAAAATTCCTCTCTTCCCCCCATCTAGAATTTTGCCCTTCAAATCACCTAGTGGCCTTAATAAAAGGTCTGATTCGTGTTTTCAAAAGCTCATTCCATTCAGGGTTAAGTAATTTCCAAAGTTCATATCGAGCAAGTTTCAGCTCACACCTTTTCCCATTAAATTACAAAGTAAAACACCGTTTCTGTGAATTTTATGTGTAAAATTACACAAAATTCATGAGTTTTGCTGTAAGTCAATGAGGAAAGGTTTAAGCTAAAATATGCTCGATATGAACTTCAGAAAGTATTAAACCCTGAATAGAATGAGCTTTGACAAACTGAAATCAGAACTATATTGACGCCACTAGGTGATTTTGAAAGCCAAAAGTCTAGACGGGGGGGAGGACAGGGCTGACCCAAAATTAGTCCGATTTTCAATTGTTTGGAATTCGCTTATTTTAAGAGATAATTAAAAGTTCAGAGATCGACTCGATTTTTTTTTGCTCAACAACTTTGCTACCTACAAATGCCTGTAGGATGATTGGTTTAGAAATTATCAGAGAAAAACTTTAAAATTGACAAACTAAGCCATCTTTATGAGGCCGCCATTTCGTTTTCCGTAGTTTTCTCGTTGGCAGACAACTATTTTCTCACTCAGAATGGACTAAATTTTCAAAATCTAATCTCAAACTCTCTCCTGGAATTAATACCTATTTTCGGCCTTGGCTCCCGGGCTATCCTGCAGAGGTACCTAGCTGAAGGCAAATGGTGCTAAGTTTAAACTGTTCTAAAAATTCATATATTTCACTGATTTAGTTAAATAATGATTATTTTAATGAAATGACGTTTTCGTTAAAACGGATTAGTACCCATACTTGGCAGGACAAGAAGAAGTGAATGATCAACCACAATCCAGAGGGAGCGCAAGCTTAGCTTCAGCAGGTACTGGAACTGGAAAATAGTAAAGTGAGCATCCAAATTCAACTTGGTGGAAACAATTGGAAATTACATTTATAATCTTTATCGCCAAACAGTTGTCGCCTCCATTCGGTACCTACACTTTAAAATAGCTCGCAAGACCTGAACAAAACACCAATTAGGTAGGTAGGTAGTCTCTTAAAGGAGAACCGAAGAAATACTCCCGCCGGATCCATGTGTTGTGACGGGTATCGAGAAAAGGATCAGCTAGAAAGTCACGACGCACACTGTGGAATTTAAGGGGTTAAGGAGGGCAAAATCCAAACAAACAAAAAAATGAAAGTACGTTATTGAAATCGGCTAGGACTTCTGAAGGTGTGTACCTTCATGGATACCTACCTACCCAGAGAGACAAGAGTTGTTGAATTGGAACTTCGGATTGCTCACAACCCTCAGATTTAGTGGGGTAGCACTTACGTTTCCGCATGCGCAGAGTGAAGTATTGAGTCAGGAACGATGAAACTGATAGGGGGCCGTCTACACCCTAGCTTGCACATTCCCTGAAAAAGTCATCCAAATCGGATGAAAACTGTGGAAAATAAACTTATGACAAGGATTTAACATTGGCGCGTGGGCAGTTGTTAATAATGATACCATCATGTTGAAATTGATACGGGAGGATCAAATTGTTATTCCACCAACCATCATCCAAATTTGACCGATATGGGACGACTAGGGCATGAGAAAATTATGCTTGGTAGAATTTACATTTGCACATGCGCAGAGTGAATTATTGAGTCAGGAAAGATGAAACTGATAGGGAACCGTCTACACCCTAGCCCGCACATTCCCTGCAAATTTCATCCAAATCGGATGAACATTGTGGAAAATAACCTTGTTACAAGGATTTGCGGACCCACGACAGACACGGAACCAAAGTTGTTCAGGATGGTCTAAAACGTAAAATGCGAGTGGAAATTTTGATTTTGGAGACCAAAAATTTGTTTCTTCTGAAAGTGAAAACAATGCTTCCGCTACCTTTAGGTAGATCGGCTGCAAAATGAAAGTACGTAATTGAAATTGGCTAGGACTTCGCAAGGTGTGTACCTACATGGATACCTACCTACCCAGAGAGGCAGAGTTGTTGAATTGGAACTTCGGATTGCTCACGACCCCCAGATTTAGTTCACTTGTTCAAGCATCACGTTTCCCAGCTCGCAAAAAATGGAACGATTTTACGACCTATTTCATTTACTGTTCACTACCGCTGGGAGAACTATCTAGTCTTTCTCCTACCGGGGAATTGTTATTCGTACTATGAGGTAAGTCTCATAATTTAAACACCTAATTTCTTTGAGCCTCAGAAAAGCGGGATTTAGGTTAACGCTAATATTAGTGAAATAATGCTTATCACGATGAATTCAATTAAACTTCATCAACGATCTTGTCAAGCAATCTTGTGGTATATGTTGGATTACGCTGTGAATAAATTATTTGTGAATTTTTATGGAATTGCAAAAGTAAGTAAAATATTATTATACATGAGCTCGTAAAAATGTACGAAATTTGCTTCGCAGCTCACCATTTCAGCAATATAAGTTGAATATTTAACTTACTATATTTCATTAACTTATTAAATCAACTTATTGTATTAACTTATTCCATTATAGCTTTGACCATTGTGACAGGAGGTGTGTATAATAGAGAAAATCACATGGAAACGGTGCATAGAGAGACGAAGTCTCAAAAACTGGCCAGAAAGCTGAGGGAATCAAAGCGGAACCAGGAAATAATGAGCACCCTTTCTCCAGGATCAAAAAGGACAATGACCCGGATAATTGAAGGGAATTCCTCCCAATGGCTCTCTGTAGTTCCTCTAGCAGCTGATAGTTTAGATTTGACAGCAACCCAGTTTAGAGACAAAGCAATGGGTTATGGAAAGGAGCCAGCAGGTTTCTCAGCAAGATGTGATGGGTGTGAAGCGGAACTGACTCTCAATCACGCCTTAAATTGTAAGCGAGGAGGTCTCGTGAAACAGGGTCACGACCAAATAAGAGACACGGTTGCCGGGCTTGCAAGATTAGCGTGGAGAAGAGAAGTGACTGAGCCATTTATGCGTGAAGATGACGGATCACCTGTGCTCATCGCAGACATAAAGATTCATGGAGTTTGGGATAGGGAGAGAGCGGCTTTCTTTGACAATCGCGTAGTAAACCTCGACGCTCCTTCCTATTCCTACCGTGACTGGTCTGCAGTTTCCGATTGAGCAGACGATAAAAACATCAAAAATATGATGCAGCAGCCAAAGACCTCAGGGAGCTCCTTCACGCCACTCGTCATATCTTGAGAAGGGGTGATGCACAGGGAATTTGACATTTTTGTGAAGAATTTAGTCTGTACCCTAGCAGAGCGGTTGCAGAAACCACGGTCAGTAATTGCAGGATGCGGAAGAGTAAAGCTACAGTTGGCAACCATCCGAGCGATTTCCTAGAGGCTGCGGGAATCGAGGAAGCCACTTAAAAGTATGATCTATGATCCCACAGGATCACGAAGGAAAGGTGGAACTAGAAGACGGAGCCCCGCTGCCTCTGCTAAGAGAAGAATGACGAAAAAAGTCCAGTCATGCTGCATGACCCCATGAGCGAATTTTTGAAGAAATCCGACATTTCGAGCGGAGCTAGGCCTTGGGTCTGCGTGCTAGTACGTACATAAATAGAACTTCTTCATAATTTCATGGCTGATATTTTCTAAGCCACAGTCAGTATTAAAGCTACATCAAGTCCTAAAACAGTAGAGCGTAAAACATTAAAGAGAGCGACCGAGAGAATCGGAGGACGGAATATTTCACAAAGTAAACTCATCAGTTGTGATTACTTTTTAGCATGAATATGCTTTAGCCGTGACCTAACTACCGAAAAATGTCCCAGGAGAGTGCAACGAAAGTAGCGCCAATAATTGTGATGATTTCCGCATACAACCGAGTCGTTGCTAGGGATATGATACTTCGTCGTTTTTCATCCCACAAAATTCGTTGACCATTCGTTCGAAAGCTCTCGATTTATCCAACCATACTATATTAACTACTGCGAAGTGCGTGGCCAACAAGCTGAGTTATGAGCATGGTTATATGAATAATTGTTTACACACAGGTGATCATTCTCAATTATTGATATTGTGAACATGATTGCAACCGCTTGTTAATTTCTGATGATTTCATTGAGCTGGTGTTTCGATTACCTATGTGATTCATAGCAGGTGATCCGAATATTGCGAGAACGGTTAGATTTGTGAAGCGGTGGTTAAATTATTTTAATAGGTAATTTCTATACTTTACACTATAGGAAGCTGTAATTTCGTATGTAGCCTCTTTAGCCTCTTTCTATAATAAAGTGAATGTTTACTCGCGAGTTTCTATTAGGAGATCATCATCTCACAACAGCTCAATCGTCGTGATCATTTCTATAATAAAGTGAGAGCGAGGAGCTAAAACATTTTTTTGTTTTGAGTGATAAACAGAGTTCAGAGGCCGATGGGGGGTCGGGTTCAGAGAATCGACGAGGAGTGAGTCGTGTACGGCTAAAGCATATTCATGTTTTTTAATTTTAGCCGTCAGGCTCAAAGGAACTGTGGCTTTTTTTTTTCAAACAAGCACCTACTACCTACGTTTTAAACAGCATGGTTCTACGATTGGTTATACAGGGATACTTCCATAAGAGTAGTTCAATCTGAATTTGGACAATGTTTCATGCAAATATTACCAATTTTTACAACTAGCGAACGGCATTATTTCGATTTTTGACTGATTTTTCAACTTTGAAATTTTTGAAAACTTGATACATACTCTTATAGGAAATTTTACGCTGATTCCGAATATACCACATGTTAGTATGCTGAAAAAATTATTTCGCACAACAAATCGCAAAAAATTTCAACCCGAAGATGTAATCCGATCATGCTGGCCAACGAACTTGAACTTTCGTTTTGTGTCCTTAACATTTTAAAATTTGTTTGAAGTTTGTAGCACAATTCTACGGACAGTTATCGTCTGGAATGACACATACATATATATACATACATTCATTAAAAAAATGCGTTAAACTTCGGAATATGATTCAGAATAGCCTGAAACGGATTTCTGCATAAAAATTTTTCA
The DNA here is from genome assembly GCA_030762985.1 of Adelphocoris suturalis. Classification (NCBI taxonomy): domain Eukaryota; kingdom Metazoa; phylum Arthropoda; class Insecta; order Hemiptera; family Miridae; genus Adelphocoris; species Adelphocoris suturalis. The sequence goes on along the minus strand of CM061041.1, from coordinate 148,693,452 downwards.
AAAATTCACATTCTACAAATTTTGAGGCGAGAGCAGAGCTTAATTTTCTTAAAAAATTCGCTAAAAGAAAATAGAAGCTGACCGGCAAATCACAACCCTATCACAAAAATTTAGCTCCAATAAAATCAAATATAAGTTGAATATGAGCAAAATTAGCTACACACTCCGCTAAATGGACTTGTACCGCGATGTAATTGTAGTTGTATCATACCGCACCCAGGATAGGTACTCCCCGATCAGAAGTTCATCGTCTCAAGTTGAATAGAAACCAAATAAGCTACACAGCTCACTTTGCTGACAAAGATTGGTTCTTTATGTTGCAATTATACTCTATCACATAAAAATAAGGGCGGTTCCAAAGTTAAGCATCTTAAGTTGAATAAGAATAAAAAATTTTTTATTTTTTTATTATCATTATTTTTATTTATTTTTTTCAACATTCCAGCGATTCTCAAAGATGTTGGCAGGGGGGGGGGGGGGGGGGGGGTTGTCGAAAAATTTTGTTTCTTGTGGTAGGTGTCGCTTTCTTAGTTAGTCTTCCAGTAGCGTGAGGGCAGCTCCATCCTCCAAACCAATTGACCTCACTTTTCGTCGTGCTCCACGTAGCCTGAGTGAAACTGCTCGTATGATGGAGAATTGGAGCTTAACCCTCACCCAGCCAAGAACTTGGGAGTATGCCTTTTTCCATTTTTCGGCCAGGGTGAGGGCAATTTTCTTTACAAATACTCCGTATTCTTTATGCAAAACCCCATCACAAGAGCATATCAGAGGCGAGAATGACCCTCTCAAGTCTTCAGCAGCCTGGTCATATTTCCGGTGCTTCTCCCTGGCTGCTGCGTTTGCCACACTCGACCAGTCTTGGGAATAGTGAGAGGCGGCGTCAGCATTAATAATGCGGTTGTCAAAGAACGTAATCAATAAGAATAAAATTGATTACGTACCTATTTTATATCAGACTAGCGTTCCCCCCGCGCGTTGCTGCGCCCAAATTAAATTTGTTTATTGATCGTAATTTTAAACTGTTATTAAGAGGTGATTGGATGGACGGAAGCTTAGCCTTTGGATTCTGCCTTTGGTTTCTCCCTCCTCCTCATCCTCCTCCTCCTCCTCCCTCACTCCTCCTCCTCCTCCTCCCTCCTCCTCCTCCCTCCTCTTCGTCCCTCATCCTCCTCCCTCCTCCTCATCCTCCTCCTCTCTCACTCCTCCTCCCTCCTCTTCGTCCCTCATCCTCCTCCCTCCTCCTCATCCTCCTCCTCTCTCACTCCTCCTCCCTCCTCTTCCTCCTCCCTCCTCCTCCTCCTCCTCCCTCCTCTTCCTCCTCCTCCTCCCTCCTCCTCCTCCCCCTCCCTCCTCTTCCTCCCTCATCCTCCTCCTCCTCCCTCCTCCTCCTCCCTCCTCCTCCTCCCTCCTCCTCCTCCCCCTCCCTCCTCTTCCTCCCTCCTCCTCCTCCCTCCTCCTCCTCCCTCCTCCTCCTCCCTCCTCCTCCTCCTCCTTCGGTCTTGGCTTGGGTAGTTAATTTTGTAAACAATAAATTTCTAAAACCTGACACTGCACCCTTTTATGCCCTCTGGGTCAGAGCCCTTTGAACGGATTTGCACCAAACTTTACAGGAACAATCCTTGAATCATGCCTAATAATACCTGAAAGTTTCATTACAATCTGTCGAGCGGTTTCGGAGTCTATAGGCAACATACATACATACATACATCCTCTTTTATAGATATAGATATACAGAATGAAAAAGTTATTTCCTCGCGGTTGCAAGTATGTTAATTGAGCTCACACAGCAGATTAGGATGGAGTCCGTAAATTCAGTGTATGGAGTCCGTTTTTTCGTATGTTTTATCTAGTTCGCTGTTGACGGTAATTATAAATTTAGAGTCCCTAAATCAAACACGAGTAAATTTTGCTCTCAAGTTTTGAGTGCCTTTTCGGATGTTAATTGAATTTGAATTTTCTATCGTAATCATTTCTAGAAATATTCTTTTTTGCGAATTATATTCTCTTCCTACGATTTGGAAACTTTCGAAGTCCATAATATATCCTAAAGTTCTGCAATGAGCAACCAACGTTGCTCCAATGGCTCCCTGTCGAATTTAAATTCCCTACAGTAAGCAGGAGAGAATTTTGCTCACTTAGCTGATCAGGAAAGTACTCATCATTGTATTCGTCTCTTGAAGTCCCAGAGAGGCTCCCAATCAAATTTCAAATTCCTGGAGTGAACAGGAGAGAATTTCGTTAGAGAATTTTCTTAGAAAATAAAGCTATTGCAATGGCTCCAAAAATTTTAAGAATAAAATTTTCAAAAATTTTCTTCATCGAAATCCGTTTTGAGGCATTCTGAAATGATTCCTGGATTTTAACGCTTTTAGCGAATTTTTGAAGAAAATTAAGCTATTGCTCTCGCCTCAAAATTTGTAGAATGTGAATTTTTGAAAAAAAATTATGCAGAAATCCGTTTCAGGCTATTCTGAATCATATTCTGAAGTTTAACGCATTTTTTTATGTATGTATGTATGTATGTATGTATGTATATATGTATGTATGTATATATGTATGTATGTATGTATGTATATATGTATGTGTCATTCCAGACGATAACTGTCCGTAGAATTGTGCTAGAAACTTCAAACAAATTTTAAAATGTTAAGGGCACAAAACGAAAGTTCAAGTTCGTTGGCCAGCTTGATCGGATTACATCTTCGGGTTGAAATTTTCAAAAATGTAGTCAAAAATTTCAAAGTAGCCTGTTTTTTGCGATTTGTCGTGCGAAATAATTTTTTCAGCATACTAACATGTGGTATATTCGGAATCAGCGTAAAATTTCCTATAAGAATATGTATCAAGTTTTCAAAAATTTCAAAGTTGAAAAATCAGTCAAAAATCGAAATAGTGCCGTTCGCTGGTTGTAAAAATCGGTAATATTCTTCAAAAATTCGCTCATGGGGTCATGCTGCATGACTGGACTTTTTTATATGTATATATATATATATATGTATGTGTCATTCCAGACGATAACTCTCGATAGAATTGAGATAAAAACTTCGTTCTTTCGCCAAAAAATCAAGCATTTCAAAAGAAAGGATGAGTTCGTTGGACAACACTTTTTGAGCACATTAAATTGGTCAAATTTCAAAAAATGTACTTAAAAAATCACTAAAAAAGGCAAAAAACCGCTAAAAATTAACAAATTTCTATTTTTTAGCAGAATGCTACTCGAAAAAAATTAATCGAACATGAACTAGGACATTTACGTTTTTCTTCCAACCTTAATTTCTTACAACTGATAAATAGTTTCAGGTCTACCTAAAAACGTTAAGTTTACTGTAGTGTGATATATTTTTTGGCTAGGTATGAGGCTGTCTTCACGCGGGTTCAGGTACGTTCCTGGCGCGAAAAATATATCTTAACCATCCTTGAGGCGGGTTGTTGGTATAGCATGTCAAAGTATGGGCAGGACCGATGCAGAATTTTTTGAGTTTTTGAAGCGTACTCAAACCTACATAAAATGTATATAATTATATAAATAAATAAAAACAATAATAATAATAACGATTATTACCTCCGAGTCCAGCATCAGCCCCCTCAGTGGGTTGAAGTTTTATCCGGACCAGACAAGGTCCGATCCTTGTACCTGAGAGCCGCTGAGCTCTACTACGAACTGTGATATCTGATCTGTGATATATTTATATACATCTAGTCGTAAGTCTATTTCACTTTTCTGATTGTATATAATAGCATGTATATAGTTATTTCCCTATCTTACATCTAGTCTTACTTGTATTATTTTATTTTTGGTTTTTTTTTATCCACTTTGGGGGCTAAACAATGGTCATCACTGTACCCCTCATTATTCCCCCTCCAATTTGCCAGTGGAGTCCATGATGGCGCTCCTTTTTAGTCAAGGATAGCAACATGGCTCCCCTTAGAAGCATGCCACTTCCAGTGAGTGTCCCTTTAGACACCTTGTTCAATGCCGCTGATGACCCTTCTGGTTGAGATGCGGCTTAAACCTTTAAAAAATGATAATAATAATAATAATGATAATAACGATTATATATATGTATATATATATATATATAGAGAGAGAGAGAGAGAGAGAGAGAGAGAGAGAGAGAGAGAGAGAGAGAGAGAGAGAGAGAGAGAGAGGAAATGAATCCTCCAATTAGTAGCGAAGATGATTCCTCTTTGGTATAGAGGAAATAAATAGGACAATTGCAAGAGTAACTCCTTCATGCGATGCTCAGTTTAGTTAGTTCGTGAACCTCGAATATCTGAGGAAATTAGACTGCCCAGCAAAATCGTTCAGATGTTTTCACAATTAAAAGTGATTGTTTTGTATTCGGAAAGGTGATCCATTTCAAAGTTATACTTGCAGATTGCCAACAAGGTCTGATCCCTGTTGTTGTACCTGAGAGCCGCTGAGCTCTACCACGAACTGTGATATCTGATCTGTGATATATTTGTATACATCTAGTCGTAGTTATATTTCACTTTGCTGATTGTATATAGTAGCATGTATATTGTTATCAGCCTATTTTACATCTAGTCTTAGTTGTATTACTTTATTTTCGGGGTTTTCTTTATCCACTTTGGGGGCTAAAAAGTGGTCATCGCTGTAGCCCACATTTTTCCTCCCTCTGATTTACCAATGGAGTCCATGATGGCGCTCCTTTTTAGTCAAGGATAGCAACATGGCTCCCCTTAGAATCATGCCACTTCCAGTGAGTGTCCCTTTAGACACGTTGTTCAATGCCGCTAATGACCCTTCTGGTTGAGATGCGGCTTGAACCTTTAAAAAATGATTATAATAACGATTATATATATACCTATATATATATAGTTTTGATGAAAAATGAAAACACTCGCGTGTAATATTATTTTGAGGTATTACAGAAGGTTGGAAATTATAGGAAACACTTAATTTTCCTATTTCAAAGTGTTAATGTTGACTGTTGACTATCAACAAAATTCAATGCGATCATCACTTTATTTATATATATGTATATATATAGGAAATGAATCCTCCAATTAGTAGCGAAGATTCCTCTTTTATAGAGGAAATAAATTGGATAATTGCAAGAGTATTGCGATGCTCAATTTAGTTAGTTCGAGAACCTCGAATATCTGAGGAAATTAGACTGCTCAGCAAAATCGGTTAGATGTTTTCACACTTAAAAGTGATTGTTTTCCATTCGGAAAGGTGATCCATTTCGAAATTATACTTGCAGATTTCCGATCATTACTTCATTACGGTGCGATCCTGAGAGGAAGGAGGCAAGATAGGATAGGAAAGGTCGAACGACCTGCGGTTGGAGGGGGCGTTCAAGGGGATTCCCTCCCGGTGATTAGCAGGAAAAAAATAATCCGAACTGACGCGAATGTGCTCGGAGCTCAGTCACGCGTTGGGCTCCGAATGTGTGTGTGCAGTTTGCAACCCGTTTGAAGCCGGACCTCTTCGAACAAAGTGAAGAAGTTTCTTGAAATCTGTGGACGCCATGGACCTCCTAAGTTTCTCATGCCTCGCTTGCGCAACATGTACGACGGTTTGCTATCAATATTTTGTCCATTTTACTAAATCTAATGTTACCTACCATTAATCATTGACGAACGAAGTGAGTCTCTAATATGAAACTTTTCTTTATTTGGATGGTTTAAAGTATTAGAGAACTTTAATAAAAAGGCCTGTCTGTCCTTGTTAGATTTTATCATTTTAAATTTGTTAGGTATTTTAAGTCTGATTTTTTTTTCTGGGGAGAAAAGTTGGAGAAAAAAAACGAATTAAGGAAAGACAGTCCTTTCAGTGTATTTTCGTAGGAAAAGAAGCTATTGCAATGGCTCCAAAAATATAAAATTGGTTACATTGCTTGTGTACATACTGACTAGTTACTTCTGCCGGATAGATTTTGATGTAACTACGAATTCTTGACCTGTTATTACAATATTCCTCAATGCTGATTGTCTTGTTCGTATACATACTAGTACTATGTAGTTCCTTCTCTCTTGTAAAATTTGATCGGAAGTACGAACAATTGTGCGCTCTACACGGGTTTTATAGCAGATTCTCCGCAATGCTGATAATCTTGTATGTGTATATACTGACTATTTCCTCCGAACTAGTAGAATTTGATCGTAATTACGAAACATTGAGCACTCTACACGGATTTTACCAATAGCAGACTCTCCGCAATATGTTCTGATTACATTGCTTGTGTATATACTGACTAGTAACTTCTGCCGGATGGATTTTGATATAACTACGAATTCTTGACCTGTTATTACAGTATTCCTCAATGCTGATTGTCTTGTACGTATACATACTATGTAGTTCCGTCTCCCTTGTAAAATTTGATCGGAAGTACGAACAATTGTGCGCTCTACACGGGTTTTATAGGAGATTCTCCGCAATGCTGATTATCTTGTACGTGTACATACTGACTATTTCCTCCTGACTAGTAGAATTTGATCGTAATTACGAAAAATTGAGCACTCTACACGGATTTTACCAATAGCAGACTCTCCGCAATATGTTCTGATTACATTGCTTGTGTACATACTGACTAGTTCTTTTTGCGCGATGAATTTTAATGTAAGGACGAATTCTTGACCTGATCACGCTTTTTACAATATTCCTCAATGCTGATTATCTTGTACGTGTACATATGACTATTTCCTTCTGACTAGTGGAATTTGATCGTAATTACGAACAATATTAAGCACTCTACACGGATTTTACCAATAGCAGATTCTCCGCAATATGTTCTGATTACATTGCTTGTGTACATACTGACTAGTTCTTTTTGCGCGATGAATTTTAATGTAAGGACGAATTCTTGACCTGATCACGCTTTTTACAGTATTCCTCAATGCTGATTATCTTGTACGTGTACATATGACTATTTCCTTCTGACTAGTGGAATTTGATCGTAATTACGAACAATTGAGCGCTCTCCACGGATTTTACAGCAGATTCTCCGAATTGCTTGTGTACATACTGACTAGTTCCTTCTCCCGGATGGATTTTGATATAAGTACGATTTCTTGACCTGATCCCGCTTTTTCCGAGTACATACTAGGTACCTATGTATTTCATTCCCCCTAGTAGAATTTGACCGTAAGTAGGTACGAAAGATTCAGCGACCTACACGGATTTTATAGCAAATTCTGAGACATTCTGAAACGAACATTAGAGTAAAAATTCTGTTCTTACGCCAAAAAAAAAAATCAAGCTTTCCAAATAAAAGGATGAGTTCGTCGGCCAGCCTTTTGAGCACACTTAATTGGTTACATTTCAAAAAGTGTGCTCAAAAATCATTACAAATGGCTAGAAACGGCTAAAAATTAAATTTATACAATTTTAGTCGAAAGAAGTTAATCAACGATGAAGTAGAACATTAAAAAATGTATGCAGACAAATTTACTTGAATTTCATTAATATTTGCCGAAAATCGATAAAAGCTATAAATCCAACAACTTTTTTGAATCCCAGAATATCATTTAGAACGAGTTTTTTGCCATGAAATTGGTAATTTAACAATTTTTTTACACTCAAACTGCTCAAATGTCAATACAATGGAACGTTACAATACACCTGCGAAATGATAATTTACGAAAATTCGCTCATATGATCGCGTTGCATGACTTGAACTCTACTGAAGTTTTCTGTAATTTGACGCACGTACCTATTTGCTTGTGTGCGAGCGTGTGTTCCGCCGTACAGGCCGCAATTTCGAAGCTATCAACTTGAAATTGGGTAGGTAGACTCGTTAGACATCCGGAATTAGATAAATAGATTTTGGTAGCGATCTGACGTCAGGAACTTATCGTCGGCGAAGACGGTCGTCGTCAAATTAACCAAAAATCGAATTTGGTATAGATTTCAATAGTTTTCGCCGCATGGAATCGACTGAAGCCACTGCCAAAGCTTTGAAAGTCAATCAACTAATTAATTGCTACACCCCGAACATTTTGGCCGAAATGTTCGGTTCGGACCTGATCGCTCCGTTGGGTGTATTTGCACGAAACATCGAAGGATGTTACGGTACGGTGTGCGGAAACACCGTCCGCCGTCGACGTATAGTATCACCTTCCAGTCCCGGAGCCGAGGCCGAAAATAGGTAGTAATTTGAGAAGAAGGTTTGAGATTGTATTTTGAAAATTTAGTCCGTTTTGAGTGAAAAAAAAATCTTGGTCTGCCGTCTCAAAATCGGTGGAATGCAAAATGGCGGCCTCATAAAGATGGCTTATTATAGATGGTTTTTGCTTAGACCGTCTCCCGTTAAAGTACAAAGTAAAAGGCCGTTTTTGTGAACTTTATGTGTAAAATGACATAAAATTCATAAGTTCGGTCATAAGTCAATGGGGTCTTAGCTAAAACTTGCTCGATACGAACTTTGGAAATTATTTAATCCTGAATCGAATGGGGTTTGGCAGACCTGAATCAGACCAATATTGAGGTCACTAGGGGTTTTTGAAGGGCAAAAGTCTTGACGGGGGGAGGAGAGGCCCAAAATTATCCGATTTTCAATTGTTTTTAATTTGCTTATTTTAAGAAAGATAATTTAGAGTTTTTGTATCGAATCGTTTTGTTTTTTATGCTCCACAACTTTGTTACGTATAAAAATTTCTGTAGGATGCACGATTTAGGAATTATTAGAGAAAAACTTTAAAATGGCCGAAGAAATGAGCAATCGACTCTGTTTGATACCAGACCGTTCAAAAACAAGGCATCTGCCTCCCTCCTACGAAATTCCAAAAATCACGCACGCCATTGTCTCTCAAGCTCTGTCGTAGCTGAAATCATCCCATCTTCCATCCCTTTTGTACGATACGTAACGCAAGAACCTTCGTCGCACACGCTCCAACGAATCTTTGCGTTTGAATAAATAGGCGACCACACAGTGGATGCAAACTCAAGACAATAAAAGAGATTGGGCACAAGCTCATCGAACAACTTCTAAGGAGCATCTATACTTGATTGTGTATTCTTCTATTGATATTGTGTTACCTACTACTATTAAGATTTATTAATCGCTCACATGAAACCCCAAGCTGAACAATTCCTACACGTTTTGGAATTCGTGGCGATATCTTGTCTTTTCAACCATACTGAGTTTTAAAAATTTTGAAAGTAGCCATTTTGTGAGAATTATCCATTTATACATTTTTCCCGACTGCTATTTTGAAAATTGGGGTGGACTATTTTCTTCTTCTATTACTGGACGTATTTTCAGTCAGCTGCCATTTTCGAACTAAAAACACCTCAACCATTACTGCACCGTCGATTTTTTTTGTTCATACGCATATTATCTACCAAATTGATCACCATCATCTATTTGAAAAGCAATTTTCATTGCTACTACAAGCCTACACCATGAAATTTCATCAATCGTAAGTTGTGTTCTTATTTTGTACCTACCTACATAATTGATTATGAAATGAAGGGAAACCACCATCACCATCTTGATTTTTTCCTATGTCGATTATTCCTTGTGATTATCTTGTGATATATAATTATTCATTTGTTCCGTTGTCTTAAGAGTTCAATACTTCAAGAGAACACGCTTTATCTTGTTCCATTGGTCTGTTATTTATATTATGTAATTTGACCATTTGGATTCTTATTATGGAGTAACGATGTTTGTCATTAACTTGTGGTGGTGTTGTCTTGGTTTAATCTAACAAGTGGCTTAATTTAATAATCGAAAAGGTAAGTAGGTAAATAATGAGAGCACAACTTATCATTTTTGAATATTCAAAGAACAGGGTTGTACTAGCAATGAAAATAAGTTTTTGTAAAAATAACAAGAATAGGCCGAATAGGGGCCTGCCAGTGAGTAGGTTGGTTCAATGCCATCTAGCAGGATTGAGGAGAACGGAGTACTAGAGCCTTCCCCTAGTTTGAAGTTTCGCATTGCCCACCAGTAGGATCGCTAGAGGTCGTGCCAAACTCTGTCCACGTTCTTCCCCTATACTTGAATAGATACAACTTCCGTATTGGATTCGTATGGAGGGGGAGCTAGCCTTGGGGAGAGAGACCAGAACGCCCCACCGCCCAATACGGAAGTTATATCTATTCTAGTGTAGTACTTTATTTTCTGTCATTTTTATTCCATTGGTCAGTGCTCCCACCCTAGCGTGTGTCACCTTAAGGTGGGTTCACATCCATGCGTAAATGCGTAAATGCGGCTATGCGTTTGAGTAGTGGAGGGCGTTGGAAGTAGTAGAGGGGAGTGCGTAAATGCGTCAGGCCGTTCACAACCATCCGGCAACGTTATCACTTTATTTTATCACCAACACTTGAAGAGAAACAAAAGTTCGCTACCTTCTTATCTTTTCTTTCATTATCAAACAAAAGAAAACTGCGCAATGGGCAACTGCGCACATGCGTAAATGCGTCTATCCGGTAAAATATCTAATTTTTCAGATTTTCAGATGTTTCAGTCTGTCCGTTTCTCCGTCAAGATTCACCCCACTCCTCCGACTGCCGCTAGCCAATCAGGAGGCCAAATGCATGACCTGATAGCCGCATTTACGCATGGATGTGAACCCACCTTTACACACCTGTAACAGGTCACTTTTCTGGCATGAGAACAAGAGAAGAGTCTACTCCAACCTACTCTAGTGACTGATTGGGGAACCTATAACTAGGGACGTTGCGATACTTCCGATATATCGTGGTATCGATACTTCTCTTCTGATACCACCGATATTTGTATCGATACTTTGCATCCGATATTATCGTGGTATCGATACTTTCTCCCGATATTATCGGAAGTATCGATACTTGGTGACCAATACCACCGATATTTTCCTTGATTTTTTTTTCTTTTTTCAATCTAATTTTCCCACCACAAATCCAGGAGACGACCAGCCTTCCCCAGGCCCTGAGAGTATTGTAATGACTTCCATTCGTGGAGAACTTTGAGAATATTGGCTTGCAATTTAATTATTTTAGATTCAAATCCATTCATATTGGATTGCAATAGTTAATATAGGCTCAATCTGAACTTGTCAAACTAAAATCATAATAGTTTCTAGTAGTGTTTATTTAATTTCCACCAAAATACCTACGTCTTCTCAAATCAAGAAATGTGATTTATTTATCCTTTCGTAGTTTTTCATAGTAAACTATAATCTCTTATTAATTTCGAATGTTCTATGGATAAATCACTTTTAGTAAAACATTCTAATAATTTTCTCCAGATTCTATTATCTACCTATCAAATTTAGTTAAATTTAATCCTAAAAGGGGGCATAGCCACTCCACCACCTGTCCTTTGCTATAGAGGCAGGAAACTACTCAGTGATAAAGCTACTCAGTTTAATTATAATTCCAAAGGAAACCATATTTCTCCAACTCAGACTCAGTACCTCCTTTTCATCATTAAAATTTCTTCATAAATGTTTATTTTAAAATGAATTCATGTCCCTGTTAAATTTGAAAGTTTTGACCTGCCACATTCGTCTCAAGTTCATTAAACCATAGAGTTACTCGCATGAACTTAATATCCTTTTAATGTAAGATGTGATGTATTTTATGATTCCATTCATTTTAATGATTAAAATTACTCTGAAAACCATAAAATGTTGTGAAGTGAAATAGACAAGTCAATAACCTTCAATGGCCTAGCTAATTCTCATATAAAATATGAAACTTTGTTCTCATTCAAAATATTGTGTTACCTTTTGAAATATTCTTCAATTTAATAAATTTTTTTTCTTATAAAAAAATTAAATTTATTTAAAATATTGTTTCTAGCAAAATTTAACACCTCACTGGAGAACTCACCTTAAAATGTTTTCTGTGAAAGGAAACTGCTCTGAAAATCCCTAAATGAATTCCTAAATTATTCAGCCCTACCAGAATGAAATTCCTAACGTTCACCTACGTAATAACAACAAAATTTGATTAAAGAGTAGTGAAACTATTTAGTGCTAGTCATGAGTAAGTGGATAGATAGTCATGGAAACATTGAGAATTGAAGATGTGAAACTGAAAACTATGGTTCAAATTGAAATACTCAACTTAGTAAATTAAGTATTTGAATAAATAAGTTCACTTTCCTATTTTCAACAAAAAGAGAGATTGGAATCAACAATGGGACAAGTTTGAGAATTCAATATTGGAAATCTACTTAGTGATATATCTATTAATTTAAAACGTAAATTAAGAATCCTATCATCAGTTCCTTTCGACAGAGTTCTGGATGCATCCTCCGAAGCCTACCTATTACGTGAGGTGTGAGAAAATTCCAATAAAAAAACTATTAACCAAATGGCATTCCCCCCACCTGTTTTTTACACGTAAAAAAGTATCGATATCGAAAGTAGGTATCGATACTTTTGAGTCGATATTGAAGAAGTATCGATACTTTTCTTTCGATAATATCGAGTATTGATACTGCTATAAAATATCGGATCGTATCGAGTATCGATACTTAGGTGGTATCGCAACGTCCCTACCTATAACCTGTGTCAGGTTTTTATGTGTAGTATTAGTTGGCTGAGTATGTGACACCTAGTGTGTGACACTTTACCCACCTGAAACAGGTCGCTTTTTTGGCATGGGAACAAGAGAAGAGTCACCTCCAGCCCATTCTAGTGGCTGATTGGGGAACTTTAATCTCCTGTGTCAATTAGTTGTGTGTAGTATTAGTTGGTTGTGTGTGTGCAACACCCTCCCACCCTAGTGTGTGGTGCCATACCCACCTGTACAGTACCACACAATAGGTCACTTTTCTGGCATGGGAACAAGAGAGGAGTCAACTCCAACCCACTCTAGTGGCTGATTGGGGAACCATGATCACTTGTGTCAGGTGGTTATGTGTAGCCCATTAGTTGGCTGTGTGTGTGGTCACTTGTTAGGTCCCAGTAAAAGCGTGTTCCACGCTAAAACCAAAAGTAAACTTTATCTTGTAATTGCTCTTAAATTAGGTACTAATACTAACCCAAACAATCATTGTTAATGTTCTGCTTCTTAATGTTAATCAATTAAAAAAAGTATTGACTTGAAATTAATGTATTTTTCTGAACCCTGGATTTTTAATTTGCATGTCTCTGAGAACGATGAAATCAATAATCAATCAATAAACACTATTATGAAGATGAGCGACTAACTAATGAGAATGCTAACTAATGAGAATGAACTAATGAGATTCAAAAACTCATCAACATGGTGGTTATTCATGGTTTTTTCCAAAACCTATTCACAAAATGTGCTGTAAAAGTAATTCTTGTTAAGAATAAATTAAGAACGAATAAATAAAAAACGCTGCAAATTATTTCACAAAGGTTTATTATTTTTCCGATTGAGTATGATCGTAGTTTTAGTTGGCTTGCGCACGTCATAAGGCCCGTCCTATTTCGAGTTGCCACAACCTATACTTCTATAATTATATACGCATGTTTATATTTGTCGATTTGAGCCCCTATCTATTCAAATAGTTATTGCCTTAATAATATCATTATCTAAGTACGTACGAAAAGAAAAGAGGATATGTTATTAAATATGCGTAGGAAAAGCATTGGTATTAACACACAAATATGACCTAGAAAAAAACATATATTCATACCTCGAAGGAACGCTGTACCCACCTCATGGTGCCGCGGCGCCTCCTCTCACTCCACCCCCGCTCACCCCCCTCACCACCCACCGTGACCCCCTGCCAAGCGTGCCAGGCGTGCGTCTAACACTCAAAGCCTCGAAAAAGACACTTTTTCGCCCGTTTTTGACCCATAGCATCTATGCGAGTAAAGCGATCGGGATGGTTAAACGTTAGGACCAACTAGACCCCAAATGGAGTCTATGTGCGAAAGAACGGGTTTTTTAAGTAAATTCTTAGGCCTTTTATGGCCCGAACGGCGGACGGACATTTCAAATTTGGATTCTACGCACCTTGAAACGTAAAGTGACAAAGTTTGAGGGGGGGTTATAAAAATTTTTTGCTACACGATCACATAGGCTTATTATTGGAAATAATAACCCAAAATAGTTAGGTACTTATCCTTATAGTTCTAGGTAACTTCTCCGTATCTACACTAAATCAGTCGAAGGTTTAAACTCTTTGAAGAAGTTTGATTTGAAAATTAGTTCCCTATTTTATCACGTGCGAAAACGTGTTTTCGAGAAAAATCTATTCACGTCCTCAATTCCCTACCTATATTTTTAATTGAGGATAAGTAAATAGTTCTTAGGATTGTTTCGAATAATAAATCGGTCTTTAAAATATGTATACTCGTAATAACAACATTATTGTTGAATTAATTCATCATTAGCTTCTCACTAATTGATGATTAAGAATTATCCGTGACTCTCATAACATCTGACTAAAGGTAGGTAGATATACAAAGTTGAATGTTGCAATCAATGTTTTTAGAAAGGTTTATATTTTTGCTTTTGCCTGCTAAAGAATTCCTTGGCCTTGAGCCCAGAAGATTGGAGTTTTAAAACGATGAAAAAAGTTTTAAAAAGTGGAACCCGAAGTTGTTTGTGCGTTTCATTCTATATCGTACGTACGTCTTGTTGAGTGGCAATATTCATGTCATCTTTAACAAGACATTCGGCATAGCATCTTCCCGATAACTCGATAATTCAGTTGACTCCTTATGAAGGGCATTCCTCGGGTGCCATTAGCTGGATAGATTCCAGGCAGACGGCTACCCATAAACGATTGGAAAGCTGGAGACATTAGCGTCATTCAAAATAAAGAACCGACCGACGTCAGTAAGCCAAACAAACAAGGAAAACACAACTTTTTCATTGAAAGATATTTCTGCCGCTCGCCACAAACAGACAGACTTGAGAAGGCCACTAACAAAGTGATTAATAGAATTACCGTAAGGTGGGGCGAATAGGGTCACTTTTCAACTTTCAACGTCTGTAGTTTTTTCCCTGTTTGAGATAGAGATTTGATTCCAACGGCAATACCCAGTTTCCTGCTTCTAGTTTTCATTACCATGGTCAAATAATGTAATACTATCACAGAGAAAGTGCTATGGTCCAAAAAGGGCACTAACCCGATTGGTCCACCGGGTGAGGTAAATAGGGTCACCCATAGGTTTTCAAGCAAAAAATTAAATATCTCCTATTCAACACTAGCGTGGACCAAATGGGTCGCGGATCTTAAAAAAAAATGTTTTCCGAAACCACCAGTTTTTTTTTTTAACCATTTTTCGGGCTGTTCAACAAAAAAGCGAATTTCTCAATAACTTGTTTATTTATAAAACGTTGAATAAATATTTATTCAGTCTTTAAATGCTAATTATCACGGGAAATGACTGATATATTGAGTAGGTTAACATTAACCATGACTGAACATTATTCTAAACCAAATAAATTATCACATTCGAAGCATGTTTAAGCTCGAAAATTGAAAGGAACTAGAAGAATTAGAAAAAACTGACTCATAAAATTAACTGACTGAAGGCACTAGAATTAAAAATCACAATGAAGAGTCAAGTTTAAACAAATCACAATGAAGAATCAAGAATGATTGAATAAATTAAAAATCACAATGAAGAATCGAGCTACAACTTGATTGAGACCCAATGCATCACAATTAGGAAGCTCCAAATCACTCACAATGAGTGGCATCAACCATGAAGTGGTAGTGTCCTCGTTGAAGCTTCTTCAACCTTATAATTCTCTCAATATTTTGTGGAATCACGTCACAACAGTCCTCTAGAGTTGCTGACCCGATTCGCCCCACTTTTGCCCGAAAACTGCCTCCCGTCGAGAAAAAGTTCAGGGTTGTGTTATCACAAGGACAGGCTGCCAACCTTCACACAGTTGGTGGGATGAACTAAGTTTGTGGGCTATTGTAAAACAGCTGATTTGGGCATCGCCATTTTCATGGCCGGGTAGCACCCATGGTGGACAGTAGATCGTTAGCTACTCGATAAATTGACGCATCGATACCTAAGGAATCGAATGCCGTTTGGATCGTCTCGATATCTTTGTCCGTTGCCGATATTTTTCGATTTTTGTAATTTTCCCGAAAATTGACCCTATTCCCCCCACTGACCCGATTTGCCCCACCTTACGGTACGTAGGAACCTACCTGGGGCCTATTCCATAAAACAACAAGTTACAAGTGTACAAGTTAACAAGTACCTACTGGTACTTGTAAACTAGAACAAGTGTTTCACCAAAACAAAGAGTACAAGTGTGGAATTGTTACACTTGTAGAAGCTAAGTTAACAAGTGTAGCAGAAAAGAAAAAAGTCCAGTCATGCAGCATGACCCCATGAGCGAATTTTTGAAGAAATCTTCGACAATTCAGTCGCTATTGATCGTGTAGAGAAATTTTAGTTTATGATTTTGATAGACAAACATGGAATCAAATTATTAAAAATAATTAGGAGGTACGCATACTTTATTATTATTAAACTAATCTTGTAGATTTAAAGACAAATGTAGGTAAATATTCATAGATTTCGATGTCCAATGTGGTCAGTATTGAGGGCAGTTGAAATCTCAACAGTATCCTATCATAACATCATCAAATCGTGACATAAAATAAAATAACATACCGACGTCATATGGTTCTAGGATTGGTTATACAGGGATACTTCCATAAGAGTAGTTCAATCTGAATTTGGACAGTTTCATGCAAATATGACCGATTTTTACAACTAGCGAACGGCATTATTTCGATTTTTGACTGATTTTTCAACTTTGAAATTTTTGAAAACTTGATACATATTCTTATAGGAAATTTTACGCTGATTCCGAATATACCACATGTTAGTATGCTGAAAAAATTATTTCGCACAACAAATCGCAAAAAACAGGCTATTTTGAAATTTTTGACTACAATTTTGAAAATTTCAACCCGAAGATGTAATCCGATCATGCTGGCCAACGAACTTGAACTTTCGTTTTGTGTCCTTAACATTTTAAAATTTGTTTGAAGTTTGTAGCACAATTCTACGGACAGTTATCGTCTGGAATGACACATACATACATAAAAAAATGCGTTAAACTTCAGAATATGATTCAGAATAGCCTGAAACGGATTTCTGCATAAAATTTTTTCAAAAATTCACATTCTAAAAATTCTGAGGCGAGAGCAATAGCTTAATTTTCTTCAAAAATTCGCTAAAATGACGTGTGGAGACAAACGAAATGAACAACGTCAAGCAAGATGCCGAAATTGAAGTTTTTTCGGCGAATCATAATATAAAAACGGTGTTAAGTATACGATAGGATGTTTATCGTAGGTACATGAAAAGTTGTAATGATTGGAAGACAGACAAATTATAAACTGAAAAGTGGAGAAAGTATATACTTGATTTCAACTTATTCTGA
Organism: Adelphocoris suturalis; assembly: GCA_030762985.1. NCBI lineage: Eukaryota > Metazoa > Arthropoda > Insecta > Hemiptera > Miridae > Adelphocoris > Adelphocoris suturalis. Next base: position 148,676,141 of record CM061041.1, on the reverse strand, counting down.
TGGCTGGCATAATCGGATTTTTCTCCTTCATTCAGCGGAAATGATTAATCAATTCATCAAGTCTTAATGCTGCTGGGTTAGGAATGTCATGTGTAACTTCGAAATTATCTTCACTTTGTTCTTCAATGATAGGGAGATCCTCAATACCCGATCAGGAAAAAATGCACAGGGTCACGCAGCATTTGAATCATTCATGGGTCTCGGAAGACATCTTAAATCTCTCGCTAAACTCAAAAATACTCACAAAAAAGTCCAGTCATGCAGCATGACCCCATGAGCGAATTTTTAAAGAAATTTCCGACATTTCAGTCGCTATTGATCGTGTTGAGAAATTTTAGTTTATGATTTTGATAGACAAACATGGAATCAAATTATTAACACATGCACAGAGTAAACTCATCAGTTGTGACTACATTTTTTTTTTTTTTTTTTTTTTTTTTTTTAAGCACCTACTACCTACGTTTTAAACAGCATGGTTCTAGGATTGGTTATACAGGGATACTTCCATAAGAGAAGTTCAATCTGAATTTGGACAATGTTTCATGCAAATATTACCTTTTTTTACAACTAGCGAACGGCATTATTTCGATTTTTGACTGATTTTTCAACTTTGAAATTTTTGAAAACTTTATACATATTCTTATGGGAAATTTTACGCTGATTCCGAATATACCACATGTTAGTATGCTGAAAAAATTATTTCGCACAACAAATCGCAAAAAACAGGCAATTTTGAAATGTTTGACTACATTTTTGAAAATTTCAACCCGAAGATATAATCCGATCATGCTGGCCAACGAACTTGAACTTTCGTTTTGTGTCCTTAACATTTTAAAATTTGTTTGAAATTTCTAGCACAATTCTACGGACAGTTATCGTCTGGAATGACACATACATACATACATACATACATACATATATACATACATACATACATAAAAAAATGCGTTAAACTTCAGAATATGATTCAGAATAGCCTGAAACGGATTTCTGTATAAAATTTTTTCAAAAACTCACATTCTACAAATTTTGAGGCGAGAGCAATAGCTTAATTTTCTTCAAAAATTCGCTAAAAGGCGTTTATTCATGACCGAAAAAACCGTTGGTATCTTCTACGCTGAATGCTTCTTTCTTGTCTGTATTCTTCAGAAGAAGATGATTCCCACATATTAAACACCGAAAAATTGTCAACTCACAATGCTGGAAAATTACAAGTTCACAGGTGAATGGACGTAGGTTAAAAATCGGCCATTTTTTTACAACTGTAAAACAATGACTTGTTCAAAATGATGGGGAAACACTTGTAACTTGTCTAAATTCGCCTGTACACTTGTTAATTTTCACAGCACACTTGTAGGTAGGTACCTTTCTGAGACGCTTGCACACTCATTTTGTTTTATTATTTTCAATAATAAGCCTATGTGATCGTATAGCAACAAATTTGTATAACCCCCCCCCCCCCCCCCCCCCCCCCCCCCCCCCCCCCCCCCCCCCATCAAACTTAGTCACTTCACGTTTCAAGGTGCGTACAACCCAAATTTGAAATGTCTGTCCGCCTTTCGCCGTCCGGGCCATAAAAAGCCTAAGAATTGACAAAAACCCGTTCTTTCGCACATAGACTCCATATGGGGTCTAGTTGGTCATAACGTTTAACCATCCCGATCGCTTTACTCGCATAGATGCTATGGGCCAAAAACGGGCGAAAAAGTGTCTTTTTCGAGGTTTAAGTGTTAGACTGACGTGTTAAAACGCCAACCTGCTCAACCCAAACTGTGCAAGCTAATATTCCACGGTTAGGATAACAATGGGCAGTAGGACTTCGCAACAGAACACTTTAGGACCAGATCATGCACGACCTAATAATTATTATTCTCATGTTAGGACAAAATTCACTCATCTCAAAATGCACAACTTTCAAATGAATGTTGATGGAAAAATATGAGTGATATGATAGTGTAAGCGTAATAAGGCGGTGAACCTCCGGTTGTGAGGTAACGAGACCTAGGGAGTACCTCCAGGGTGGCGTGGAAAACTTCCTACACTTGTATTGCTTTTGAATTTCACGTTCCTTCGAGGCATGAATATATATACGTTTTTTCTAGGTCATATTTGTGTGTTAATACCAATGCTTTGCCTACGCATATTTAATAACAGGTTAGACTTACGCACGCACGCACGCCTGGGTGGAGTGAGAGGAGGCGCCGCGGCCATCTAAACTCCTTCGTTCTTCTTCTTCCCAAAAATCTTCTCAGATAGTTCGAAGCAAATCGTTTTTAAATTAAAATTGCATTACATGGGCAGGATGGAGTCTGAACCCTCTGGATGAATAGCTGTTTACTTATATTTCTGCCTAGGTAAGTGGGGTGTCGTCACCCAAGTAATTTCGGACGCAGAATCGACTGGGATACGTCTCAGATGCTTTTGGAATCCAGTGTACCTACGGTTTTAGTTTGATTCCTGTAGAAATTAGCTCTGTGGATTGAATGAGACCACTCGGGTGGCTGTACGATCATCCATTTGCTCCCCATCGGGAGCGCTGCCTGTAACGCGAGAACAGAGGTGGATACTAAAAACGCTGCAAATTATTACACAAAGGTTTATTATTTATGTATTAGACAGCCCTTCTACGTAGATCTCTGGTCCATAATTATTAAACGCCGCTTATAGTATATTTAGTATCGGAACTCGGAGCTTCGGACCTCACAAATGGGTTCAATCCATTACAGCAGCGGAATCTCACAATTTTACGCTTTTTAATATAGTTGATAAACAAAACAATTATTTATTACCAAGTCATCTTTCCAACACATATAAGTGTTACCTATACTGTATATTGATATCATCCAATTGGTCCAATTTCAAAAAATGTGCTGACAAAATCACTGAAAATGGCTAAGAATTGTTAAATTGATATTCTTTAGCATAAGATTGGTCAAATAAAGTTTATCAACTATGAAATAGAACATTCAAAAATTTATGTACGAATTTATGCTAAAAACTTGAACTTCATTAAATTTTGTTTTAAAAAATCTATAAAATTGCAAAAAATAGCCTAAAATCCAAAATCTCTTTTTGAATAGAAGAGTATCATTTAGAATACTTTTTTTTTCCATAAAATTAATAGCTAACATTTTCTTTTCACTCATAAATCTCCAATTTCTATACAACTTGAAATATACACACAAAAAAGACACTTTTTCACCTATTTTTGGCTCATAGCACCCATGAGAGTGGAGCGATCGAGCTGGCGAGAAGTTAGGACCAACTAGACCCCAAGTGGAGTCTATGTGCGAAAGAACAGATTTTTTAAGTCAATTCTAAGGTCTTTTATGGCCCGGACGGCGAACGGTGGACGGACATTTCAAATTTGGATTCTACGCACCTTGAAACGTAAAGTGACAAAGTTTGAGGGGGGGTTATAAAAATTTTTCGCTATACGATCACATAGGCTTATTATTGGAAAAAATAAACCAAAAGAGACTGGCGAAAGCCCCAGAACATGCTGGTTACTATAGCTGCCTATCTGATTCAGAAATAATAAACCATTATGTAATAATTTGCAGCGTTTTTATTGATGCAATAACCAGCACGAAAAACACTTTTTCTGGTAAACACAAATTCTTTCATATCTCACAATTTTATCAAGTGAGTACGCGAAATGAAATACGGGGCATGAAACCATCAACGATAAAGAGAGTAGAGATAGCAAAATGAAAACAAACTCAAACCAACAATATGCTGGGTTAGAAAAGAAACATTGCTATTACAATAGTTCATTATAGTTTATTTATTTAGTTTATTTTTTAGCGAATTTTCGTAGAAAATGAAACTATTGTAGTCTCCAAAAAAATTGAAAGTACAATTTTTGAAAATTGTCTTCATTAAAATACGTTTTGTGGCATTCTGAAACGGTTCCTGGATATATTTATTTATGTATGTGTCATTCCAGTCACACTCCTTAGGATTGAGATAAAAAATCGATTCCTGCGCTAAAAAATCAAGCTTTCCAAATGAAAGGATGAGTTCGTTGGCCAGCACTTTTTGAGCCCATTGAATTGATCAAATTTCAAAAAATGTGCTCGAAAAATGGCTAAAAACGACTAAAAATTGCTATATTTATATTTTTCAGCAGAATATTCCTCAATTAAGGTTAAATAACTATAAAATAGAACATTCAAACATTCATGTACTAAATTAAGCTGAATAATGTACTTAAATTTCACGAAAATTTGCTTAAAAAATCGATAAAAATTGCAAAAACGCTAAAAAAAAACCTCTTTTTGAATTGCAGATTATTATTTAGAATAGAATACTTCTTTTGCCATAAAATTAATCGTAATTTCTTTGCCCTCAAAAAGCTCAAATTTCAGAACAATTTAACATTATACAATTCGATAATTTACGAAAATTCGCTCATACGATCATGCTGCATGACTGGAATTTTTTATTATGTTTTTTATTACTTATAATTTTTTTAATCGTTTCTATACAACTGCGCTATTCATGTTGGTCACCAAACGAAATCTGCGGCAGGTGGACTGAGTTATGCCCACAGAGTAACTGAACACTTGAATGTTAACGATTGGGAAGAACGCTGTGACCCAAGGGTGAGGTGAGTCACGTCACGGTTCTATTTTCGCGGTCTCTATGTTATTCACAAAACATCACCACGGCTCATCTGGCGCACAGTGGACGGAACAGTGCAAAAACCTCAAACATGAAACTTCGTAATTTGCGGGGAACCCAAATAAAATGAAATTTTATATGAATTCAACAATTTTTAGCCGTTTTTTCTATTTTTAGTGATTTTTTCAGCGCTTTTTGGAAATTTGACCAATTTATTGTGCTCAAAAAAATGCTGGCCAACGAACTCGTCCTTTCGATTGGAAAGCTTGATTTTTTGGCTCAAGAACGGAATTACAGTACCTAGTAAGAACTCAAAATACTGAGGGAACACCTTACATTAATTGCACGAGACTGTTCACAGGAACATGAAGAGCAACAACTGCCCGCCCCCGGGCACCCAAGCTCCCAATGTTGCCAACAAAACAGTAACCATCCACAACACATCCACTGTAACTGCCACTGCCTACAGCAGTGATGAGGATATCCATAATAATAATGACCTCCACCAATAATGGCGTCCTCCTTTACTTCATAGCTTCATTCATTTAGTGGAAAGATTATATTAAAGTTCAGACTATTGCGTTAAACTGGTTTGAATTTTCATCGGCAGTAACATGTTGCTCACTCTGTACCAATGCTGGTTAACATGATATTCTCTTATATTGCAGTTCTCAGCCTACCATCCGGTATGATTCAACAAAAAATGGATACAATGGACCAAGAAAAGTTTTCCTACTTGGATATGGAGCTAATGAAGGTACTGTTCTCTACATTTTACCCCCAATTTCAATAATTTTTCAATTTTAACATTGATAATGAATTTATTATAAATCTTTAGAGGCTCTCTGAAAACTGAATAATGGATTCAGAAAAATAATAACAAAATCTTGATTAACTTCTATGATAATAATCGCAGGAATTTCAAAGGAGCACACAGGATAACTGGGTCATGTCACCTGCAAGTATCAAGACGGCATTGTCGTTGGTATACGAAGGAGCCAACGGCGAAACAGCAGAGGAGCTCGGCACGTCGATGAAACTCCCAGAAGACAGTACAGCAGCGCGGCAGCAACTAATTGCATTTCAACACAGCATTCACGTTAGAAATTATACTTATCAATACATTATACGACCTACCTATATGTTATACTATAAACATATTACCTGTTGTAACGGCCCATAAATATTTGCTAAATCGACAGGAGTTCGAACTCGAGTCGTTACAACTACGGGAAATTTTCCGTAGTTACAACACTCCAACGATCTGAGCTATGAGGCCAGGGTGATCAAACCTCTTCGACTGTGAGAGTTATTTTCCTGGAGCATAACATTTCCCTGGAGTCAAATACCAGCCGTCTCGGATGGTTTGGGGTCGGAAGAATGAAGAAGTGAAACTGCAGGCCACTGGCTCAGCAGATGCTTGCTGGAACAAGTCAGCAGTCGCTCGCTGGAACAAGTCAGCAGTCACTCGCTGGAACAAGTCAGCAGTCACTCGCTGGAACAAGTCAGCAGTCGCTCGCTGGAACAAGTCAGCAGTCGAGCGAGGTCATTGTCCCAAAAATATTTCATACCTCGACCGGAGCTCGAACTCGCGTCGTTACAACTTCGGGAAATCTCCTTTAGTTGAACACTCCATCGATCTGAGCTATGAGGCCTGGGTGATCAAACTTCTTCGACTGTGAGAGTTATTTTCCTAGAGCGTAACATTTTCCTGGAGTCAAATACCAGCCATCTCGGCTGGTTTAGGGTCAGAGGAACGACGAAGTGAAACTGCAAGCCGCTGGCTCAGCAGATGCTCGCGGGAACAAGTCAGCAGTCGAGCGAGGTCATTGTCACCGTGTGTTTTGACTAAAGTGAGTGAGGAAGTGAAAGGTGCTAACGACAGGAAATGTGATGTTTACAGTCTTTTGGCTCGAGAGGGATTTAATTAATTATTACGAATTGTTTCGTTTGATTTCGGGTCCTATTTCAACTGCACCACTGTAATGGCCCAAAAATATTTGATGCCTCGACAGGAGTTCGAACTCGCGTCATTACAACTACGGGAAATTTCCACTATGAGGCCTGGGTGATCAAACCTCTTCGACTGTGAGAGTTATTTTCCTGGAGCGTAACACTGTATGTGTCTGTTATATATATATATATATATATATATATATATATATATATATATATATATATATGTGTGTGTGTGTGTGTGTGTGTGTGTGTGTGTGTGTGTGTGTGTGTTTGTGTGTGTGTGTGTGTGTGTGCGTGTGCGCGCTTGTGTGTGTGTGTGCATGCATGTGTGCGTGCGTGCGTGCGTGTGTGTGTGCGTGTGTGTGTCACAGCTTATTGTGAAATCAGCCTTTTTGTAAAAAGCCTAGCATTTTTACAATAAGCCGCCTTTTCGTAATTAAATCGTTGGAATGACAACCAGCATGGTATTTTTTAACCTTTTTGTAAAGAAGCTGGAAGATTTCAGCCTTTTTGCAAGACCTATTCTAGTTGACCAAGAGGCTGAGCATGATCCGCCTTAGTTTGGTGGTCTGGATGCTCGCTACGCTCGCATCTTAAGAATACGTAACATCAAGAAGTCAATCCCTTCGCGAAAATTCAGGTTAGTTGGACATATTATAGGTCAGAATGATGTGTATAGTTTGTCATGCCAACGTTTTTATTACGAAAACCTTTTTTAACACGTGCCGATTTTGGTGGGAACTCCTTGTGACGGGACCTGTTTTTTCGAGAGAAAGGCGCGAAATGAAAGGGCGCGAAAATCTTACTGGACGGGGGCCTTGATATCAATGGGGAACAAAGATAATAGATGGGGAACTGTACCTGGACTATCGATACACACCGGATGAGTCGAACGAGGGCGCCTGGATTGATCGATCCATTCTGCTCGGAACGTGTTAAGCTTTTTACAAAAAGGCTGTGACATTTATAAACATTAAATCCAGGTATATGTACCTAGCTATGCAATTTAGTTTTACTTCCATGCCACTGATGCAATCACCATACTTGATTGGGATTCGAGATCAATTCTTTTCGTGCTCAAAAATTCGTCGTTGTGCAGCATTACTAAATGAGCAACTTTAGGCTTTTGCTGAGAAATTTTTAGGGGTTGCCCAGACCAATGCTGGACAGCAGATACAGTTCTCTGTCCAGCTTTTCGGAAACATCTGGAAACAGTTTCTGCTGGTCGGTGACCTGGAACTAAGCGGTTGAATCCAACCGAAGGCTTACTGCACGTTTACACGTAAAATCACAAGAATTGTTACAACAGAGATATCATTTCTTCCCGCCCCCCAAAAAACATCCCCTACTCGTTGGAAGCATTCGATTTATAACTTGGTAATCATCCACAACCCCTCCTACTCCTTCCTGCACTCCTCTTTTTTATCCTTTTTTTCCCCTACATTATGCCAACTCAAAATTAATTTCATTCTCGTTTCACTGGTTTTCAGACTCCTTCAAATCTTACAACAGTTAGGTCGGCCAGTAGAGTGCTGGTAAGGAAAGGTATGATAGTCAGTGAGTCGTACAGGACGACCGTTGTCAAGAATTACAACGCGGATATAGTAACAGCGGATTTTGATCATCCTGTAGAGGTCGTCAAAGAGGTCAACGCATGGTGTAATGAAATCACTAAAGGAAACATACCACAGCTCATCTCTGAAGGTAAACATCAAAAAGGATCATCTGTTGTTTTGGCAAGTGTAATTCCAGAAGAAAATTGCCTCCAGCTTAGAGATTGCAGTACCTATTGGTTTCCTATGTAATAATTAATCGTTGAATCAGTATCGTAAACAAAAAACTTGACCAAGGTCTGTTACAGCCGCTTTTTCGAATGTTATCATGATCAAATAGGTCATTGGATTACGACTATCATAAGTAGTACAGCAGCAGCAAAGTAAGGGTGGAATTCATAGACGGGAATTGAGTCTGAGTGGGACCCTAAGTGTATCAATAAGGGAATTCATGCACTCTGCGCGATTCATAGACGTGATTTGAGGGTGACCCTGAGGGTAAAAATATAAAAAACACATAATAAAATAAAATATAATAATAATAGGATAAAAAGCAAAAACACAAAGAAAAGAGTAACCTTTGAGAATTGTTATTTATCAGTGCGGAATGTGAGAGGGAATTTTCCCATCCCTTTTCCCTCAAACCAGGGAAACTTCCCCTACAACATACTGTCAGGGCTGCCAACTTAAGTTGAAAAAGCATTGAGTGTCCCCTGAGTGCACTGTCAAACTCGTGTAATCTGAGTGTGCCCCTAACTGTTGAGTGAACCACCCCTCTCAACTATGAATTCGAACTGGTGAGTGGAGGGTGACCCTCCATTTGTGTGAGTGCGAGTGAACACACACACTCAGGCTTTGTCTATGAATTCCACCCTAAGGCGGGGCTTACACCTGACGGGAACGGGAAAAAAACCGTCGTAACGGACGGGGAAAAACCGTCGCAGTGTTCGCGTTACACCTAACGGGCCACTTGCGCGGGCCCGTCGCTCCCACTCTGCATACCTCCATTTTTCAAACAACAAAATTCAAACAAATAACCGAAAAACGCCCGTCCCCGTCGGCGGGCGTCCCCGTCAAGTGTAGGACTAGACATTCATTTCTACGTGTTGGCCACTCCCGGCGGGCCCGCCCCGTCGGACGGGCACCGATCTCCCCGCAACATTCTGCGGGCGACATTTTCCCCGTCGCAGGGATCGCCCCGCTCTCGCTCAGCTGTAAGTCGATACACTTATTTCTTCGTGTTCTCCCAAAATGCGGGCCCGCAGAAAGGCGCAGGCCGGGCCCGCGTCCGTCAGGTGTAAGGCGGGGCTAAATCTACTACATTTCACCTTTCAATACAGAATATCAAACTGATTGTAACAGCCGTATAAATGAATACCATTCATCAATTAAAAAACACAGCTGGTGTAAATTAGATTAGTGTTAGACATAGAATAGCTATTCGGGGATGTTTCAAATGCGGAAACGTAGGTTTGATCTTGAAGAAAGAAAATGCCGTTGTTCTACTGATAAGCCTTGAGAAATTTTCTCAATAATTCACTTGACAAATATTACAAATTGCTATAAAAAATCATCTAATGTGGGGTTTTATAACATATCTGCTGCTTCCAGAAATGTGAAATGCCCTTTTCTGTCACTAAAACCGTTAGGTGGTAAATATCACGTAGGTACCTGTTTGATTTTGATGAATCATTTACTTGTGGCAGCTCCCATTAACCCCATTTGTTCTGCAACGTTGATAACAGGAGCGCTGACGCCAGAATCATCACTCATAATTGTCAACGCAATTTACTTCCACGCGAAATGGAGAAGAGAATTCGAGTATACCGCCAAAGGATGTTTCATTACTGGTAAAGACGAATGTACGATGACAGACATGATGAGGGTCAGAGGAACATTCAGGAAGGGAATTGTGCCCAGTCTTGAATCCTATGTCATCGAACTTCCATATGAGGTTAGTCTAGAAATAAGACATGTCTTCATTGTTAGTGCAGACCCCTATTTATAATGAGCATTACCATTAGGCGTGAAAAAGGTACCTACTTCAACAATTTTTTACAGAGAATTTTTACATCAATCGAAATCTCCTACGACGAGTAGTTTTTTGACATTTTATGTCATTACTTTGTCGTATAAACGAAACAAATGGAAAACTTAAGTTTTTGATAAGGTTTATACTGTGATTTTAAAGTTTTTCCAAGGTCTTTCCAAGTCACAAAACTTTCCTCATAGTTTTTTTGTAGTTTCAGTTTGCATTTGTTTCGTTTACCATGAATCATGTCCTACTTATAAGCCTGTCTCTTTACTGGATGCTACATCAGGAAGTGATTCTGTAAAGGCCCACCGGCCTCATTACTATATTTTTCTAGATTTTCGAAACCAGACAATTTTCATGAATCGCTGGAGAGGCCTTTTAATTCTTAGATTGTGTGTATAAGAAAATTGATTTTACATTTAGTGTACACAGTAATGAGCATAGATGTCTATTTACTGTATTTGGTCCTGTCTCATTACTAAAGTACTAGTTTTCCCAACAATTTTTTAAACTTTCTATCCCATAAATACTTAATGCCACCCCAGTATACCGAATAGGCTTTGTTAAGGCCGTGGCCGCCATTCGAAGTTTTTTAGTCACTTAGGCAGACACCCAGCATAACCGCTCTTACCTCATTTGATGTATACATCCAGCCAATTTGGTGGGCTTTCTGTATTTACTCCATCAATTAAGGGAACGGCTGTTGACGAAAAATCATAAGAAATTTCCCTAGCAACGACTCGGTTGTAAGCGGAAATCATCAGAAACTGAAACCTAACCTAAATCAAAGAAACGCTTGCATACGAGTCTGCAACACATTGGGACATTTTATGTCTTTAGTTGCAGACAAGTATGTGTTGCAGACTCGTATGCAAGCTCTAAGGGCCACTCAGCTGATCTGGACCCAAGGCATCGTCACGTAAATGCCCTAAAGAGACTACATACGAAATTACAGCTTCCTAGAGTGTAAAGCATGGAAATTAGCTTTAAGAGCCACTCATCTGATCCGGACCCTGGGCATCGTCAAGGAAATGTCCTAAAGAGGCTACATACGAAATTACAGCTTCCTAGAGTGTAAAGTATAGAAATTAGATATTAAAATGATTTAACCACCGCTTCACAAATCAAACCGTTCTCGCAATATTCGGATCACGAATCAAATCATCGAAACACCAGCTCAATGAAATCATCAGAAATTGACAAGCGGTTGCAATCATGTTCACAATATCAATAATTGAGAATGATCACCGGTGTGTAAACAATTATTCAAATAACCATGCTCATAACTCAGCTTGTTGGCCACGCACTTCGCAGTAGTTAACATAATATGTTTGGATAAATCGAGAGCTTTCGAACGAATGGTCAACGAATTTTGTGGGATGATAAACGGCGAAGTACCATTTCCCTACCAACGACTCGGTTGTCAGCGGAAAACATCAAAATTATTTGGTAACAAATTTGGTAACGGTTTTCGAGTTATGTGCCAGAGCAAAGACATAAAATGTCAAAAAGCGTTAACAAAAAGCGTTACGGTTGGTTTTCTGATCATTTTCGCTTACAACCGAGTCGTTGCTAGGAAATGGTACTTCGTCGTTTTTCATCCCACAAAATTCGTTGACCATTCGTTCGAAAGCTCTCGATTTATCCAACCATATTATGTTAACTACAGCGATGTGCGTGGCCAACAAGCCGAGTTATGAGCATGTCTCAATAATTGATGTTGTGAACATGGTTTCAACCGCTTGTTAATTTCTGATGATTTCATTGAGCTGGGATGATATGATTCATTTCATAGCAGGTGATCCGAATATTGCGAGAACGGTTTGATTTGTGAAGCGGTGGTTAAATCATTTTAATAGGTAATTTCTATACTTTACACTCTAGGAAGCTGTAATTTCGTATGTAGCCTCTTTAGGACATTTACTTGACGATGCCCAGGGTCCGGATCAGATGAGTGGCTCTTAAAGCTAATTTCTATGCTTTACACTCTAGGAAGCTGTAATTTCGTATGTAGCCTCTTCAGGACATTTACTTGACGATGCCCAGGGTCCGGATCAGATGAGTGGCTCTTAGAGCTTGCATACGAGTCTGTAACACATACTAGTCTGTAACTAAAGACATAAAATGTCCCAATGTGTTGCAGACTCGTATGCAAGCGTTTCTGCCTTATGATTTTAACCCGTTTATTCCGCAAAAACTCTGCAATTATTGTTAGTTCGGAGCCTCATAATCCGATTACAATTGATTAATTTTTCGATCCAGCCAGAACTTAAATGAATTAAAACACAGATTTTTCTTTGTTTCACTCCACAATGACAAATTTTATGGTTTCTTATGATTTTCACGTACACAACCAAGCCGTTTCTGGGGAAATAAAACTTCTTTAGTGTTTACAAGACAAAAATCGTTCACCACTCGTTGGAAAGCTCTCGATTTATCACGCATTTCTTTCGTACTTGTTCTTCTATATTAGCGAATTTTCTTAGAAAATAAAGCTATTGCAATGGCTCCAAAAATTTTAAAATAAAAATTTTCAAAAATTTTCTTCATCGAAATCTGTTTTGAGGCATTCTGAAATGATTCCTGGATTTTAACGCTTTTTTATATGTATATATATATATATATATATGTATATATATATATATATATATATGTATATATATATATATAAGTATATATATGTATGTGTCATTCCAGACGATAACTCTCGATAGAATTGAGATAAAAACTTCGTTCTTTCGCCAAAAAATCAAGCATTTTAAAAGAAAGGATGAGTTCGTTGGACAACACTTTTTGAGCACATTAAATTGGTCAAATTTCAAAAAATGTACTTAAAAAATCACTAAAAAAGGCAAAAAACCGCTAAAAATTAACAAATTTCTATTTTTCAGCAGAATGCTACTCGAAAAAAAATAATCGAACATGAACTAGGACATTTAAAAATTTAAGCTCAAAATTGTACTGAAAAATGTACTTAAATTTCATTAAAATAAGCTAAAAATCGATAGGAACACTTGAAAAAATTGTAAAAAACCACAAAATCGTTTGTTTATTGGAATATTACTGACAAAAAGTTAGTTTGCTATAAAATGTATTATAAAATTTTTATTTGCCCCCAAAGTGCTCAAATTTCAACAGAATTTAACATAAATGTAATACGACCATTTATGAAAATTCGCTCATACGATCATGCTGCATGACTGGAACTTTTTTTTATTCTTGTTGTATTTATTTATTTCATAAATGGATATAGTAAACAAGCCGCTTGTTTTGTTGTCATTTGGTTAAGAAGTTAATCTTGGTTATAGTAATTGTAGATGCGCACCATAACAGAAAATTACCTACTTAGGTACGTCCTTCTAATTTCGATTATATTTGTCGTACGAAACTCCTAAAAATTTAGTTTTTGTTGCTTGGTCACTTCTGCCAGGCATGTTCCATGTTTCTTGACTTTTAGTCACGGGCTCTAAGTAATAACATGCGGGGGGTCTGTGGGTCTCCCCCTGCGGGGTCAAGGGGAAGAGTCTCTTGCGAGGCCCGAAGGGCCGAGTTTTTCTACCTGTTCTACGTTTAAAAAACTACTCGCCATAGGAGGTGCGGATGTCAAATATTTTAGGATGGAATCCATTTTCATTTAAAAATATTAGATGAATATATAATACCTATGGTAACACTCATTAATTACTTATATAATACTACGGGTAACACGTGGACTGTAGTACATACAGTCCATTACTCGTACTATGTCACTGCCTTATGAGTAATTAGTAACATAACTGAGTAAGCAATGTTGTATAGTTAAGTGCCTATAATTGATAGAATGAGTAAAAATTCCAAATAAAGCCTGTCTACTTACTAAAAAATGATGATTATGAATTTATAGGATCCTCGGTATTCGCTGATAATCGTCCTTCCCACGAGAAATAGTGGGATCAGGCAAGTTGCAAAAGATCTTTCGCGGAATCAGCTGGGGCCCATCATAGAGCGGTTGCCTTACAACTACCTCATTCTCACGATTCCCAAGTTCACCGCTGAGTTCTCCCAATCACTGAGGAAACTGCTCACTGACGTAAGTAAATTGTGTGTGGTAGGTACTAAACACTTTCTTTACTCGACCAGAAGCTCAAAGAAAAATATTCCGATCGATCAATATTCCATAAATCAGTATATGTAGGTAGATATAGTATACATAAGTGACACTAAGTTTCAAACAAATAAAAATAAGGAATAGAATCAAAACTTTTTCGACTACCCAAAGGGGGGAATATTGGGTACCTACTTCGGAAATTTTTTCCATGTTTTGCCGAGTGACACCTCATTTTATAGATTTTTTAGAGCTGAATACGATGGTAAAATCAGAATTGCGATACCTTATTCCGTTCTCAGATTAGATCTGATGAACCATGAATTAAGAAGCGCCATTTTAGCGAATTTTTGAAGAAAATTAAGCTATTGCTCTCGCCTCAAAATTTTTAGAATGTGAATTTTTGAAAAAATTGTATGCAGAAATCCGTTTCAGGCTATTCTGAATCATATTCTGAAGTTTAACGCATTTTTTTATATGTACATGTGTCATTCCAGACGATAACTGTCCGTAGAATTGTGCTAGAAACTTCAAACAAATTTCAAAATGTTAAGGACACAAAACGAAAGTTCAAGTTCGTTGGCCAGCATGATCGGATTACATCTTCGGGTTGAAATTTTCAAAAATGTAGTCAAAAATTTCAAAATAGCCTGTTTTTTTGCGATTTGTTGTGCGAAATAATTTTTTCAGCATACTAACATGTGGTATATTCGGAATCAGCGTAAAATTTCCTATAAGAATATGTATCAAGTTTTCAACAATTTCAGAGTTGAAAAATCAGTCAAAAATCGAAATAATGCCGTTCGCTAGGTAGTTGTAAAAATCGGTAATATTTGCATGAAACATTGTCCAAATTCAGATTGAACTACTCTTATGGAAGTATCCCTGTATAAACAATCCTAGAACCATGCTGTTTAAAACGTAGGTAGTAGATGCTTGTTAAAAAATAAAATTAAAAATTTTAAAAAAAATGTTATCACAACTGATGAGTTTACTCTGTGAAATATTCCGTCCTCCGATCCTCTCGGTCGCTCTCTTTAATGTTTTACGCTCAACTGTTTTAGGACTTGATGTAGCTTTAATACTGACTGTGGCTTAGAAAATATCAGCCATGAAATTATGAAGAAGTTCTATTTATGTACGTACTAGCACGCTGACCCAAGTATGTCGGTATGTTATTTTATTTTATGTCAAGATTTGATGATGTTATGATAGGATACTGTTAAGATTTCAACTGCCTTCAATACTGACCACATTGGACATCGAAATCTATGAATATTTACCTACATTTGTCTTTAAACCGACAACATTAGTTTAATAATAATAAAGTATCAGTACCTCCTATTATTTTTAATAATTTGATTCCATGTTTGTCTATCAAAATCATAAACTAAAATTTCTCTACACAATCAATAGCGACTGAAATTTCGAAGATTTACTTTATTATAATTCGTTAAGTCGATTAAGAGACAAATTAGCCTCAGAGGTGCATCAGCATAAGTAGTCGCGCTTGGGTTGATCAAAGCGCCAACATACCTAGTGAATTGTGTCTACGTGACACCCAACAGCTCTCCTATTTCAATTTGATCATCGAAGGTCAATCGAAAAATATTTTAGCCTCAGCGGTCTCTCTGAGCAAAATTAGTGAAAACCTCGAGAAATAGATAATTCCTGGAGCAGCGGAAGATTAACTACGGAACCTGCAGCTGTAGTCGGTGACCAAATTTTCAAAAGTCTCGGTTCGCCTATACACAAATTTCCAACATACCTAGACACTCCTCCTCTAGTTCGAAATTCAACACTTTATCACGTGTTCAACCTGGAAACACCTCAGCAACACCGCATCAAATTTATGTCCACCTTCATGGAAACCTGAATTACCCAAACCTACTTGTTTGTGATGGATTCGAACTCCCAGAATTTCGAAGACTGGAAAGACCACGATATAGTTATTGCTCTCACCATGTTTGAGTGTAAAAGAACAAATATTTTTATAATGAAAGTGTTAAAAACTTTACTTCATTGAGGAATGTTATAAATAACAGTATCAATTAATAATGAATTTTTTAAAAATCTGGGTAGATACAGATGATACACAGTGTTTTAAAATGTAAAACATTTGTTTGATGAAAAATCAGTGGCTAACTCACATTTCTCTGTGTTATGCCAGGCTAACATTTTGAATTTTATTAGAGAAAAAACGCAACTAGTCAATTAACTGGGAAATACTACAGCCATAGACAGGTATCTAAGTTAAGTTATTCCATCTGATTTCAGCTGGGAGTGAAGTCGATGTTTGCAGAAGGATCTGATCTATCAAACATGTTCGTAAATCCAGCAAATACGAAAATAACAGATATCATCCATAAAGCTAAAATCGACGTCACTGAAGACGGCACAACGGCTTCAGCTGGAACTGGTAAGTCTTTGTTACTGAACATACTTGATCTCTCTTAAATCAGAGTATTTAATGTATTCTATACTTACCTACTTCAGTACCTAAGTTGGTATCTTCTACCTATTCAGAAATGTAAGATCTTGCCATCCTTTTGATCTTTGCTTGAGGGTGTGACAGTACCAGTCATTTCTGAGAGAGAGCGTCTATCTTTGGCTCAGCGTTGTTGAACGCCGCTTCTCCCGTTTTCGAGCTGCCGCGATTGGGGACAGCCTCGCCTGTTTGATCGGGAAGGATATTCCCGCAGCACATTTATGCACTAGTAGAGAAAGGGGTTGTCCCACCTCTCCTCTGTTATATATTGTGCAGGTTTCGGCCAGCATCAGGTATTGTTAATCTGTTACAAGGGTTGGGGTCAAGAGCACTACACCCCACGTATCTTCAGATGCCTTTAAACTGAGGCACTCCACCGATATTCGATATCCACACTCTCCTATTCACTGATGGCACAAAGATGCTTGATGGTGATGGCCTTTCTCTAAGGAGTTCCAACCACCGTACCGTCGTGTCTGTTTTCTCAGTAGAGCTACGGGCGGTGACACTAGCTGTTTTACACTTTCAGTTGTAGGGAGTTGGGAATTTCATAATTTGGAGTGGCTCCCTAAGAATTTCGTGATTAGGAACTCCTATTCTGTTGATCTTCTAATACAGTCTCCTTATACCACTGCATTGAGCCACAACTTTGGGCATAACAATAACTTTTCTGTGGTTGTAAAGACATGTGAGTATCCTTAGCAATGAGTCTGCTGATGCTCTTTTGAGGAGAGCCATTGGTGATAACTCCATTAAGATGTTGTGCATGCGCATAGGTGATCAGATCTCCTACTTTCAAAGCCAATTCCATCTGGCATGAGCAATGGCCTGTGGCGTCCTTCAGGGGCTGAGGTCACTGGACCTGGTGGGAGCGTTCCTATGTTGTCTCACCCACACACACACACACGCGCGCACACGCACAGGACCTGCGCTCAGTGTGGTCCTTTCATGAACCTAATGGATCTCCGGGTCCAGCTTGGATCTCGTCACTGGATACCAGATGGTGGCCAATCGAGTTGTTACACGACATTTTGTTCCGGCAATAACAGAAAAAAGTATTGCTGGACAACTATTCTCTCCTCACGAAGATTGCCAATTAATTGACGGGAGTTGTACACACAGGCCCACTGCTTAGGCCAGTAGATCGTGAGTTTGTGGGTCAGAGATGTGGGGGTGATCTGTCCATCCACCACATCCTGGAGAATTGCTCAGTTCTAATGGATCTCCGGGTCCAGCTTGGATCTCCTCACTGGATACAAGTTCTATCTAGGCCTGACATGGTCCAGTCCCTGCTATTATATCTGAGAGCCACTGGGCTCCACTCTAAACTGTGATATATCTCTTGTAACTCGTCTAGCTTTATTATTTCTCTTACCTTCATCTTCAATTCTAAGTACGAGATAATGATAATAATTTTCCGGTTAGCGTTTTTCTATCAATTTCATTCTTTTTCCCTTTAGCTGTGTTTGCTGAAACCCTGTCTCAGAGTTCAGCAGTTCCATTCAAAGTGGACCATCCTTTCCTCTTCTTCATTTACGATTCTACAGCAGGAATTCTCTTTGGTGGACAATATTCCAAACCTAAAGACGGAAAACCTATAACAATGGTAATATGAAATATTCTACTTTTCGTTTGAATCGTGAGACATTATAAAAGGAGTTGTATGCCTTTTCAGGAATGATTGCGACTTACATAAACTACTAATCGTGTTTGGTGATGGTTAATTTACAGTAGATCTCAAGGAAAGGAACTCCTGCTACAATTATGTTGACTGTTTCAGGCGAATGGTGAAACTTTATCGTACTCTCAACAACGAATACGACCAAATGGCCCAATGAACCAACAATACCCCATTAGAAAACCAAAGTGGCCACAGCAGGCTACGACTATATATCGCGAATAATTTAAACGGATTGACAGCTGTAAGAACTTTTATTTTTGTAGAGACTTTCCACGCTACTACCTGCCTACGAAACATATACCCACCTATCTCACTAACTCTCACTGCTTAACGATAACTTCAAACACCTATCAAAGACTACTATCACCAGCAACAGTAGGGCATGATTATAATCAGCTACATTTTAGGTAGCCCTAGGTAGGTAGGCACCTCAAAATGTGTAAATAGCGACGTATGTTGCTAAATTTGTTCAAAAATTGTTGAAATGCAATACCATTCTACAGGATGCTATTTTTTTGTGAAAGAACGGATTTTTCTAGATCGATTCTATGGACCGATATCATCTATAGCGACATAAGCTAAATTTAGGTAGGTAGTATAAACCGTCTGTCGCCAAAGCGATAAGGTTTTAGGTAGGTACCTAGCATTCGGTACCTACCTAAAACCCCTAGGTTTTTCTATGCTTTGATCTCTGGGCATGAGGGCATATAATAAATTGAAATGAATAAGTTTAATTAAGTAAAAAATGAGTTGAATTGCTGGGGGAAAATGGATTTAAATGAAAACTGTAATGAAGCACATTCGGACAAATTGGAATATAATTCTCTATGGTTTCTTGATCTGCTACATCACAATTGAGAACGAAGGGTTGGCATAACTGCCGAACACGATGGGCAGTGAATTCAAATGTTAAATATGATTGTTGCTATCTCAACATATACTTTTTTTGCACTTGATTGTAATCCTGATTATGATTTTGCCCAACAATATCTTCAACAAGCACTCACAAGTCTCAGCTAGCACTAACATACCTATACCTGCCTTTAACTTGGGAAGTGACGTATATACGAGTATATATAGTACTTACCTATATGAAAGATTACTACTGTACTAATATTCCACGTACAACCACAAACATAACTATGCTATTTATGAGAGTCTTATTTTTGGTAGGTAGGTATTTATACCTTACGATAGGGAAATCTATACCAGTTTAGGTTGGGTTTCTGTACTTCCTCCACACTCGGCTTTATTAAGGGCAACATGAACTTATTTTCTCCAAAGGAAGAGCCAGAAGTGACATAATATACTTCAATGCAATAATATTTGTACTAATTGAAATCATTTTTTTCCACTTCCACTCAAGTACCTTCCATAACTTCAACTAAAATTACTATTGTTGGCAAATATTTGAATGGTATCTAAATGATAGTCCTCCTTATTCGTCGAACCAACACTAAAATGATATTAATAGCGAGTTTTCATAGAGTTGGTTATTGCAATGGCTCCAACAATTTATAAAATTAGATTATCGAAAATTTTCATCATGGAAATCCGTTTTAGGGCACTCCCCAAACGATACCTGGATTTTAATATATTGTGTGTTTATGTAAGTAGGTAATTTTAATTTTATTTATGTGTTCTACAAAAAATCGCACAGAAATCGTTCGCCACTCGTTGGAAAGCGCTTGATTTATGTGATAAATGTTCACATCTCAAGCTACCAATTTCCCCCTCCTTACGTACCTGGCTACATTCCTAAACTAAGTTGATAGGACTATAAACAATTTTAATAAGCCGGTTACAATATTCTTAACGTAAAGCAATAGCATCAATCCATAGGAAAAAACTTCCACATCCAACTCCACTCCATAGGAAAAAATGTTCATCCTCTTGACAAAAGTCGACTGTAAACAACAACTCATTGTAGAGGCTTCTCTCCACAGCTATTTTCAACATTTCTATAAGTAAACCGTTGTTTTGTTGGAATTAGTCGGGTTGCGGCCCAGGGAAAATAAATGAAATTATTTCATTTATTGTTTTATTTGATAACGTTTCGTCCTCTTACTGAGGATATCTTCAGATCTTAGAGTATCCAGGCAAAAATTTATAAACATCCGAATATAGGTAACGGATTTGTCAAATAAAACAGTGACTCACCAAGTCAACTCAATGTCAAGAAAGCAAGATCTGAAGATGTCCTCAGTAAGAGGACGAAAAGTTATCAAATAAAACAATAAATGATATAATTTAATTTATTAATGAAAAATCAGGCTATCATGAACATAAAAATGATAGCGCCTGTATTGGAAAAATAACTTTAATAGTATGTATAGTATGCTTATTGTGTCTCCAAGAATGATAGAATAAATTCTTTATCCTACATTTCGTCGCCTACAGTCCAAAGTTAAAGGATTTGTTTACAACTCTCGAGGACAACCGTTATGAAATCCCCAATCAAAGACATATCCATGTAACATGGTATCTGCTTGTAAAGCAGATAGTGGAACTCGTTTACGAGTTTTTCTTTGAGTATTAATCAGATGGTTTACTAAGGAATTGGTTGCTTGATGTTATGCATTTTATGTCTTTACTTTGGCACATAAACGAAAAAAGCGTTAACAAAAAGCGTTTAAAAAAGCGTTTTTTAAATATTGTGCGCGTCTACAATTACTATAACCAAAATTAACTTCTCAACCAAGTGACAACAAAACAAGCGGCATTGTTTACTATATCCATTTATAACATAAATAAATATAAAACTACGACATGAATAGAAGAACAAGAACGAAAGAAATGCGTGATAGATCGAGAGCTTTCCAACGAATGGAGAACGATTTTTGTCCCATAAACACTAATGAAGTTTTATTTCGCCAGCAACGGCTTGGTTGTACGTTAAAATCGTAAGAAAATATTTCGTGACACATCCGCGTAACGTTTTTCGCTAGTTAGTCCAAGGCTAAAGCATGTTCCATGATGAAAAGAGAGAGAGAAAGAGTTTGGTGACTAGAACGTTAACAAAGGAAAATGACTTAAAACCTCTCTAAAAATTACTAAAATAAAATTCCAGTCTTGCAGCATTATTTTATGAGCGAATTTTCGTACATAATCGTATTGTTATGTTAAATTGAATTGAACTTTGAGCTATTTAAGTAGTACAAATAAATTGTTAGAAACCAACTTTATGGCAAAAAAAAAAAAAAAAACAATCATGCTTAATCAAATTTTGCGATTCAAAAAAGATTTTGAATTATTAGATATTTATATATATATATATATATATATATATATATATATATATATATATATATGCTATATATATATATATATATACGAAAACTGTTATACTCTAGGATTCGTTTCGGAATGCGTCAACACGGATTTCAATGAAGAAAATGTTCAAAAATGTTGATTTTAAAAATTTTGAAGCCATTGTAGTAGCTTCTTTTTCACGAAAATTCGTTGAAAGAATTTAATAGGTAGGTACCTATTGAAAAAAAGAACAAGAAATTCGATCTTTGAGTACGACTGTTTTATTTATTTATTTTATTACTATTTATAAGAAGACAGCTACAAAACAGATATTTTTTCTATCTACCTATCAACTGTCTTCTAGCCCTGATGATAATAATCTTCTTAAATTGATAATCTTCTAAAATTGTGACTACACTCGACCTGCAGCGACTATGACAACCTTCCACAAAACTATGTAAAATGATAAATTTGGTCATCATTGTACTCTCATAGTGGTTGCGGGTTTTTATTTTGATGAATGAATGAATTTAATAACATTATTTATTATTTCATTAATCACTACTCATTCATTTCACTAATCTACTAATCACTAATAATTAACTACTACCCATTAAATTAATGAGGAATAATGAACAAATTGAATTAATAATAATTGAACAATTAACAACCAGCTTGAATTAATATAATTTGCAGTGCATGTAGATACCAAAGGCACATGTGGGTTTAGTAATATTGGCACATAGGTATAACCAGTGGCGTAATTTGAGGAGGGCAGGGTTGGCAGATCGTGATTAGTGGAAACATGGAAGCTGAAGTAATTGTTACGCTCCAGGAAAATAACTCTCACAGTCGAAGAGGTTTGGTCACCCTGGCCTCATAGCTCTGATCGTTAGAGTGTCGCAACTTCGGGAAATTAATAATAATTTCTCGTACTTGTGACGATGCGAGTTCGAACTCCTGTCGAGGTATCAAATATTTTTGGGCAGTTACATAACGAGACAAAGGCATTTGGAAGCGGTAAGTCAAGCCTAGTGCTTCCCAGTTGATGAACGTTTTCATATTCTAAGACAGAATTAGTTTAGTAAGAATTTTCTTCTTGTGACTACCAAAAGAAGGGTTAATCACCTTAATTTATAGATTGTAAGGTTAAGCTATAAAATATTACAAATTGCTTTCTATTCGTCTACATAATATATAATCGTGCTCATTTTCACTTGGTAGGTAGGTTCGATTTTGTTTTATTGTTTTTTCTACATGTACCTCCTCGTTGGAAGCGCTCCAACTCAAACCAGCTTCAGCCTTCTCTCTTACCAACCTAAACACCATAGTTTGCCTAAAGCTCACTCTCCATCAGCGTTCTAAATCCGATTATTTTACATTTTCAGTTCTCTAGATATTTTCCTTCAAACATATTACTTCAGTCTTGTATTCTACAGTGCTTGCGTGGTCAGGACCTAGGTAGAGCTGCCGTAGTCAGGCTATAGATAAGGTACCTATAGTTGGCGTAACGGTAAGTCCCCCCCGGCGATTAGGGCAACAGTAACCAACAGCTATTACAAGCTACCTACCAGGCAAGTCCGGCTATTGAACCACGAAGCAACGGTAGTAGACATCCAGCCAAAATAGGGTTAACTTCATTTAAGGTTTTATTAGCTCAAGGAGTTGAATTTTCTCTCGCACTGAGCAACAAATTAAAATGAAACAATCATGAGTTGCTTCCTTGATTGATACGAATGACATCCGATAGCGTCTGTCGATAACATTGCCCTTTTAGGACTCCGGAAGCCATAAATTATCGTTGAAAACGGATATTTTTTCCAAAGAATAAACTTTCAAAATATGAAAATGCTTAGGTAGGCACTTATTTAACCTAACTTTTCTGATGATTGTACCTATGTAATACCTTCATAGCTTCCAAAAGCACTAAAGATGGCTCGTGGAGCTCTTAATTTTTGGTCTACAATATTATTCAATTATGATTTTATAAATAAGAACTTACAACCCATGTAAATTTATCACATGTTTGGAAACTAGAGTGAAGCCTCACACCAGATAATTTATCATTTTTCAAACTTGGATATTGTCTGGAATGTGATCTGCAAACGTATTACACTCAACCACTTTACAATAAAACAGATTACGTTGACCACATTCAATTTTAAGCACCTTGTTGATATATCATACATTACATTAATATGCTAAATCTGATTAATTTTCTCTTTATTTCAGACTAAGCAGTGATCGCCGTTTCACTGAGAGCCTGATATGAGAAACGAATTCAACTACCACTAACTAAATCATATCATTTGTGTGCCCCACTGCTTTACGGAAGAATATGGTGCCAAAATGTTTTGTTGTTGAACAATATGTTCGCAAAATGAGACTATCTTCAACGGTGCCCTTACTTTCACTGGTTTTTTTTACTACCTTATTTATTTATCAACTGTTTTGTTATTTTAACGAAATAACAATGCTATAGTTTTGTAGCATTTTAATAAAGGCTGTGACAGCGTGAGGGTGTAATTATTTCAAGATGACAAACCAGCTATTTTTCTTTTCAAGTTGGGTACAATAGGACAAGCGATTAGAGAAAAAAAGCGAATTATAGCATAACGCTCCATCATTTCCAGGGGAAAATCATTAGTAAGAAGGTATGCAGAAAACTATTTATTCATTGATAAGCACGGCTTTCGCCAATCACATAGGGTGTATGAGGATAAAGTATGTAAGGAAAAAAAATAACTTCAAACTTGGAACAAATTGAAAAAAATAAAAAAATAAATGCATCATTTGTATGCACCAAATGTAATTCATGGCAGAGCTACTATCACTGACATAAAAAACAAGTCACAAGAGTCTAGGCTCCGCTTGAGATGCGGAAGACCATCGAAGAAAAAGTCAAAATCCACAGTCTGGAGGAAGGCATTAGTTTCACGAGGTATCCGATACATAGGCCTTCGCAGTTGGTGATTGTAGGCAGCAAATGGTACATAAAACAATGAGTTGGAACTGGTGGTGTAGCTAGGAACGTGGATATTCACTCTTGAGAGAAGGGATGGGCACTGAATCCCACTATACAACTCAGGTAGATTGTACTTCGCAGCTAGAGTGGCAAATTGATCTTGGTCAGCCGGAACTCTTAGCTTGTAGCAGAGGAACCTGAAAAACTTGCGCTGTGCACGATCCAAACAATCTTTGAACTCCTCATAAAACGGAGACCATATGGGACTCGCAAACCAGAGATTTATAAAGCGTAAAGATTGCCTTAGGTGATTTGAAGTCACGCACGCACCTTTTGCGGAATCGAAAAGACTTCAGAGCTCTTGATGCTATAGCATTCACATGGTCATTGAAGGTAAGCTTTGAGTCTAGGAACACGCCAAGGTCACGAGTGCACTCCAAACGTTTCAAATCTATTCCTTTTATTAAGTACTAGCCGCTCCGGCTCACTACGCTCGCCTCCACGTCCAGCCGGAGGCTTCGCTTCGCTCGCAAAGTGTGGAATGTAGGAAATGTTGCTCGCTTCCCTCGCAAAGTGTGGCATGTAGGGAATGTTGCTCGCTTCGCTCGCAAAGTGTGGTATGTAGGAAATGTTGCTCGCTTCGCTCGCAAACTGTGGCATGTAGGGAATGTTGCTCGCTTCGCTCGCAAATTGTGGCATGTAGGAAGTGTTGCTCGCTTCGCTCGCAAAGTATGGCATGTAGGGAATGATGCTCGCTTCGCTCGCAAATGGTAGATCCCTAAGGGTAGGTTTAACTTCTGTAGGGGATGCTGCTCGCTTCGCTCGCTTGAGGAAGTTATACTGCCCACCCAACTTGGCAGACGTTTTTTTCTGTTGGAAATTCTTACAAACAAAATAAATCTTATAAAACTACGTGGAACCACAAAAAAGTTTATTTTGGGATGTTAATCGCTTCGCTCGCAAGGTATTGCGTAGAAGTGCAAATGGGAAACCCCCTGTGAGTCATCGAGTCCCTTCTGGTAAGCAACGTTGTGAAACGGCGGCCCGGCTCGATTAAAAATGTCATTTTAAACGCTTCGCCTTGCTTCCGCTCGCATTTCGACCGACTTCCCGTCACTTTTTTCGATATCCGATTTCGGATTCAGATTCGGCGGGATCAAACCTTTATTTCGCCCGCGAAAACCGTCCCGAAAAACGTACCTTTATGGGGTATATTTTAATCGGAAAAAACCAAGTTTTTCGTCGGACTTTTCGAGAAAACGGGTCCGTACTCTTCCATTTTTTACGCATTTCCCGATACTTTTTTTGCGATCCGATCGCGCCGTCGTCTTCCTCGTTCAAAAACCTACGAAACCGGTATTTTTCCGGAATTTTCAACGGCCGTTTAGAGGGGTAGGGGAAGCGGGGAAGTCCAAAAAGCGCACATTAATTCTTACTTCGACCCCCCTCCCGCCTTACGGCCCAGGGTTCGGCTGGGATTAGAAAATTTTAAATTCGCTTATACACCCTATCGAAAAATCCCAAGAAGATCCCCCCACTCGTAGACTCCCCCCACTCAGCCGTTTGGCCGTGCATAGACACGAGAAACAAACAGACGGAGTTTCATTCTTATAAATAACTAGCGTTCCCCCGCGCGCGTTGCTGCGCCCAAATTTCTCGCTGGATAAATGTTGGTTCATTTTTCAATAATAAACTTTAGTAATCGACTAATTAAAATCATTTTTCAACATACCGAATTCGTTGCTTTATGTTTCATGATGCGTAGAATCCGAAAAACATAATAAAAAATAAGTAAATAAATAGACATAATCCCTCCTCCCTCCTCCTCCTCTTCCCTCCTTCTTCTCCTCCTCCTCATCCTCCTCCTACCTCACTCCTCCTCCTCCCTCATCCTCCTCCTCCCTCCCTCCTCCTCCCTCACTCCTCCTCCTCCCTCCCTCCTCCTCCTCACTCTGCCTTCGGTCTTGGCTTGGGTAGTTAATTTTGTGTAAACAATAAATTTCTAAAACCTGACACTGCACCCTTTTATGCCCTCTGGGTCAGAGCCCTTTGAACGGATTTGCACCAAACTTTACAGGAACAATCCTTGAATCATGCCTAATAATACCTGAAAGTTTCATTACAATCTGTCGAGCGGTTTCGGAGTCTATACGCAACATACATACATACATCCTCTTTTATAGATATAGATAGAGATGAGGATAACTATAGGATGTTGTGTACGTGAGTAAGTTTCCTGCATTTGGCAGGATTTAACTTGAGATGACTGAACGAATACCAATCCAAGATACAGTCAAGGCAATGCTGGAGCAAGTGGCAATCAGAAGAGGTTGCTACAAGGGAAAACACCTTGAGATCATCAGCGAAAATGAGAATTTTTATATTCTGGGATGATACTGAGGAGGCAATGCCATTAATTAGAAGCAGGAACAATAGGGTCATTTTCCTGAAAAGGGCAAATCTCAACTTCCAGTTTTCAGAAAACCAAAAGTGCTTAAAACTCTTCCCAAAAATTCATGGGTGATCAGTACAGTGTGCTGATCACATTCCTACCCTCGGTCACGCAACACAGTCCTTATTTAGCCAATAAAAATAAATAAAAGAAACACTGAAAAGCGGGGGAAAGACGCCCTCAGCGGGGGAAAGACATCGACAATCAACGAGTACTCTAGATGGTCGAAATTGTTCAAATGAAAGTCAGTTTCTTCAATTTCTCAAACATCTGACAACGTGTTCCAAATAAACCTGAGAAGTTTTAAATATTCCTGTTGTTTGGCGGCCACAATGGCATAGGTGAGACAGAGCAACAAACTCGGTTTTTGAACTAGCATTTTAATTTTTCAAGCAACATAGTAAATCTTATTTTGCACTTTCCCAATAAGTCGTTGTTGGTGTTAACATGCTGACAAAGAAAATAACATTCCTTCTAAGAAAATAACAGTACACTAAATCCTGGATCTTACTAGGTAACTTCATATTCATAGATTTGCCAGCCCTTGGTTTGCCCATGTTCGTTCGACAATCTGTCAAGAAAACATAAATATACCAATAAACATTTACTACCTATTATTTGACCGGTTGTCCCTGAATATCATTACCTACTGCGCTAGATGCCTAACTTCGAATAACACTAGTCCCTGACGTGCACCTGAGGATAGATGTGCTACCTTACTTCTGCCGACAACAGGGACAACTGGATTTTGACGAGAAGTAGGAG
This sequence comes from Adelphocoris suturalis, assembly GCA_030762985.1. Taxonomy (NCBI): domain Eukaryota; kingdom Metazoa; phylum Arthropoda; class Insecta; order Hemiptera; family Miridae; genus Adelphocoris; species Adelphocoris suturalis. The sequence goes on along the minus strand of CM061041.1, from coordinate 148,648,281 downwards.
CTAATTGGAGTTAACCCTTAAACTTTTGATGCAAAGAACGCGAATTTGTGGACTGGAGAACTGTAAAAAGCATATAAAATAGGCAATCTCAAGTGCAGTTAGAAATCCTCCAAAAGCCTCAAAATTATTGTCAAAAATCAGAGGTTTCCATGGTTTTTAGCGAATTTTGTAGAAAAATGAAGCTATTGCAGTGGCTCCAAAAATTTTGGATCGGACTGTTTTGAAAATTTGTTTCATGGAAATCCGTTTTGACCCATCCTGAATCGAATCCTGAATTTCAACACTTATATATATATATATATATATATATATATATATATATATATATATATATATATATATATATATAAATTGACCAACCCTCAAGAACCTTAACACCTTGTTTTAAGAAAAAGTGGTCGAGAACTCAACATATTGTTATATGTATGTGTGTGTGTCCTTCCAGACGATATCTGACCTTGGGATTATGATAAAAAATTCGTTTTTTCGCCAAAAAGTCAATAACTACAAATGAAAAGGCGAGTTCGAAGAACAGCACTTTTTGTGCACACAAAAGTGCTCAAATTTCAAAAAATGTGCTAAAAAATCGCAAAAAACTGCTAAAAATGGCAAAAAAACTAAAGTTCATCTCATTTGCCGAAAATGATTTAAAAAAGTTTAAATGCCATAAATTTGAACGTTAGAAATTTTGGTGCGGGCAAAAAGTGCTCAAATTTCGAAAAATGTGCTAAAGAAATCGCAACAAACAGCTAAAAAGGACGAAAAAAACAACTAAAAATTCATCCCATTTGCTGGAAATGATTTAAAAAAGTTAAATTGTCATAACTTTAAACGTTGGAAAATTTTGGCGCGCGCAAAAAGTGCTCAAAGTTCAAAAAATGCGCTTAAAAAATCACTAAAATTCGTTAAAACTCACAAATTCGCTCACATGGTCATGCTGCATGACTGGAACTTAATTTAATTTTTTCAATCAGAAACATAAGCAAACTCCGAGTCCGACTAAGGTAAGTTCAAATTCAACTGAATCAAATAAAAACAATGTAAATTTAAGGTACAAGAGTCTTCCCCCCGTCTTCCTTGTCTTTCCCTCGCAGAGGTGAATGGCGGGGGGAAGACATAGGTGTGCAAATGAACAACTCGTTTTTTCAATTATTTGAGTGTTCCGTCATTGATTTTCAGCAAAAGCAGTATACCAATCGAAAGAGTTACTCGAGCTCGACAAGCACAAAGCGACGGAAAAATTTATTCTCAGTTACAAACCATGAAAATTGGGAGCGGGGGGAAGACGGGTACTGTGTGACGGGCTGCTCCAACGAAACTTCTTTCTTCCTGAACCGCATAACACGAGCTGAGATCTTTCTGGACCCAACATGGTTTGATAGCCAAGGATGTAACCTACACTTGGCGGGGAAGCCAAACCCGCGCAAACCAACCCAAGAGCGCGAAAATTCGAAAACACTTTTTGAGCGGGGGAAAGACACCTGACTCTGGACAAACTTTTTCCTCTCCCCCCTCTTTATCTAAATTTCCAAAAATTATGGCGACCCTATTTTCTCACTCTATGGAAGCATTTATAATAACCAAGAAAGTTTCAGCTTCGAAATCCAATCACAATTACTCCAAAGATGGATGCAAAGTTGGAAAAGTCAGGTCTGGACGCGGCGGGGGAGGAGACATTTCGCTGTTTGAATTGATTTTTCAGTGTTAAATAAAATATTAATTTATTTGAAACCTATGTACCTATGTTAAGAGCAACTTGTAGAGAGCGGAGACGTTTTTTTTTTAAATCTACGTAATAATGGGAAGATGTAAATCCCTTCGGACAGCGATTTGCCCTTTTCGGGAAAATGACCCAATAGTGGTCCAATGTGAGAGCCCTGTGGGACACCCTTAGTATTATGTATGTAAAAGTCTCTATACTACCTATGTAAAAGAATCCCTGAAAATATCATCGAAATCGGACTGAAACTTGGTATAGTTTTGGGTTTGACAAGGATTTACTACAGACAGACGGACATGAAACCAAAATATTGATCTGCACGCTCTGAAACGCAAAAAGCAGGAGGAAATTTTGATTTTGGAGGACAAAATCTTTTCGACTTCAATCACGAACACAAAGCTTCCCTACCATCGTAGTGAGGAAGAACAAAGTAAGAGAAAGAATATTTGTCCCTATACAGTGCCTCAGCATGAAATATCCATAGGTATTTCAGGAATCGATTCTAGAGCTCATTTCGAACAAAAATCTGTTGGATTTTTTAAACTCCTAGTTTCGGAGGGGGGGTGTATTTTCACTGCAGACTTTTTTCGTGTTTTTCACATTGACTTAAAATCAGCCGCAACGCCCCTAGGGTGGTGAGGCCAGTGTTTGACACCTTAAGAGGCATTTTGACTTTGACAAGCAATTAAGTTATGTTTTTTCGTTTGTTCAAACTTGAAGCTTACATCTATTGCCGCATCAGGATGTCCTCAACTGCTCGGTATTGGAAAAATCACTAATTCAAGCCACAAAACAGCATAAATTCGTTTTTTCGAAATCAATTATTTGACCCAGTATTCGACAGCCACTTTTTTTGTTGTACCTATTGTTGCCAAATACCTACATTATTGGAAAGGGTGTTCAATTTCCAAGAAACCCATAGCATTTTCCAAAAGCGGTAGTTACAAGGGGTAATCTGATCCCAAAGTTCAATTTCAACAATTTTTATCATTTTTTGAATAACTTCAGCGGCATTTTGATAATAATATTTCCATTCTTCGATCGTTGCCCTCAACAGAAACAAATCTGCATTCAATGATACTCAAATCAGCTTCCCAATGATAGGTATGGTCAAAATCAATTTCGCGAACATAATTTTTTGGAGAAAATTGCGTGAGAATTCTATAAATCGTGCCTTTTTTGTAAAATAAAACTTGCTAATTTTAGATTTTTAGAAGGCATAATGTACTGTTACACGAAATATTAGAGTAAAATTGACAACTAATGTTGAAATTTTAAGGGTTGCCAATTATATCAGTGAACTTGGGGAGGAATGTATCAGAATCAGAAACTTATATATTGTCATAACATGATAGAATGTAGGACAATTGTGAACATAATTCGTAGTAGGTAAATTAAGATTCCTGTAGCCAATAAAAGTGAGAGAAAAAAATAGATAAATTTAAAAAAATAATAATAAAATGAAATAAAAGAGTGTAGGCTGGTCATTAACCCGCCTAAAAGGCCTTCCCGACCGAGCCCGGACCCGACCCACCATGACGGCCTCCCGAGGGCGCCACCTAATTCTAGGTAAGCACCCCTTGCTGCGATCCATAAATCGCGCAACCGAGAATCACCAGGCGAGACCGCCCCCAAGCCGATCGAGAGCCCCGAGCCTAAACAATTAGCTCGCTATAAAGCCATACACTCAATAAATAAAAAACACACTAAAACAATAACTCATACAACTTATATAAATCTAAAAAAATATTCATCAATTAACAAGTTATCACAGACATTATAAATATCTAAAAAGCTAACTCGAGAACTTTTATAAAATTCCTCGGTTGTTGACATAAACTTAATAATGGCTACAACATAAAAACTATTCATCAGTGAATAAGTGGAGGATAACGTCCCACTAGTCAAAAAAAAAAAAATTATTGCTTGATTTTTGATTGCTTGAAAAATTGACTACCTACTAATTAAAATTGGTACATTTCATTTTGGAAAAATCGCTGGCATGGCACAGTTCTTGCTCAATGAGTTCACGTTTTATAGTGCGCTTGAAATGATTGAAAGAAAGCTCTTTAGTCTCCTCGTTAACTAGATAAGACATACGGCATCCCATTTGGTAGGGGTTCGAAATCATTGAAGAATTATGTCTAACTTGCGAAGGACAGAGGTTTTTGCGAGATCTGGTGAATTAAAAGAGCCCTCGGAAAAAACGTCCAAATTCGTCTTCACGAGCAACAAACAATTGAGCGGATAGATACCAGGAAGTTTTAGAATCCCGAGTTCTTTAAAATGTCCTTGACAACTTTTATTCCATCCAAGCTTAAGGACAGTACGGATGGCTCTTTTCTGTAGTTTGAAAATGTCCTCCGCATGACTGGAATTCCCCCACAACACCACACAGTAAGAAATACGTCTTGCAAAACATGCGTGATACACCATAAGCAGAACCTCAGAGGACACAGAGTAAGCGAGTCGGCGAAGAAGGAAATAGCAGGATGCAAGCTTTGAAGAAAGCGTGTCAATATGGCTGAGCCAGGACAACCTTGTCCACTGAAACTGCCAACACGTTCACAGTGTCAGCCATTTAGCTTGAATATGACAACTGTAGTAGGTAATGTAGTAGGTAGCTTCACTCCAATCAATATTAATATTTGATTGCTGACTGGGAGAGTTTATTACTAAAAAGTAGTTTTGACATGGATATGTCTTTGTTCTGGGGGGTCAACCAAAAGTTTCCGTCACGCAAAATTTGTGTCACAATTTCCGAGTTTTTCACGTACAACTCAGCCGTTGCTAGGGGAATGGAACTTCCGCAGTTTTCATCGCACAAAAATCGTTCGCCACTCGTTGAAAAGCGCTTGTTTTGTGTGATAAATGTTCACATCTCAAGCTACCAATTTCCCCCTCCTTATTACGTACCTGGCTACATTCCAAAACTAAGTTGATTGGACTATAAACAATTTAAATAAGCCGGTTACAATATTCTTAACGTAAAGCAATAGCATCATTTACTCCACTCCTTAGTAAACATTTTCATCCTCTTGACAACAGTCGAGGACAACTGTTATGAAATCCCCAATCAAAGACATATCCATGTAACATGGTATCTGCTTGTAAAGCGGATAGTGGAACTCGTTTACGAGTTTTATAGGAGAAATTTTTCAGGTGAAAAGAAGCTCAAATTTGAAATGTGGGTGAAACCCTTGGAGAGGAGTAACGATAATCATCAGAAACGCTTGCATACGAGTCTTCAACACATCAGGACATTTTATGTCTTTAGTTGCAGAGTCGTATGCAAGCTCTGAGAGCCACTCATCTGATCCAGGCCCTGGGCATCATCAAGTAAATGTCCTAAACAGGCTACATACGAAATTACAGCTTCCTTGGGTGTAAAGCTTAGAAATTACCTTTAACAGCCACTCATCTGATCCGGACCCTGGGCATCATCAAGTAAATGTCCCAAAGATCATAACTCAGCTTGTTGGCCACGCACTTCGCAGTAGTTAACATAATATGGTTGGATAAATCGAGAGCTTTCGAACGAATGGTCAACGAATTTTGTGGGATGAAAAACGACGAAGTATCATTTCCCTAGCAACGACTCGGTTGTAAGCGGAAATCATCAGAAAACCAACCGTAACGCTTTTTTCGTTTATGTGCCTAAGTAAAGACATAAAATGTCAAAAGATTCGCGTTAATTAGTAATTTTATGAAGAGTTTCGAATCAGAAATAATAACGAGTTCCGATTAACAATTTATTCATTTATAAGAAAAATACACAATATGACACATTTTTACAACATTCTAAAAATATATTCTTCTTTACAAAAGCTCTAGTTAAAACAGTAATCACAAGGAGTTCGGCGTAACAACTTTGTCATTTGTCAACAGGTAAAATGCTGAAGATGCATTGGAAACCTGGTCAGTCTGAAACATGGGGGAAAAAAAATCACTAGTTAGATGAGTTCATAATCAGTTAGTAATTTTAAGGTAATTCCTAAATAATAAAGGGTGTCCCAGAAAAATAAGTTTTGTTGAAATGACCGCCATTTTGTTACTATCGTGTTGGCACCATTGTTTCTTCGATTTTTATCATCTCAGAGTCTTGAGGTTTTTCTATCCAAGTGTTGTGTTGTCGAGTGTAACCATGGATCAGATACCGTTAGAAACGCGGATTTTGGTTATTAAAACTCACATCAAAAACGGTGAGACGTTCGCGGTGACGCACAGGAAACTTCGAACCTTGCTTGGGCATCACAATGCACCATCCATGAGCACTATTGTTCAGATTATCCGTACTTTAGATGAAACTGGAGGAGCCGGAGAGGGGAGAAGCACATGACGCCCCCAAGGGACGATGCAACAATTGCAGTGGTGCGAGATTCTGTGATGGTCAGTCCTCAGAAATCCATTCGCAAGCGTTCTCAACAACTGCATTTGCCTCGAAGCACATTGCATCGTATCCTGAAATTGGACCTTCATTATCACCCGTACAAGGTGCAGTTGACCCAGGAATTGAAAGCAGCGGACCACGAAAAACGAAGGCAATTTGTCGAATGGGTCATCAACGCAGAACAGTAGAATGCAGGTTTCATCAACATAATTTTCAGCGATGAAGCCCATTTCCATCTGGATGGATTTGTCAACAAGCGAAATTGCAGAATCTGGGGATCTGAAAATCCAAGAATCATCCATCAAAAACAAATGCATCCTCAGCGAGTCACAGTTTGGTGTGGGTTTTGGAGCAGTGGATTAGTAGGGCCCTACTGTTTTAAAGATGCCAATGGGAATACCATCACAGTAAACGGAGAACGATTCCGAACAATGATTCAAGATTTTTTATGGTCTCATTTGGAAGAAATGGAGATGGACATGAACATGGAAAATGTCTGGTTCCAACAGGATGGTGCAACCTGCCACACTGCAAGACAAACAATCACTCTTCTGCGTGAAAAATTCCCGGAGAAACTCATTTCGTTGCGTGGAGACCAATGCTGGCCACCACAGTCGTGTGACCTCACCCCATGTGATTTTTTTATGGGGTTACGTGAAGTCGAAGGTGTATGAGAACAAACCCCGTGATTTGATCCAGCTGAAGGCAGAGATCCGGCGAGTGATGGGGGGAAAAGACAGGGAAATGTGCGCGCAAGTTATTGTGAATTTTATGGACAGGGCGATCGCCTGTAGGTCAAGTAGGGGTGGGCATATGCCTGAGGGTGGTCCTCCACTGGAAGCGACTATGCGACTAAGCGACTATGCGACTATATAAGCGACTAATCCCATAAGCTTGAAACGTGTTAGAGCTCCTCCACTGCAAACGACCTGAGCGACGCGACTTCGTGTATTTTGAGGCGACGAGCGACTGATACCATCCGGATTGGATCAGTCGCTTGTCTTCGAGCGACCTGGCTTCCCCCTCCCATGTTTTCTCGGTGGGAAGAACACAGTTTCCTACAGAAAAAGCCCAAAAATCATATCTTGAGGACGAATTGGGATAAGAAGGTGCAATTTGCGGCATTTTACTCCACTGTAAAGTAGTTTTACGCATTTTATTATTAATCTTAATATTATCATTTTATATATACATATTTTTTGGTATTTGGTTGAATAGTGATATATATCTATATTCGGGAGGTTGAATGACCAGTCTAGTCTTGAGTTTTTTTAGGTGTTTAATCACAACGTTTCAACCCAGGAGCTGGGTCCTATTCATGTGAATGATTGATGTGCTGGATCTTCCAAGTCAGATGTAAAGACTTTTGAGAAGTAATATACGTGTTGTTGGTGAAGCCAGTTGCAATACAATTATTATTAAAATATCATACTATTTTATGTTCGTTATTCGAAACCCGCACTGCGATTCTCCAGTTACATGAAACAACGAATCTTCGTATTGGGATGTTATTTTTGTAAATCTAAGGTGTAAGAGCCCCCTCGGACCGCACCAAGAGGCTCGACTACCCAGTACAGCCCCATAAATTCTCCCCGCTTCATAATGTTCTTCCCCAAATAGCAAGGTAAAAGTAAAATTGACCAAATCAAACCAAAAAATTCACCCCATGCCTATAGAAAGTTTAACGGTGATTCCGAAAATGTGGTCAAAAGTTGAAATAAAAAAAAGTCCAGTCATGCAGCATGACCCCATGAGCGAATTTTTGAAGAAATCTTCGACATTTCAGTCGCTATTGATCGTGTTGAGAAATTTTAGTTTATGATTTTGATAGACAAGCATGGAATCAAATTATTAGCACATGCACAGAGTAAACTCATCAGTTGTGATTACATTTTTTTTTTTTTTTTTTTTTTTTTTTTTTAAAGCACCTAGGTACTACCTACGTTTTAAACAGCATGGTTCTAGGATTGGTTATACAGGGATACTTCCATAAGAGTAGTTCAATCTGAATTTGGACAATGTTTCATGCAAATATTACCGATTTTTACAACTAGCGAACGGTATTATTGCGATTTTTGACTGATTTTTCAACTTTGAAATTTTTGAAAACTTGATACATATTCTTATAGGAAATTTTACGCTGATTCCGAATATACCACATGTTAGTATGCTGAAAAAATTATTTCGCACAACAAATCGCAAAAAACAGGCTATTTTGAAATTTTTGACTACATTTTTGAAAATTTCAACCCGAAGATGTAATCCGATCATGCTGGCCAACGAACTTGAACTTTCGTTTTGTGTCCTTAACATTTTAAAATTTGTTTGAAGTTTCTAGCACAATTCTACGGACAGTTATCGTCTGGAATGACACATACATACATACATACATATATACATACATACATATATACATACATATATACATATATACATACATAAAAAAATGCGTTAAACTTCAGAATATGATTCAGAATAGCCTAAAACGGATTTCTGCATAAAAATTTTTCAAAAATTCACATTCTACAAATTTTGAGGCGAGAGCAATAGCTTAATTTTCTTCAAAAATTCGCTAACAAGTAAAATGGAGAAATCAGATTTAAAAGAGGGAAAAAACAGTTTCCTGAAGAAAAACCCCCTTTGAAAACCCCCTTAATCTCCCTCCAGCTCATCGTGGAGGTGGTTAAATTCACCCAAATTTTCCCTCTTTGTCAATATCGGGTTCATCCAGAACATTCGTCGTTTCCTTCTCATCCGAAGGAAATTTACGACAGCATTATCCAGCAAATAATAACTATCTACGTCGTCCATTATAACAAAAATAAATGCAGTCACTGACCCACTCACCACCACAGACTTCGCGCGACTAAGTCGCCTCCAATGGAGGAGCTCAGTCGCTTCCCCGGTCGCCTCGCGGAAGTCGCATAGTCGCTTAGTTGCTAAGTCGCTTCCAGTGGAGGACCAGGCTGATATTGTGTTCCACACCTAAACCTCAAACCCTCATGAGCACAACGGTATATGATTTTTCTCTGTATTATTGAAAATAAAAAAGTTGCAGCGTTTTAAAAAAAACTTCATTTTTCTGGGACACCCTTTTTACAAAAGTAGGTAGGTAATATATTCTTTATTCCAACCTCAAGTTAAAACAGCAATTACAAGGCGTCTGTCTTTACAGCTTTGTCAACAGGTAAAATGTTGAAGATTGCATGGAAAACCTCTATGTGGTTAGTCTGAAACACAGGGGGGAAAAATTAGTTGATGAGTTCACAATCATTTAGTAATTTTTAGGTAAGGTCTAAATAATATTAGAGTAGGTAAAGTAACTACTTCACAATAGTAATACGCTGGTATAAATACGTCACGACTTCAGGAATCGTTTCAGAATGCCTCAAAACGGATTTCAATGAAGAAATACTTCAAAAATGGTGATTTTAAAAAAATTTTGGAGCCTTTGAAATAGCATAATTTTTTTAATAAAGCTAATCCACACTTTTTTAGCGAATTTTGAAGAAAATTAAGCTATTGCTCTCGCCTCAAAATTTGTAGAATGTGAATTTTTGAAAAAAATTTATGCAGAAATCCGTTTCAGGCTGTTCTGAATCATATTCTGAAGTTTAACGTATTTTTTTATGTATGTATGTATGTATGTGTCATTCCAGACGATAACTGTCCGTAGAATTGTGCTCGAAACTTCAAATAAATTTTAAAATGTTAAGGATACAAAACGAAAGTTCAAGCTCGTTGGCCAGCACGATCGGATTACATCTTCGGGTTGAAATGTTCAAAAATGTAGTCAAAAATATCAAAATAGCCGGTTTTTTGCGATTTGTTGTGCGAAATAATTTTTTCAGCATACTAACATGTGGTATATTCGGAATCAGCGTAAAATTTCCTATAAGAATATGTATCAAGTTTTCAAAAATTTCAAAGTTGAAAAATCAGTCAAAAATCGAAATAATGCCGTTACGATAGGATACTGTTAAGATTTCAACTGCCTTCAATACTGACCACATTGGACATCGAAATCTATGAATATTTACCTACATTTGTCTTTAAATCTACAAGATTAGTTTAATAATAATAAAGTATGAGTACCTCCTAATTATTTTTAATAATTTGATTCCATGTTTGTCTATCAAAATCATAAACTAAAATTTCTCTACACGATCAATAGCGACTGAAATGTCGAAGATTTCTTCAAAAATTCGCTCATGGGGTCATACTGCATGACTAGACTTTTTTTTTATTATTAAAATCAAATCACTTGGTAAATAAATTAAGATGTGGGGAGTTGAATGCTTCTCTAGATTTCTCAACAGCGCCCCCCCCCCCCCCCCCCCCCCCTCCCTCATCTCAAAATCACGGCTGGAATCGTAATGGCTTCTGTACCCTCCTTCCTATCCTGGTTGTCTGGATTTTAACTTTTCTATGACTGCTATGCCCTTAGCTCTGTTAGTTGTTCAGTCACAGAGTTATAGTGAACAGAAATTTTTTATTTAAATCGTGAGCTTTCCAACGAGTGGTGAACGATTTTTGTGGGTTAAAAAGGGAAGAACGTGAATAAACGTAACAACGGAGTCCTTGAACGAGAAAATGATCAGAAAGTTTTTGTGCGTCATTTCTTGGTCTCCGTAAAAACGTATTCTACTTCAAAGTATCACAAATAATTCATTCATTTATTGAATCTATTTACAACATGATTTTAAGGTTTACATTCCAGGAATTTGCACACTACCTGCGCTCATTACGATAAGAAAGTAATAGTACTTAGAGCTTCAACGGGTACTTTGATAAATCCTCACAGCCCCCCCCCCCCCCCCCCCCTACCGTGCACAGAGTCACATCTTGCTTTAAAAAAAAGAAAAACAAACCATGAAAAACAAAACATATAATTAAAAAATTGTGAATGTTTTTCGGAATTATGAGTAGGTAGGCACTTCTCATATCCTCCGTTCATTCTGAAAAACGTTGCTGAAGTAAGGCCACCGCAAGATCTATATCGAAATAATGATTTATTATTGAAATATGATGCAAACTTACCTTATGCTCACACAGCTCAGAAATGTTGCTTCCACTTTTTGCCATCCGATAGGCTTTTTGGTAAAGTTTCCCATCCTGATAATTTTGAACTGCAGCCTGGAGAAGGAAACATAAGACAAACCAACGTAAATAACTACAGAAACTCGGCGCTTTGCGCCTCGGCGGGGGGCTCCGCCCCCCTGCACCCCCCGGTTTATTTCTTTTTCCATACTCTGTATGAAATCATAGGAACACAGAATGTGTTTTTGCTTGGTTGCTTGGTTGCACGTGAATAATAACAATATTTGGCAATAATAAAATAAATAATTGTTAGACATTTAATTTGGTCTAAAAACCCTATAAATATTATATAAATAAATATGTAACTACAAGAAAAATACTATATAAATTGAGAGCTTTCCAACGAATGGTGAACAATTTCTGTGCAATGAACACTGCGGGAGTTCTATTTCCTTACCAACGGCTTGGTTGTACGTGAAAATCATTATAAAAGGCGCATAACGGTTTTTTCTGTCGGTTTTTTGTGACGATTTTTTTTCGGTAGGTCATCGCAAAAACACATTCTGTGTTAAAATCATGAATATGGTACTTTGATCCATAAAATGCTTTGTATAACTATAATAAGAGTTTTCGTGATCGAGAAGATTACGATATTTTGATGCGTGAAAGCTAAATACAAACAACAGTTTTATTTAATGAAAACAAAGCGAGCTTGCCACAACGGAGAATTATTTTTATGTTAATTTACTTACTTGTTTGACCTGTGTTGTAAAACCGTGAAACGGTATTAATACTGTTCAGGGTAGGAGGGCCCTCTCCACAAGAGAGGCACCTCCTGACTCTGTTTCCTGAACTCCAACGTGACAGTAAGCGATCAATCCACAATCAGTCCAATTACATATATACGATTTTGTATAGAATTCTAGATACCCTATTGATTATCCTATATTGCCCACCCTTTGAATGATCCTCCATCCAGATTCCTTGCAGTTTTTCTATTAAAATTGTAAAACCAACTTTGGCAAATCCCTCTCAAGGTTAGTTAGAACTTCAGTAGAATCTTTGGAGCAATAATTACTTTCTTTGAATAACCCAGCAACTTCGTGCCTTTAAAAGCTGTGTACTATTTGTCTCCTTATTCCTTGATATTAAGAATTAAATATCTTTTGGGACTATTCCCAGTATAAAAATTAGCATAGCAGGCAGTCAGCCTGTTACAATCTGTGTGACTAGTCCATTTATTATATGCTAACCATGTTGTTGTATGCTTTGGTGATGGAATACTTTTCTCATAAGAATAGAACATCTTTTGCGATTTCCATCTTCACTAATGTCATCATCGAATCAGCTGTTGAAATGAGGGATATCCGCAAGTTTTTTTTTCTTATTTATACTTATATTTTTACATGGAAGTAGATAGAATTCTAAGAACAAAGACACCAAAGACACTACTCTACGATAAGTTGATTCTTTATATTTTTCAAAAGTGTTGGCATACGACATTGCACCCCTCTTACTTTTGAAACTAACTAATCATTAAAAGTGAAGGACAAACTAATCATTAAAAGTGAAGGACTCACTAATCATTAAAAGTGAAGGACTCATCATAGTAAAGTGCGCAAGGCGTCCAAATTCTCAGGAGTAAATCTTCTATTAAAAAAAAGTAAATGCCAAAGTTCACATACAAAGTTTTTTGAATAGTTCAACATTGGTGGGTAGTATGGGTACCTTATGACCCTGAATGTTTACAAAAGGTTAATTTCAACACATTGATGTGAGTTCCCAGACTGCCAGCTACCCCTGGCGATTGAAACTCTTTTCCCTAGCCAGTACTATGAAGTAGGACCCTCCCACTCCATGCAGATGAAGATCCACCTGCTCCCGTCGAAAGGACCCAGTCAACCAATGGGGATAACAGCGATGATTCATCCTCCTCTACCTCCAGTCACCTGGAGTTCCTCCACACAGTCTATTGTAAGAGTTCATTCAGCAGAATCAATCAGCGTTTCAATGGTTGTAGTTAATGTCCCTATGAGTTCCGTTGTGTAGTTGGTGTGAGGTCCTAGGTATCCCGAACAACGTGCTGCTGAGATAGTAACTATTAAATTCCGGTGAGTGTTTGGTAGCATCGTCTGTTCTGATCATTTTACAAGCGCTAAAAGACAGACTTGTAATCCTCACTCCCCCAAAACTCGCCAGCAGCAAACAATAGACTCCGTCTCCCAATTGCCAGCAACGAACAGTGAGTAAGTACCTAGTAATTAAGTTTTCAACATTACCCAATGCGGAATAGGAACTTGTAACATCAATTAACCTGAAAGTATCTATATTTGGTGGATAACCAAATTTATTAGTCATGTTTCCATACTAAGTTGATCGTCAGCAACTAATGTGTATGATTTTGTAAGTAACTTTAATGATATAGAGATGACGTCCATAGTAGAAAACTTTCACTGACTCCTATGAGCAACTAGGATCGGTGGAACAACCTTTTGTATTTTATGAGCTCTTCATACCAAACGTTCTTTCTTTATTGATACAGTGGTAACGTTGAGTCGGAGATATCCTGCAATATGACTCATACACACCCGGTTGCCGCATATGCATTCTAAATAAGAGCCAATAGGACCCTTATGTAACTGGTGGCAGCGGTGTATTTATTTCCATTGCAGTTATCCTAGTTGTATCCCCAATGGACGAACCCTCTCACATTTAACATTGTGGGAGGAACAATAAATACCACCACTGTCATACATATATTGGTTACCGTCTATGCGTTAAGAATCTAAATAAAATTAAATAGATACCTAACCAATAGATTAACATTTATTTTATAGCTCACATCTTGAGGAGAAATGGGGTAGCCACAGGAAATATTGAGGAAGTCCATAGCAGAAAAAGCTCGTGTCACCAAAGTGTAGAGACGTAATCCTCTCGTGTCCACTGGGTCCAAGGGGAGGCGTTTGAGCTTCTTCGTATCATAGTCAACGAGGATCACAGCTGATGAAATCAGAGCATTTAACTCGAACATCTGCAGCTTCATGCCTTCATCCTGGAGAACACCGTAAATGTCAAGTTTATTAACACAAATCGACTTTTATAAATATCAGTTTACAAATATGTTATAGTATATATATATATATATACATAAATGTGTGTGTGTATTTTACAGATTAACTAGTTTTTCTACACTAAAAACCAATAAATTTGGTTTATAAACTACTTTCGCTTTCTGATAATAGGTAGGTATCTACCCATTGGATATATTTGTACGTGTTAACTATATTATCAAAATTCTTACTGTTATTTCTGTGAGGTGGAGAGACCAACTTCAAGGCTAAGGTTTCTATGGATGCGTATTCTGACGAACTTTTGTTTGGATAGATTCGTCCAAATAAACAAACTACGCATTTAAGTGAATTTAAATGAGAGTGGTTTCTTTAGCAGCGCTCAATTCGTCCAAATACTTGGCGACCTAACTACAAAATAAAAAGTGGATTTAAATGGAAGGCCTGCCAGTCAAACCGCAAGACACTAGTTGAACGGAGCTTCGTTCTCAGTGCTCGTTCTGACGGTTCTCGAACTCATCAGAACTGGGACGGGAAATCCCGGGGCGTTCCAGAACTTGTGGAACCACGTTCTGCACTGCGAATGATTTCAGAACTTGGAAGTGGAATAACCTGTGTTGTTTGTAACCTCACTCAACCTAGTGTTACCTTCTGGTGCTTCTTTTCAGCATATTTTTAGTGCCAGTGAATATATTGACATTTCATGTCTTTGCTATGGCACACAACCAAATTTTGACATTTCATGTCTTTGCTATGGCACACAACCAAATTTTCGTTATGTCACGTTACGTTACGTAACGAAATATGCTCAATTTCTGATAATTTCCGCTTACAACCGAGTCGTTGCTAGGGAAATGGTACTTCGTCGTTTTTCATCCCACAAAATTCGTTGACCATTCGTTCGAAAGCTCTCGATTTATCCAACCATATTATGTTAACTACTGCAAAGTGCGTGGCCAACAAGCTGAGTTATGAGCATGGTTATTTGAATAATTGTTTACACACAGGTGATCATTCTCAATAATTGATATTGTGAACATGATTGCAACCGCTTGCTAATTTCTGATGATTTCATTGAGCTGTAATTTTGTTTGAAGCTGTAATTTTGTATAGAGCTTGCATACGAGTCTGCAACACATACGAGTCTGCAACTAAAGACATGAAATGTCCCAATGTGTTGCAGACTCGTATGCAAGCGTTTTATGTCTTTACTTTGGCACATAAAATCGAAAACTGTTGTTACGTTACCGAAAAGTGTTGATGTGTTTACTTTGGCACATGGACTCGAAAAGCGTTGCATTCGTTTCTGATGAAATCGCTAAACAATGATTCGTGTTTCAATGGTTGTTTTTAGTGAGAACGAGAATGAAAATGATGTTCCTAATTGCATTTATGTATGTAAGACCACCTAACTGTAATATGGACTCGTTAAGATTGAAATGTCTAGTAATGTTTTCTTCGGAATATAAATTTTGTGACCTACGTACAGCAAAAATATTACTATCCATGGTTCTTTTTACAATGCCCATGAATATTACTCAACTGTATTACTCAACCCTACAGCAATAAAAAAAAATATGTCACGATGAGTGAGGAGTATTCTCGAAAAAATTTGAGTTTCATGGATGTAGACGAGATCCAACTATAACTTCAATCTCGTCGTCATCTTCTACAAACCATGAAACGCCAGCGTCAAAACTATCGATTTCTGAACTTTACCAGTTAGTTGACATTTTGATCATAGAATAGGTACTTATACTAACGTATAGAGACCACAGTATGATTTCGATGAAGAAGAAGAGAGTTGTTTACTCCACAAGATCCGAAAAATTGTGAAATGCGCATGCGTTAACTACGTCCTTGCGTTCGAGTTCTGACAGTTCAATAAAATAAAAAAATAAAATTAAAAAAACGGGGAGTGTCAGAACTGTTTGAAACTGGGTTTGCAAAACACTGCGAACGCCGAAATCGGTGTTCTTGGCATTCCGGAACTGGGCGTTCTGGCACTGCGAATGACAAAACTCGACTGGGCTTGCCCAGAACCGTTCCGAACTGGCAGAACGCACACTGAGAACAAAGCTCAGGTTGAGCCTGGTTCTTGGCGTGCAAGATATTTTCACACCAACACGACATTTCACTCAGAAAGTGGGAATAGAAACGTTCATTTAGGCAAGACGCACAATGAGGCACACAGTAGTCTCCAGGTGAACTCTGAGTACAGCACAGAACTGCATAAGAACAAAAAAAGTCCAGTCATGCAGCATGACCCCATGAGCGAATTTTTGAAGGAATCTTCGATTATTATGATTTTTGACTGATTTTTCAACTTTGAAAATTTTGAAATCTTGATACATATTCTTGTAGGAAATTTTACGCTGATTCCGAATATACCACATGTTAGTATGCTGAAAAAATTATTTCGCACAACAAATCACAAAAAACAGGCTATTTTGAAATTTTTGACTACATTTTTGAAAATTTCAACCCGAAGATGTAATCCGATCATGCTGGCCAACGAACTTGAACTTTCGTTTTGTGTCCTTAACATTTTAAAATTTGAAGTTTCTAGCACAATTCTACGGACAGTTATCGTCTGGAATGACACATACATACATACATACATACATACATATATACATACATATATACATACATACATACATACATACATACATTAAAAAAATGCGTTAAACTTCAGAATATGATTCAGAATAGCCTGAAACGGATTTCTGCATAATTTTTTTTCAAAAATTCACATTCTACAAATTTTGAGGCGAGAGCAATAGCTTAATTTTCTTCAAAAATTCGCTAAAAGGAAGGTAGACCTACGGTTTTACAGTCAATTCATTTAATAATGATTAGTTTTACACATTTTTATCAGTTTCGAGTTCTTTTGATTACCTACCTCTTTATAAATTTGATCCCATAGCAAAAACGAGAAACTAGGAACTATAAAAAAAAGTCCAGTCAAAGTATCCATCCATCCGACCTTGTTCTGAAGATTCGTTGTGGCGAATTCGTCCGAAAAATGTTTGTCATAATACGCATCCGTTGTAAACCTTAGCCTTATTTGACCTCCCTGTCGAGATTTTAAACTAATATTTCCCTGCTATAAAATTAGATATAAAACATAAATGAAAAATCTTCACATACATCCAAGTCTTACCATGAGATATTTGAGGCTTAGTAGGAATGTGGCCAGGCGTGAAGGAACCCCACTGTCTCTGACCAGCCGTTGGTCAATATTGACAGCATCACACAGCAATGACCACCGCATATTTTCAGTCGCATCGTCATCATTGTTCCAAAGAGCAACCCATCCGGGATGAGGAACTTGAAACAAGACATGGAGCAAATCAGTTTTTAACCAATATTTTTTAACAAATGGCAGTAATATCTTAATAATAATAATAAAACATTTATTGGCCCAAAGACATATAAATTTTGTCCATAGCGGTCTCACATGAACCACATATTGTAAAATTACAATAAACTGTACATGGCGGCAAATATTTAGAATTAATTACAAACATCGAATAGCAACATGAAAAATTAGAGGAAAAATAAACGAAAAATGTATGCGAACTAGATGAAACAAAAATATGATTAGGTACTTAAGTGAAAAAAATAAGAATTTTAGAGAAAGAGAGAAAGAAAATTGAGAATCCATCGTAATTGGTGAGGGGGGGAGGGGGGGTTCATAATTAGGGTATTCAATTGTCGGTATTCAGGTATTGCTTAAGATAGTTTAAAAACCGACCAATGGAAGGGGATGCACGGACAGACAACGGGAAGGCGTTCCAAACCCTAGCCCCAGCCACCACAAAGGACCTGGCCATGGTTCGACTGAAATGGCGAGTGATCATTGGGACATTTGACCTCGAAGAGGCAGCTTGTCTCATAATCAATTTAACAGGAAAAAAGCAAAGTAGGCCAATCCGCCAAGTAGGTGAATCGTACAAGCTTCCTAAACTAGAATAGTACTGCAAAAAAAAAAAATAAATAAATAAATAAATAAAATAAATGAAAAAGTCGTGTCCTCACGAAACTGGTCCTGGGGGTTTTCGAGGGTGCTGAATACGAAGCCCGTTTTTCACGTAGACTTCTAATTTTTAAAGGACTGCATTCCTCTGAAGGTAAAATTTCATAAATACGGCATTGGCAGCGCAGTAAGGTATGTATTACGCAAGTTTTGCAGTTACTCAAATTTTAGGGACAAAAAAGTTATATTAGGTACCTACTTTCGTTCAAGTACATGAACAAGGAATGATATAAGGAAAGTACGTAGGTATACCTTCCCTCTAGGTACTTACCTTTCCACATGCGATACTTACTATTCTTGTCTAGCAGAGCTTTCATGACACGTCCTTTCACATGACCACTTTCACAGTAAATACTCTAAATATTTTTAGTTTCTTAACTGATCCAAAGAATAGGTCTGAAAACTGGACAGCATCTTCGTGGCTGATGTATTGAACATCTAACACTTGTATGTCAACTCCCCAACACACTTTTCATATGGATATCGACCTCACAGATTAAATCTTGCGTTCGTAACGTTCGAGGTCATCAACTGGCAATAACTTTCTAATTTGCATTAAATATGTTATCTTGCTTATTACAAATAATATTAAAATATTGATTAGGTACTAGGTAAGACTATGTTATGCAGTTGTCTAGCCGTGTCTACAAATGGCGCAATTTCCCATAGTTCACTCGTCACCATGACAACAAGGTGAAATAACATCGACTTCGCCTTGCCTCGATGTAAGGATGCGCTAGTTTCAAAGACCTGAATTTCTGAAAAAATCACTTAAATTCCAGGATAATTTATGTTCAATTGAAAGGTAGCATTCTTGTTGGAAATTAAACGCTGAGCACGCCTATGCCACATATGATGGGGTTTGAAATGCCTCCTTAATTTGTCTTTTGCCTAAAAACTTCCAAAAAACGTGGTTTTAACCAATTTTTTTCTAAAAAATTGAGCTATTATTTGGACTATTTCTGCGTTGAATGAGACCACCAGCAACTTCGTAGGTGTGATAAATGATTTTTTGCGATTTTTCAACTGTCGAAAAACTTGTTTTTTGGAAATAAAATGACAAGAAACACTTTTTTCGGTAGTTGAAAAATAGCAAAAAATCAATATCACACCTCCAGAGCTGATGGTGGCCTCATTCGACACAGAAATAGTCCACGGAATAGCAAATTATTTTTTTCAGGTCGCCAAGTAGTGTAACTTGTACGAAAACTATCCGAAAACGGTGAAAAATCATCAAAAACCACGGTTTTTGGCGGTTTTTAGGCAAAAGAGACGTTAAGGAGGCATTTCAGACCCCTCATATGAGGTACACACGTGTTCAAGCGTTCAATTTTCAACAAGAAAATTGGTACCTTTTAACCCTTTCAAAGGTACCCCTTTTAAAGGTTTTTTTAAACCTTTTAACCCTTTTGCGACGGCCGCCTTATTAATACGTCGGCACAGATGTACTCCGTAATGCCTAACGACGTATTAATACGTTGGCCATCAAATAGTGCTCCGTAATGCCTGCTGACGTATTTTGGCGTTTTCGAATTTCCCTCCATTCTATCAACTCTCATGCCATCCATTGAGAGGCATTGTAACTAATATTTACGTCTTGTATTTAATAGAATGCGCTGAGATCAAAGACGTTGTTGAGAGTTTCTATTCACATCAAAATAGCAGGAAAAACGTTGACTTGGTCACTGTTTTGTTTTTTGCCCGCATTCGGTCTTTGTCATAATTTTACTCATGCCTATTTCCATACTTGTACTTTCTTTTACGTTTTTATTCCTCACCATGGACCACCGCAGGTGGACGGATGAAGAAATTCCTAAAGAAATAATAACCGGGAGTGACAGTGAGTTAGGGAGTGATGTGATTGACGTTGAAATTGAAGCTCGTTCAACAAACTTTTTGGATCAACTCAAAGACGATTGTTTTGACGATTTTCTCGATGATGGTGATCATGATACTCGGGGAATTTCAAATTCTAATATTCTTGATCCAGTTCCGAAAAGCGAAGGTGGTTCACCGCGCATGGAGGGCCAACGACGCCAGTGGCTGAACGACGCCCGTCGCGAAGGGGTTAATTATCCAGGAATTTAAGAGAATTTTTCAAAAAACCAGGTGCCGCCATTTAAAAATTAGATGTCTACGAGAAAACCGGGTTTTGGATTCTGATTCAGCACTCTCGAAAACCCCCAGGGCTACCAACCAGTACCTACCAGTTTTGTGAGAGCACGACTTTGATTTTTTTTTGGTTTCGTAGTGTAATTATCAGCATTATCCTTATGGATAAAAGCAGACTAAGATTGTAATGGAAGAATACAAACATCATAAAGTAGAAGATTCTGCATAAGCCTGATATTTACAATTAATCCTCTCACATTTCTGGCTCGATCCACATTCGCTAGTCTCGGTTCAAACAACATCGAAGAAGGTTCTACATGGAAAATGTTTAAACATTTTGCAACCCATGATTTAGCCATGGTGGCACTTTGTTTAGAAGAGAAAAATCTGCGATCATCAATGGACCACTCTTTTCCAGACCATGTCTTTGTAGTCGAAGTTTCTATACAATCCTTTGGTATGGCCACACAGCACTTGATATTTTCTCACTTCTTATTGTAGCGGCCCAAAAATACCTCTACAGGAGTTCGAACTCGCGTTGTTACAACTACGGGAAATGTCCCTCAGTCAAACCTCTTCGACTGAGTTATTTCCCGGGAGTGTAACATTTCCCCGGAGTCCAGCCGGGGACCAGCCGTCTTGGCTGGTTTGGGTTCGGACGAATGACGAAGTGAAACTGCAGGCCGCTGGCTCAGCAGATGCTCGCTGGAACAAGTCAGCAGTCGAGCGAGGTCATTGTCCGACCCCAATCCAGCCGAGACGGCTGGTATTTGACTCCGGGGAAATGTTACGCTCCAGGAAAATAACTCTCACAGTCGAACACGAGTTCGAACTCCTGTCGAGGTATCAAATATTTTTGGGCAGTTACAGTGGCACAGTCGAAATAGGACGCGAAAATCTTACGAAACAATAATTAATTAAATCCCTCTCGAGCCAAAAGGCTGTAAACATCACATTTTCTGTCGTTAGCACCTTTCACCTCCTCACTCACTTGAGTCAAAACATTCATGAGGCTACCAGGTTTGCACCCTACCACATTGTGTATGGCAAGCCCACGAGGCTACCAGCACCGGGTGAGATGGATTTGGGAGAGGATGTTGAACATTATGTACACCATATAGAACAGCTCTGTTCCACACTACAAAGCATATGGCAGAATGTCAAAACGACACAACAGGAGGCAGTACAAAGGCAGAAGAAAACCTATAATCGTGCAGTAGTAAACCGCTGTTTGAATGTTGGTTATAGGGTCTACTTGCATAACCCCACCATCAAGTCAGTAGGGCTTGGCAAGGGCCTTATAAAATTTTGCAAGTCCCTTCCAAACTCAACGTAATCATTCAAGTCAGAGGGAAGCAGAACATGTCAATAGAATTAAGAATGCTGCTGCTAGGGTGAATTCACTCCTACGACCCCCCTCTATATTACCACCAGAGTTGGAAGGTAATGATTACTTTGAGTAATGATTACTTTTTCAATTACTTTCCTGTTTTGATGGAAATTCACCTCGGGCGACACCAGCTACTGTCAAAAATCAGAATGCAGGCCTTTGAACAAGAAAATTTCATCGAGAGTAATTGCAATTCCCATTACAAGTCTTGTAATGGTAATCGAAATTGCAATTACTTTTTCTGATTACATGTAATGGGAATGGGTTTTTTTGAATTCCCATTACATGTAATCGGAAATAGTAATTGCAATTTCGACTACCATTACAGGAATTGGAATGGAGTAATGGGAATGGAGTAATCCCATTACACGCCTGTAGTTGGATTACCAGGGAATGGGAGATTTTATACAGTGTTGGGCAAAATCAGTCTTCTATTTTTATTGGTCCATGTATTGGCTCATGGAATCCTCAGAATTTTCGAATGTTTATATATTTATATATATATGTATATATATATATAAGGTAGTGGTGGAATTGTTGAGGTTGACCTCAACAATTCCACCACTACTTTAATACTCTACGATCAACATACTTCAAATTAATGTATATATATATATATATATATATATATATATATATATATATATGCTACTCTTCTATTTGACAAAGGCAAAAGCCGAAATGAAATAACTGTGAGTTTCCTTGTAATTTATCTATATATATGTTCTATTTTTCTCCGCACACACACACATATATATATATATATATATATATATATATATATATATATATATATATATATATAAACATTCGAAAATCCTGAGGATTCCATGAGCCAATACATGGACCAATAAAAATAAAAGATTTGGCCCAACACTGAAAATCTCCCATTCCCTGGTAATCCAATTACAGGCGTGTAATGGGATTACTCCATTCCCATTACTCCATTCCAATTCCTGTAATGGTAGTCGAAATCGCAATTACTTTTTCCGATTACATGTAATGGGAATTCAAAAAAACCCATTCCCATTACATGTAATCAGAAAAAGTAATTGCAATTTCGATTACCATTACAAGATTGGAATGGGAATTGCAATTACATTTATTCGAAAGGAATGGGAATTCGTAATGGGAATGTGGATTCCTTTTTTAACAACCCTGATTACCACCAACTAATCATGAACCAACAGCAGTTACTCCTCCAAGTTCACCCATTGGTAGAGCCCCTGAGAGAGTGGATAACCCATTGAGTACTCCATTCCTAGGGTTTGACACTTCATCACCAGGTTGGTCGACCCTTTACCAACCAATTAGGGCTCCTCCACTAACTTATTTGAATGATGAAGACCAATCCTTTTGGTGGGACGGAGAAAAGGCACTTCTGCGAGAGGTGTGTAATGTTGTTTGGAGTAAACTAGAAGAACTGTAGCGGCCCAAAAATATTTGGTACCTCGGCAGGAGTTCAAACTCGCATTGCCCCTGTAATATTCTACTATAATTTATATATATATATATATATATATATATATATATATATATATATATATATATATATATATATATATATATATATTGGTGAGGAAAGTGTAGTGCTCACAGAGCGCAAAACTAAATTCTTGACCTCACTAGATTGTGCGCTGATATTAAATTTATTAACAATTATTGGGGATGATTTGGTTGATTGGGAAAATCAGAAATTGATACGGCAAATACTATTAATACTATATTGAAAAGACAACCTAGCTTGGCATGCCAAAATAAATATAAAAATAGAAATATATATATATATATATATATATATATATATATATATGTGTGTGTGTATAAATTGAGATGACAATGATTGGAATGAAATCGACAAATGTGCAATAATTAATCCATCTCTGTTCAATTAATTGTCCGTGGTTTAGGTTGTGGTGTGATGGCGTAGATAGACGAACAAAGGGAAAATTGGAGAGTTAGCGATGTGAAAATTTTGGTTATAGCCAACCCAATAAATCGAAACGGACTGACCTCAAATTCGCTGTGCCCGTAGTCCACGTAATGGTGAAGTTGTTCAACCTGGATGAACTCCCGGATTGTGTGTGGTTCTGCAAATGATTGGCTGCTGAAACACTTGGTGTATGCAGGCGGCCGCCTCGTGGAGGAAAATATGGGGGTGATATGATCGAACGTTGGGATCGGGTTGGGAACGTTGGGCGATACAGCGAGAAACTGAGTGGCCCATGGAAATGGTAAAGGCAGTTGACTTGAATATAAGAGGGGGGCAGGCAGGTCAGTACATCAGTCAAGATAGACTGTTTGGTTCCCGGGGGCAAATTGGGGGGCACGCTGAGCTGGCCGAATCTCCCGATGATGATGTTGGTGCTGATGTCCGACGGTCAACTGCAGCTGAAGTTCGAAACAACACTTCCCTACCTCACAACAATAACTAACAGTTACCCAAACATCCCGCCCACCAAAATTTTGCTGAAATTTTCGAGATTCAGGTTAAGGAGAAGGGCTAGGTTCAGGATCAGTGATTGGACAAAGTGATACTAGCTTGGTTACTGGTCGCATGAGTATGCCATTGGCTGTCCCAACTTCTGCAACTCGAACAATGCCATCCTTGCCAGGAAACACGTCTTGCACACGACCCAAAATCCATTGAGTCGGTGCAGAATTTGCCTTGATGATGACAAGATCTCCCAGTTCAAGATTTGGGTTCCTCACGGTCCACTTGTTCCTTTGCTGTAGATGGTGGAGATACTCTGACCTGAAACGCTTCCAAAAGTGTTGGGTTCGCTGCTGTACAAGCTGCCAGCGTGAAAGTCGGTTTTCAGGTAGTTCCAACAAAGGTAATTCAGGGCAAGCACAGAGTGGAGCACCGATGAGAAGATGGCCTGGCGTCAAGGCATGAAGACTCTCAGGATCGCAACTAAGAGGACAGAGAGGCCTTGAGTTGAGGATTCCCTCGATACGACTGAAAAGAGTTGTGAGTTCCTCAAAAGTGAGAGGGGTATTAGCTGAAATACGCTTGAAGATGGCTTTGGAAGACTTCACTGCGGCTTCCCAAAGTCCGCCAAAATGTGGTGAAGCTGGAGGGTTGAACGCCCATTCAACACCTTTGGGAGTTAGGTATTCAGCAATTGCAGTAGATGTATCTTGCTGCCGGTACCATTCCACAATTTGCTTCATTTCACGGTCAGCACCTAGAAAATTTGTTCCACAATCAGAGTGGATTCGTGTGGGGCAACCTCTTCTTGAGAGAAACCTATCTAGGGCAGCGAGGAATGCGGAAGTTGAACAGCTCGAAACAACTTCTAAATGGACTGCCTTGGAAGTCATGCAGATGAAAACGCACAAGTATGCTTTACCTATAGGTGCATTTCTTCGGAGTGATTCCTTAATGTAGAAGGGTCCAGCTAGGTCGACGCCTACCTCCTGAAATGCTCTGCCTTCTTGAAACCTACACTTGGGTAAGTCACCCATGTAAGGTGCTTGTGGCTCTTGAGAAAGTTTGAAACAGATGGTGCAACGGTGGACTCTCTGTCTGACTACCAGGCGTGAGGAAGTTATCCAAAACTGATTGTGAAGAATAGCTTGTAGGGCTGAGGGCCCAACATGAAGGTGGATGCGATGATAATGATCAATGAGGATCTTGGTGAAATGGCATTTCCCAGGAAGAAGAATGGGATGCACCAAGTCTTCAGACAGTCCTGAGTTACTCAAACGACCGCCCACCCTGACAACACCATCTCCATCAACAAATGGATTTAGTTGTGGAAGAATTGTAGGATCGAATTTAGAGCCCTTATGTGGATAGTGATGAGACTACACAATCTTAATTAGGGACATAGTCGCAAGTTTGTATTCTGATGCAGATATTGGAGGCACATTCTTAATAATGTCAGCAAGTAGCATTCTTGTTACGGAGACCTTAACCCTTGGCTCGCTGGCCCTTGGCCATCCAACAAAGTTCTTTAGAAATCTCCTGATGTAAGCTGTGACTCGGATCAATTTGTTGAAGGAAGAATAATTTTCCATCCATGGGATGAGGAATGAGACAGGAGTTCTGGCAACAAAATGACTGACAGTAATTCTATTCTTTATTTCAGGCAGACTAGCATTAGTGAGTTCACCAGAGGATGAAATAGGCCAGCTAGAAGTTGGAAACTTAAGCCATGATGGTCCTGACTTCCATAGAGAGTGGTCAACAAAATCAGCTGGCAATAGCCCTCTTGATGCGCAATCAGCAGGGTTTTCGGTTGTATTGACATGATACCAGTCTACAATGTTAGTTGTGTCAATGATTTCCATGACCCTGTGAGCAACAAAGGTTTTCAAGTTACTTGGTTCTGTATGAAGCCAACCCAAAACTACTGTAGAATCACTGAACCAGTAGAAATTGTTAACTGACAGTGAGCAAAGAAACTCTTGGAGTGATGAAAGGAGTCGGCTGAGGAGCAAAGCTGCAGACAACTCAAGCCTTGGAACTGTGAGTAGTTTTAGTGGAGCGAGTTTGGATTTCGCCTTTAGAAGTGAAATGTGTGTACCCTTGGAGTCAACTAATCTCATGTAAATCATAGCACTATATGCTAGTTCTGAGGAGTCACAAAATCCAATAATCTGAATACCTTCTGCATCAGCAACTGGGATGAATCTGGGAATAGTGACTTTGTCTAAAATTGGAAGTTGTTCAACAAAACTCTCCCACTTAGCTGCAATAAAAGGAGGAACTTCCTGATCCCAATCAATCTTGGCCTGCCAGCATAATTGAAGTATAATTTTAGCATAGCAAACGACGGGGGAAAGGTATCCTAGAGGGTCGAAAATTCGTGCTATGGAAGAAAGTATTGATCGTTTGGTGAAAGCCAGATTTGGAGCCTCAACATGGTATGTAAAGTTGTCACCAACTGCGCTCCACTGAAGACCCAATATTTTGATGTTTTGATCTTCAAATCCTAACTGCAATGGACAAATATTTGAAGTACTTTGAGATGATTCTAGGAGCAATGGATGGTTTGACGACCACTTGCTCAATTCAAAGTTCCCCTTTTGAAGGAGTTGAATCAGCTGAGATTTCAAGTGAAGAGCTTCCTGAATGGAATTAGCTCCGCTGCAGATATCATCGACATATGTGTCGTTAAGGATGGCTTTAGAGGCTTCAGGGAAAACATCACCCTCATCCTTTACCAGTTGAACTAAGGTCCTGATTGCAAGCCATGGTGCTGAAGTGGTACCATAAGTTATGGTATTCAAGGCATAATCTTCGAGCTTGTTATTTGGCTCATCCCTCCAAAGAATGTGCTGGTACTTTAAATCGTCATCTCTTATGAGTACCTGACGGAACATTTTAACGATGTCGGCTGTAAAAACAATCCGATGCAAGCGAAAGCGAAGAATGATTGAGCCTATATCCTTCTGAAGCTTGGGTCCAGGAAGAAGAAAATCATTCAAGCTCCCCTGTGGGGTTTTACATGATCCATCAAACACCACCCTTATCTTGGATTTGGTACCATCATACTTGAAAACAGCGTGATGAGGAATAGTGTAAGCTGCGGATTCACTAGCGATTGACATATGCTGTAGGTCGCGATATTCCTCCATAAATTGGACATAAGTTTGCTTAAATTCAGGATTGCGAGTAAACTTGTTTTCTAAATTTCGAAAACGAATAGTAGCAGCAGAACGTGATGACGTCAAATTCGGGGGTAACTCCTTAAATGGTAGTGCCACAATGTATCGGCCTGATGCAGTTCTGCAAAGAGTCTGCCGAAAATGAAACTCGCAAAACTCATCATCAGGCGACGTAAGACGTTTTTCCTCCACCTCCTCAACTGACCAAAACTTGTTCATTATACTTGAGATTTCCTCATCATGACAAGTGAAGAGGGAAGCCGAATGGCTTTGATTCATGGGGCGTTGAAAACGACCACCAATTACAAAACCGAATGCAGTAGGTGTGAGTTTCGGGATATTTGGAGCAATATGAATAGGTTTCCCCTCCAATACCTCATAAAACAAGTCTCCACCCAGTAGAAATTCAACTGGTCCCGGTTTCCAAAAATATGGATCGGCTAGTTGGTATGCGTGGTACTTATTGCGCCAACATGCAGGTATTGGTGATTGAGGAAGGTCACTGGTGATATTAGGTAGCACTACTGCCTGAGTGTGAAAAATAGTGGCATCGCTACTAGTAGGGCGAATGGAACAGCCTACTATACCATTGGGGCTATGACTGTCAAGTGCAACCCTTCCAATTCCACTGATTGATCCATCAAAACTTTCAGGGTTGAGTCCCAGTTTGGTAACACAATCTGATGTTATAAACGAAAATTGGCTGCCACTGTCCAAAACCATTCTAACAGCCATAAAATCACCTTTAGAATTTTCGACAAGAGCGACAACAGTGCCGAGCATCACATATTCATTAAGTTTTGGAATACCAAGGAGTGCCGGTGCGGATACAGCAGATTTAGAAGGACCCGGTTGAACAGTAGGTTTAGGTGTAGAAGAGTCACCTGTTTGGTTTGGTTTATCGAGGTGAAGCCATGTATTATGTCGCTGATCACAGTACTTACAGTTGGTACTGGATGGGCACTTTTTTGTAGGATGATATGCAGAAAGGCAATTTTTACAGCCACCCCAATTCGATAACAAGTCGAAACGTTCACGAGGAGTGCATGATCGAAATTTAAAACATCGATGTAAAGGATGAATTTGATTATTATTACATCCTGGGCATTTTGATGAGTTTGATGAATTGACAGTTGAGGAAATTTTGTTTGATTCCTTACCATGGGACGGTCTGGCTGATACAAGAAATGACTTTTTTGGTTGTGATTTGTAACTATTATTTGGTGAATTTTGATGAGTTTGTGACGAGAAGGTAGACTCCTCAAAACTCATTCCGCATAATTCTCGAGTTCTACAGTCTGTTTTGACGAATTGAAAGAGAGCATCAAAAGTTGGGAATTCTTCACCAGCATTATCCCTTTCAAAATTGTGACGTGTCGTTTCATCCAAACATCGAACTGCGAGCGTAAACAAAATAAATTCAGCCGAATTTGTAATTTGAAGTTTTTTAAACGCACTAATATTTTCGCAAACATCAGTAATGAACCTTTTCTGAGACGAAACAGTGGGTTTACCATTATATGGTTTGCATTTCAAAATTTGTTGCAAATAATAGTTGGCCATTATGCGCTTACTATCATAGTGTTCGATTAAAATATCCCAAGCTTGTTGATAAGTTCCATCGGTAATGGGAATGCCTTTAATTAACGACAGTGGTACACCTTCAAGATTTGAAACTAATAAATTGAATTTCTCAACTCGCGGGATCGTATTATCTAAATGTACAACCGATTCAAATTGATCTTTGAATAATGGCCAGCCACTCAACTTCCCATCAAATTTATGTAGTTTGATTGGAGGCAATGAAGCACGCAACATTCGGCTGTTAGTTGACGATGGGTTAACATTTTGAACCACAGGAATAGGAGTTGAAACCGCTGAGATCAATTCAAAAATTGCTAAGCATTCGTAATAATACCGATCTGTATCATCAATAAGGTTTTTCAGTTCCGTTGGAGGGTAATTAGCTGAGGTATCCGAAAGTACATAGTACTCCATTATTTCATCATTATGTTTACAAAAGGAATCATAATACGATTTAAGTTCCTTCATCATGCCTCTGAATGTAAATTTTGCCGTTTCATCGGTATTGGCAGTGCGACCCTTGAGAACAATGTTGTGAATTTTTGAAGCAATATTTTTCAATTTGAATGTTAATACATCAAATTGAACTTTACTAGTGGCATCCATGTTGTTTTTGAACGAAGTATAAAAAAAAAGTTGAGGAAATGTGGAAAGAAATTCAAATTATTTCTAGGATTGGACGATAAGGATGGATCCTGAATTTAAATCAGCCCAAAATGATTGTACATGAATAATTGATATAGAGAATTCAAATAGCCCATGTAGACACTATACACAACTAGGTACCTAAATAATCAAATACATTAAAAAACAAGCAAGATATGATATTAACAAAAAATAAATATAGAAAAAAAATAAACAAGATAATTAATTGTTAATTAATTATTAATTATTATTACAAAAATGCAAAAATGTGAGCACTTGGTAAATGACACACGAATAATGCGCTTATTAATGACCTTCACAATACATATAAAATTCTAAAATTTCTCCAATAACAACTTCCCCAAATTTGTAGTGTGTTCAAGATTAACCAAAAATTATTAATCCGGCTCGAAGGACCAGAGAAATGGTGAGGAAAGTGTAGTGCTCACAGAGCGCAAAACTAAATTCTTGACCTCACTAGATTGTGCGCTGATATTAAATTTATTAACAATTATTGGGGATGATTTGGTTGATTGGGAAAATCAGAAATTGATACGGCAAATACTATTAATACTATATTGAAAAGACAACCTAGCTTGGCATGCCAAAATAAATATAAAAATAGAAATATATATATATATGTGTATAAATTGAGATGACAATGATTGGAATGAAATCGACAAATGTGCAATAATTAATCCATCTCTGTTCAATTAATTGTCCGTGGTTTAGGTTGTGGTGTGATGGCGTAGATAGACGAACAAAGGGAAAATTGGAGAGTCAGCGCTGTGAAAATTTTGGTTATAGCCAACCCAATAAATCGAAACGGACTGACCTCAAATTCGCTGTGCCCGTAGTCCACGTAATGGTGAAGTTGTTCAACCTGGATGAACTCCCGGATTGTGTGTGGTTCTGCAAATGATTGGCTGCTGAAACACTTGGTGTATGCAGGCGGCCGCCTCGTGGAGGAAAATATGGGGGTGATATGATCGAACGTTGGGATCGGGTGGCGATACAGCGAGAAACTGAGTGGCCCATGGAAATGGTAAAGGCAGTTGACTTGAATATAAGAGGGGGGCAGGCAGGTCAGTACATCAGTCAAGATAGACTGTTTGGTTCCCGGGGGCAAATTGGGGGGCACGCTGAGCTGGCCGAATCTCCCGATGATGATGTTGATGTCCGACGGTCAACTGCAGCTGAAGTTCGAAACAACACTTCCCTACCTCACAACAATAACTAACAGTTACCCAAATATATATATATATATTTTTTTTTCTTTTTCGGTTGTAACGGAGTTGGAGAGATCTGCGAGTGTTACCATTCGATTCAGCATGAAAAAATACGTAGAAACAGACCCCAAATTTTGTTAGGGGGTCATTTTTCACAAATACCATCGATTTCATAGAAAAAACTTAGTCTCATCCCCACTAGTTGATTCTACTAAAAAGGACACTACCGCCAATGAGCGTCTTCACACGAGACGCCTAGTTTAGTCAACTTCGAGCCACCATGGAAGGCATAGCTCTTCGCAGTTTGAATGTTGAAAATTTTATTGAAGCCATTCGAATTTGTCCCGCGATATGGGACATGAGATGTAGTGATTATGGTGATAAGATTAAAAAAAAAAAAAAAAAAAAAAACAGTAATTTTCAAAAAGTGTGACATTCTCGTGTTTAATCCATTTTTTGCCTCAGTGACCTACTGTAAAAAGAATCCAAATACCTTTGGGAGATGGGAAATTTAACGCCCTTTCCAACGATATATATATTTTTAAGATTACTTAGTAAGTTAGGGGGGGAAATGACAGTTTTAGTGATGAAATGTCGAAAATGGGAAGGAAAAAAAAACTTAAAAGTGAAAAAACTCCAACAATCGAGGGTTTTAAAAAAATTGCAAGGAGGAATTTTTTGTTGGAAATTAGTTGTAGAATTGATCCTTAGGAGATTGTTACGCTCCAGGAAAATAACTCTCACAGTCCAAGGCCGGCTTCACACGAGGCGGTTTAGTTGATTACACCAGTTGAACGGGCGGGTGCAAGGAGTGTAGCTTTGTGGAAAGTGAATGAAGTTTCCCGAGCCCCTTCACACGCGGTCAACTCGCCCGCCCGTGCACATGCTAGCCCGGCACAGTGCCTGCACCATTCTCATCCCTACTAGTTGATTCTACTCAAAGGGCACTACCGCCAATGAGCGTCTTCACACGAGTCAACTTCGAGCCACCATGGAAGGCATAGCTCTTCGCAGTTTGAATGTTGAAAATTTTATTGAAGCAATTCGAATTTGTCCCGCGATATGGGACATGAGATGTAGTGGTTATGGCGATAAGATTAAAAGTGAGGCGTGGAGGGAAGTGGCCAGAAAATGTCATGGTGCATTTGACGACTTGGAGCCAACACAACAGAGTGGAATCAGTAAGAACATTTCATCAAAATTATTTGAATTATTCAAGTACCTAAGTACCTAATTATTAAATTAAGAATTTTACCTACATTACCAAATGTCAACAACCAAGACCTATTACGAAGTATCCCGGAAGGATTACGGAAATTTCGTTACGCAAAGAAAAAAACGTCACGCAACCTATAAACAAGGTAGGTGTTGTTGCGTGGAGCTCTTCAAATGAATTTCGCGATAAGCGGAAATATTTAAAGAGCTTTTCCTGGTGTGAAAGTAGATGAGGATGCAACACCGAAAAAGAGCCCATTTCCCGATTTTGTGAAATTGGATGAACCCACATTGTTCGATGTGGTCTCCTCCTTTTTTTCACTTTCTTCGTGCAGAAGAGCAAGCACAAGAAGTGCCCCAGCTTCCTTGGGTCCTAACATCATACTAAACGTCCCCTTGGGAAATGAATTTGATTCCACATGGTGGTAAAGTTGCCTCGTCTGTAAGGAGCGTTCACACGGCGGTCAACTTAGTGCCAAGGGCAGGCAACTTAGTAGCTTTGTTCCAACAGCGCTTTGAGAGCGACCTTCGTGGCTCCTCCAGAGTTGCAGAGAGTTGCCAAGGGGTTAGCTCCATGGTCACCCATTTTCGTGTTTGTTGGAACACTTCAGAGCTCACCCGAGAGTGCAAATCGATATATAATCGATCGATAATCGATAACTTTGGGCCGTTTCCGATCTTGCATGAGCACCTCTTCATCATCGGAAGAATCCAAAAAAAGGTACAACTCATCGTCAGACGAGTCTTCCAAATAATCATTTGAGAAAAAAAATGCATCCATACTCCAAAATTTGAAAATAATAGAATAGAAATAATAGAAAATAATTGTTGATGAAAGTGAGATGTGATAACAAACGCAGAGAAAAAAATTGTTGTTGTTTAGAGAAGGTTAAGCGGATTGTAGTTTACCCAAGGGTAGCAGGTTATTTCAAAATGCGCATGCGTAGGGCTCGGAGCTCTCGATGAGACCCCATCAAAAGTGTGGGGCTGCTTGGGGCACCCCCGGAGCAGCTCTGGGGGCGCTCTAAGATCTGTTGGAACACCGGGCTCTCTAAGAGGTTTGATCACCTCCACTCCACTTGTTAAAGCGAGCATCTGCAGAGCACGTGGCCTGCAATTTTACTTTTTCATTCGTCCGAACCCAAACCAGCCGAGACGGCAGGTATTTGACTCCGGGGAAATGTTACGCTTCAGGAAATAACTTTCACAGCCGAAGAGGTTTGATCACCCTGGCCTCATAGCTCAGATCGTTGGAGTGTTGGTTTCAGTGGTGCAGTCGAAATAGGACCCGAAATCATACGAAACAATAATTGATTAACCCATTGACCGCTACCGTACTCAAGTGAGTACGCGATTGATCACCTCTGTGCGCTACCGTACTCAAGTGAGTACGCCCCACTCTCCGGTCGACGCGTCACTTGTGGGGAGGGTACCAGGGTGGGGAAACATTGTAGAGGCATGTGAGCCGGCTTTTTCTCTTCAGTACGAAGCCGGTCACCTGGCTAACAAGTCAGCTGGAACTTTCATCGATTTTATAAAAACATTAAATTTCTTATATTGAGCAACCTTTTTTTTTTTTTTCTTGTTCGAAAATATGTTTTGGATAAGATTCACAAGTTTTTCTTTGCTATTTGATTATAATACATTGGAAAATAACACTCAGGGTGGCACATTGGCATGCAATATGGGTGTTCTACAAGTGTGTCGTGCGGGATTGCATACCCTTGGCGACCCCTACCTGCTACAGTACTCAAGTGAGTACGCTGCCAGATTGCCTAATTTGACCCCATTTTGACTTTTTTCGACAAAATCCTAAAATATTAAAAACCAAAGCAAATGCAACAGTTTTAAGCAAAAATTGGAGAAAACAATTTTTGTAGCGGGAGAGTTTATTCTTAAATTCCTAGGTAGCGGTCAATGGGTTAAATCCCTCTCGAGCCAAAATACTGTAAACATCACATTTCCTGTTGTTAGCACTTTTCACTTCCTCACTCACTTGAGTCAAAACATACTTTGAGAATGACCTCGCTCAACTGCTGACTTGTTCCAGCGAGCATCTGCTGAGCCACTGCCTGCAGTTTCACTGCGTCATTCGTCCGACCCCAAACCAGCCGAGACGGCTGGTATTTGACTCCGGGGAAATGTTACCCTCCAGGAAAATAACTCTCACAGTAGAAGAGGTTTGATCACCCTGGCCTCATAGCTCAGATCGGACGCGAGTTCGAAATCCTGTCGAGGTATCACATATTTTTGGGCCGTTACAAGGTTAACGACCTCAAGTGTGAACACCCTGTATATAAAATCTTTGACTGTGGTTCCTACCCATCCATGAGAAATGACTTTCCTACGCCACTGCTGAATACTATACAGTTTTTAACCTTTTAGAACTCGATATTAAATAGTTTGCAGATACGTACCAATTACAACTGTTTCTTAATCACCATTGGGACTCCAGAAATTCGATTTTGGGGTGAATAGATTTTCTAAAACTACATCATTTTCTGAACAAATTGAATATACTTTCAAAATTTTACAAACATGAAAGCATATCGTAATAACCCACTGAAGTACAGCCTCACGTACAGCTTACAGTCAGCTTTATCAAAATAAAGCTAATGTAAGAAGTGAGGTTATCTTATTCTTCTTCTACTTGTGTTGATCATTTTTATTTGTCTTTGCCTGCGTCAGTGTCAGGCAGTGTTTAAATAGTTTCTTGAGAGAGAAGTAGAAGTTTACAGAGAAGTTTCCACCAAACGAAACGAGCAAGTGCTTTGGCCGGAGTCGCGGCGAGTCCGCGAGAGCCGACTTTTGTTCAATCGCGTTTTCCTCAAAACGACGTCTACGACGGAAACAATTTTTGTCCGGCCTGTTTGTCGTATCGCATCGAATTTTTTTTTCTAAATTACCGTGAGAAGTGTGGGAATTGAATGACAGGAAAAAAAACTGGAAATTTCCTGGGGGCATGCGCTGGTAGATGAAGGAACGACATGATAAAACCTCCAATTTTGCCAACTCATGCAAAACATCATGTAGTACCGTATTCAAGAAAATTCTCCAATCAATCGAAAGATGACAACATGAAGAGTGAATTTTAAAAAAATCAGCTCAATTGATCGAAAAATGGGTGCAGGGCAAGTTCTTGAAGTACCCCCTTCGCCTACGCCTCCCGTTAAATGTTTTACTTACCTCTAGGAAGAATGATCGGGACGCTCACATAATCATCCAGACTTCCGGGTCCTGACATTGCCAACTCTCGCACTACATGAGTCTCATCTTCAACTTTTGGTTTCTCAAATAAAAGAATACCGTATATCTTTTGACGTAATTTTTTCAGGATCTGAAATAGACATAATAAAAACTTCAAACCCCAAATTTATAAAACTTGATAAAAAAAGCACTGCCACTGGTCAAAAGAAGGTACATTTCCTAAACTATTATTTTTTATAGATAGAAAATATTAATAAATTCGCACCACTTGATTAGGTGGCAGGTCATCCAGCCTGTAGTCTTCCAGGGAGTCGGAAGAGCAGTATGTGCCTCGAACAGTGACTCCATAGAGTTCACCGGTGGCTCCATTTATATGAATGTCTCGAATAAGCCGGAGAACTTCATCCCATTTTTCGTCACCGGTCTCATTTTCCAAATCGTCTGGAAATGTGTTCAAGTAAAGGGTAGAAGTGGAAAGGTGAAGGAGGAATCGTAGGGTCCGCATCCACATGTACTTAAGAGTCTAGATTATTATTGAGTCTTGGACAAGTGACTAAAAACCAAGACATTTCTTGTTCCTAGTTAGTTATACTTAATTATTCAAACGATAGCTTTTGATCGAAAGTGTAAGCATTGAGCCTTTCACATAGGCATCGTACATGCTATTATAATGGGACTTTGAACTAACAAGGTCTGTTGCTAGGAGCGCTAGGGGCGAAAGACCTTAAGGGCCCATTGCACCTGGGCTGTTGCGCTTTGGTAGATATCCTTTGTTTTCGATCTGATCGAAAAATAGCTAGAGGATTGTGTTTTTCATGAGTCAATTTTACAAGTTGAGATGAAACCAAATTTCTGAATTTCCCAAAAATGTGAATACAACTGGGGGGGGGGGGGGGGGGGGGATTTAGAGAAAAAACTCTTCATCTAAACACTCAAGGATTAATTCTGGAGTTATTCCCGAAAATTGATCATGACAGGTTGAACAGCGTGCCTAATAACAAATTTCTGACATTAGGGGTTTGAGGGGGTTGAGGGGTGCGAAATAGTTCATCACTTTTCCAACAGGTGCCACCACAATATTTTAGAAAACTTGTGAGTCATTGCCTCCCAGTAGAAGTAGTGATGAGTAACGCAGGTAGGTACCTATCGTTCACTTTGATGCAACAAACCCTACAAAATCCTTTCATAATAATTAGAGGGCCGAGAGTAGAATGGCTTAAACAAAGGGTAAGGTAGGTACACGATGAGGAAGATTCTTCGTAAACTGTTCATTTCGCTGACGATTCTGGCCAGGATTATTTACAGAGTCGAGAATAAGGGCCCCATTATCGTTTTTGGTCAACACGTTTTATGGGAATATAGCAATTAATTGACCTAATTATGGAAAGGTGAAATTTTCCGTTAAAAAAGGTAGGTAAAAATCTAGAATGTCAGCTATTTAGGATAAATCTCAGTACAAGAATGTTACCATCTTACGATTTCTTGATGATTTCGCTTCTACTTATCTCATCATGCCAAACGGTTGTGACAGAATATTCTCCCTTTCCTCAATGGTTTTGGGATATGTAACGGTAATCAAATACATTGCGGCACTTGGAAAACACATTAATATGTGTTAGGCACTTAGAATTCAATATAATATTGTCCCCTCCTCAGTGGTTTAGGGATAAGTAATGGTAAACACATACTTCTACACATTCTAAGTGTCTAACACACATATTTAGGTGTTTCCCAAGTGTCGCTAATGCATGTGATTACCATTACATATCCTAAAACCATTGAGGAAAGGGAGAATATTACATTTACTTCTATGAGCCCAACACACATTTTTGTGTTTCTTAAGACCCCTGGATTACATCTGTGTAAATTGTACTGACCCCATCATATGTGGCCTGATGAAGAGCGGGGGTTCTTTACCACTCGAAACGCATAGCTTTTACGCATACTAAAGGAAGATGAAAATCTAATGTCTCCGAATCTTGTAACCCTTCCTGGCTTAGGTACCGAAGTACTTAGCTGGTAACTGTAACTACCTACATCTATTACAAATTATAATTCCAACCAGCTTTTGTAAGCAATACTATGAGAAGTTGGTTTTTTTTTTAACGTGGTACAGAATAGAGGACCAAGTGGGGACCACTTGACGTCTCTAAGCTTATTGTAAGATTATTAATTTAAAATTTCATTACCTACTTTAATATATTATATTATAATGACGTTGCTTAGAAATCTAGATAGGAGATGATGGTACCTATTCAATTTGAATTAAGTGAGCGCTTATGCGACCCACTTCTCGATTTCAGATTTAGGTAAAATAAATTTTTTCTCGTCTATCGTAGACAATAATGTTTTCACATAGGTATTATGAGGTACGCGAAAAACAGTGCAGATATGGGACACTCACAGCCGGTTTAAAAAATTGGAAATTTCTCATACTCGTGGGAATTTCATATTCAGGCAGTTTTTTCGCCAAATGAATCCTATTAAAACATTTTGATTTGGCATCAGATAGGAAGGAAATTTAATGCTCTTTCCAACGGTGTACTCAAATTTGAACTTACTTTCTTATATATTGTAATTATTGATGTTTTAGTGACTTAAGGTCGAAAACATGAAAAAAATCTCAAAAATTGAATTACTCGAAAACTAAGCGTTTAAAAAAATCTCGAAGAGGAACTTTCGATCAGAAATGTGCTCTAGAATCACGCCCTGAAGTAATGACCACCTTATGCGGGACACCCCGCCTAATACCTACGATGGCTGATTGATTACAAATTATTCTATGAGAATCCTAGGTAGTATCAACTATTCATTATCATGCCTATCTACAATCATAAACTTTATGACATACGTCAAGTGTAGGCAAATACAACACTTCTTTCATAAATTCACAGTATACTTCGCACGTGGTGAAATAAAATCCCCAATAGGTAAATGAAATAACTTCCGAATGGTTTAAGATAACCAAAAACTTTTTTAGCGAATTTTCTTAGAAAATAAAACTATTACAATGGCTCCAAAAATTTTAAAATAAAAATTTTCAAAAATTTTCTTCATCGAAATTGGTTTTGAGGCATTCTGAAATGATTCCTGGATTTTAACGCTTTTTTATATGTATATATACATATATATATATATATGTATATATATATATGTATATATAAGTATATATATATATATATATATATATATATATATATATATACACATACAGATGCTACCCCAGTCCCCCCTGACGAGAAGTCTGACGTAAAGCAAGATGAAACGAATTTGGACGAACCTGCGGTTGCGCCCGACTTGAAAGAACCAATTTTAGCGGATTCCATAACTCCTAAAGATGAACTTTAGGTCGTTTTATGTTAGTGATTTTATTACAATGTAAATTTACTTTAGTTGAATAAAAATGCAGTTCCTATTTCGTGCTATATATATATATATATATATATATATATATATATATATATATATATATATATATATATATATATATATATGTGTGTGTGTGTGTGTGTGTGTGTGTCATTCCAGACGATAACTCTCGATAGAATTGAGATAAAAACTTCGTTCTTTCGCCAAAAAATCAGGCATTTCAAAAGAAAGGATGAGTTCGTTGGACAACACTTTTTGAGCACATTAAATTGGTCAAATTTCAAAAAATTTACTAAAAAAGTCACTAAAAATAGCTAAAAACGGCTAAAAATTGTTTAATTCATATTTGCTGGAAGAATATTGCTCAAATAAAGTCTATTGACTATGAAATAGAACATTCAAAAATATATGTAAAAAAGTATCCTGTAAATGTAATTAAAATTCTATGAAATTTGCTAAAAAATCTATGAAAACTGCAAAAAAGCTAAAAATTTAAAACCTCTATTTGAACTGGAGATTATTATTTAGAATATGTTTTTTGCAATAAAATCAATAGTTAACAATTTACTCGCACTCAAAAAGCTCAAATATCAAAACAATCTAATATTATATAATACGATGATTTACGAAAATTCGCTCATACGATCATGCTGCATGACTGGAACTTTTTTTTCATCAGAGACTAGAAAAACTTGGGCAGAAATGCGGGGGATCCGGGGATTCTGGGAACACAGACAAGGTTTCGTGTGCACGTGTTAGCCAGGTACCATGTGTTGCAGCCAGATAGCAACGAAGTGTCAATTAATTTTATTTCGTTTTCTAGTAATGAGTGTTAGGCATAGAAGATTAGTAGCGATTAAAGATGGACCTTCATCGAGTGGCCTTAGGGTCGCAGCACTGTTTATCAACTCGCTCGCCACAATGTTGGCATTTGATATTTGGGGACCCCCCCTCTCACCTGCAGATTCGCAAAGCTTGACTGGCCTACGGGGTTTTTTCGGCAGTCTTCATCGAGAGCTCAGCGACTCACTCTATATCACTTGTTCCTCTGCTATTGACCCATGCGGTACCCCGATTTCAGTACCTGTTTTAATCGATCGATCGATCACGGCCATTTACGTGGGTTGTAAGGACATTGACTCATATATTTACTTCCCCAGCGAACCTTCAGGTATCCCAAGGTTCCTGGCCCGTCACGGATCGCATCCCACTTACTTGGTCGCTGTGAGTCTGCAGCTCACTCCGTGAAAATCAAGGCTTACCTGGTTCCCGCTCATCTTCTACTTTGGAGTGGCTTCCACGGGATCTCCCTGTCCCTACTGGGCGTCCATCTACATCTGGGCTACCTCAGGACTCTGCTACTACTCATGGTCAGACTAGTCTAACATTTAATCACTAAGGAACAGTTCATTTATTATTTTAATATTTTATGTTCTCCTTCAATTGTTTATTACGAATAAACTCATGCATTTTCTAGTGGTCACTTGGGGTGTATATTCTCTCATTTAGATTCCCTCTGAGACGAAGAACCGTTTCACGGTAAAAGTGATAGTGCCCATTAATTCATAAATTTAGTTTCCAAAGGTACCCATCTTTATTTTATTATCTATTTCATTCGTCAACGAACACCATGAACTCTAGTACAGATAAACAGTTGTAACCTCGCACATGGGCTCGAGGTTGAAATCGAGTACTCTCATGGCTGAAAGCATTGGTCGGGGAATACCGGGCCCCGACCCATAATAACGTTTTGAGATTAGGAATATCAAGAGTTTTCCGCCCCCTTCCCTTTCGGAATCGCCAGACCCAAGTGCCAGGTTGCTGTAATCGGGGTAGGATAGGGATGTGAAAACTTCAGCCAAGCTGCATTAACTTTTGCCAGACAGTTTGGAGAAAGACACAAATTTATACTGTGCGGCCTCTAACTCAAGATATAGAGAATAGAACGAAGGTTACATCGTGCACAAATTGTACCACATGAAGAAGGTTGGTACCAATTTAAATACCTTCAGGTTCCTGAGAAGTATTATACGATTGGAGGCTTTCTTGAAGGAGCGACCACTTGCTTTCATCGCGGAGAACTCGATAAGCCAAATGACGGAGACGAGGAGTGAGATCATCCCCAGAAGGATATCTCCGTATAAAGTCAGCAACGTTGTAAACGGTTTGGTGAAATTTCGAGTACCTAGGATTGTAGCAGCCGCCAGCAACACTTTGATGAAAAGACTGCAAAGGAACAGACACATTCATTGTTACAATTTCTTCTTCAGCTGTCATAAATGAATAACATGTGTCTCTTACTATGAAATGACATCATATCATGGGTAAGCCTGGAGGATGAGAGAAAATCTTTACCTTCATACCTGCACCAATTTGAAAATAGTAGCTACCGTATTTAATTTTCTCCTTCACTTCATAATAATCATAAAAATATCAAATGGCAAATTAATTAATTATCCTCGTAATTCCGGCAGCTACCTATGTGCTATTGAAATCATTAAGGAAGATTTTAAGGAGCGTTTTGAGGGAAGAGGGCATGATAAATCCGATTCTCCATAATAATTGACGTAGTTAAAAAGAAATGAATTTAAAATATCAAACACACCATCCAACAGGTCCTTCATATAGGTAACCGTTGCATATAAGTTAGTATTAAAATGTAGGTACGCTTGAAAGTATTTATAAAGAGATTGTTTCTCTTCCATCACTCTCATTTCTCTTTCGATTTTTTCATTCAATTCGTGAAATCGTTTGCGTTTGGTGATTAACTGTTTTGTGTCCGACTTTTGTATTTTCAATCTCGAAATCGGATTCCCCACACTCTACAATGCATAGTAGCTAATTTCCTGTCTTTCATAAATAAATTGCAAATTAACATGTATCATGTTTTAGCCCTGGGGTCCTATAGAATTTTGCGAGTCAATTTTTTTCCGCGCACGAAATTAATTACAGTGATTTCCGCCTACAACCGAGTCGTTGCTAGGGAAATGGTACTTCGTCGTTTTTTATCCCACAAAATTCGTTGACCATTCGTTCGAAAGCTCTCGATTTATCCAACAATATTATGTTAACTACGGCGAAGTGCGTGTCCAACAAACTGAGTTATGAGCATGGTTATATAAATAATTGTTTACACACAGGTGATCATTCTCAATAATTGATATTGTGAACATGATTGCAACCGCTTGTTAATTTCTGATGTTTTCATAGAATTTCGAATCAATATCGAGGAGAAAACATGATACATGGTTGAAATTTTTGGTTCTAGAACAGAAATAAGTTTCTGATTTAAACTACTCCACATCTCCCTCACACAACATTTTTAACAAACACCTACTACCTACGTTTTAAACAGCATGGTTCTAGGATTGGTTATACAGGGATACTTCCATAAAAGTAGTTCAATCTGAATTCGGACAATGTTTCAAGCATTTTAAAGAAGTACCGAATAATCTCCTATTGTCGTTTTCCGTCTCAAGGACAGAACCAGTGCTGCCAACCCGTTTCAATAAAAAAAATCCCCCCCCCTAAATTTAAGGTGCCGTAAAATGCAATTTTGGATACAATATTGATCACAAATTGAATTGGTAATAAAAGGTCATATAACAAGGAAAACAGTGTGAAAGAAATTAAAGTCATTAAAGAGCGGATTATTGCCAAAAAAAGAAACTGTTACCAACAATAGGCTGGTCCTTATGGTGAATCGTTAATAAAAGAAAAACTTGATGGGTAATTTTCACACGAGTAATAAATTTGAATAGGTAGGTTAACATTAACGTAACATGGATCACCAGAAAAATGTAAGCCAATAAGTATGACTTGTAAGTAAAGAGGAAAAAATACAAGTACACCCACTGTACATGATGTAGAAAGATGCATTTATTTATCCTGCGAAATTGTGGAGAAAATCATTTTTCTTGGGGTTCAATTATCACCCTGTTAAAAGTTGCTAGTTATTATAAAATATCTTTTTGCAAAATGACGAATAATCTGTAATAGAGGTTACACTTAAGGAAAGCGCACACTAGCAAGTGCTGGGGTAGGTCAGGCCACACAAGGGTTTAGGGAAGAATTCATGGACAATGCCTGAATGTGTTCACTCAACCTCAATGGAGGTTTACCCTCCACTAACAGGTTCGAATTCATAGTTGAGCGGGGTGGTTCACTCAGCAGTTAGGGGCACACTCAGATAGAGTTTGACAGTGCATTCAAGG
This sequence comes from Adelphocoris suturalis, assembly GCA_030762985.1. NCBI lineage: Eukaryota > Metazoa > Arthropoda > Insecta > Hemiptera > Miridae > Adelphocoris > Adelphocoris suturalis. The sequence continues at coordinate 148,605,437 of CM061041.1, read as the reverse complement.
GACACTCATCACTCATGAGACTTACGCTTTACCTTTGATCTGCTTCGAACCGACGATCTGCAGTATGCAGAAAGATGGTTAAATTTATTACATTTATTACACTTAACTCCGATAGTAGGGCATTTTTCATCAGCTTTGTGAGGCCACTGACCACCACACGCATAGCATTTCAGCTCCTTAATACTTGTAGTATTGCCCTCACCTTGTTGACTGGAGACCCCTCTGTAGTATCGTCTTGGAACCCTTTTGCTTGCTAATTTACCTGTTCTTCAGAGTCTCCCAAAATAAGAACCTCTGCCAAGGTAATGGCCGGTTTTTTTAATATTTCTTTCCACAACCAAGTAGAAGTGGTCCCACACAGGATTTGAATGAGCAATTCTTTATCGAGATAGGTGCCAAAGTCACAGTAAGCACTTTGGCTTCTTAGTCCAATGTAATATTCCTTTATTGTCTCTTTAGACTCCTGTTTTGTTCCTCTGAACTTGAGTATCTCGTACAACGGATTAGTTGTGGGGGAGAAATGATTGTTAAGAGCTGTCTTCAACTGATCATATGTCGTACCTACACTATCCGTTGGCAGGCTTCTATAAATCTCCGTTAGGTACCTCTCTTCCTGCGAGGTTCAGAAGTGAAGCTTTTTTTCGCGCATCGTTTGTTATGTCTGCAGCGACGATAAACAATTCAAAATCTTCCAACCACAACTTCCATCGTCGTTGAACAGAAGCGGGTTCTGCATGTGGATCGAACTGCACTGGTTTGTTGTAAAAGTCCATTTCACACACGTATCGTGAAACTAACTTTCAAACAAGATCTAAAACGCATAGTTTACACTCCCACTGCGCCAAATATTGTATCTTAACTGGTAATAAATCACAGAATACGGATTAACGCACGGAACCACAGTATTTTATATTTTTTTAAATCTATATTTTTTTGCATTCAGTGGTAATTAGGTAACTTTTATAAAAGTATGGAGTTATAAAATGATATGGAGATACAACAGAGAGTTATAGATATGATGCGATATTATTTGAGTTGAATTAGAAGTTGGACTGAAGATATGATGAGAATGTTGGACAAAAAGAAGACGTGAGGTTTAGGGACAGCTTCAAGCAATCACAATTTCTTGGAATTCTCATTGATGGCACTATCCTGAAAAGTGGAAGATAAGGGACCTACTATGGTTTGTGAGGTCTAACCGTATTTAATAGCCTGTCCAAATTTTCACATTCCGACGCCAGATTGGCGGAATTTTCATAGATAGTCTGGCTACGTTGTGGTGCGGTCGAAGAATCAGATTGCAATGTTTCCATAGCGTACGGAAAAATCGAAGTTACGCAGTTAAAGGAGTACGGTCTACCGGAAATCAAGGATGTTACGAAATGTTCGAGGAAATTTCGCGGGACATTGCTGAGATTTGATACGTAAATAAACGGTACCTACACTACACAATCCAAAATTTTGTTTACGCGGGTCACCACTTATGGTTTGTGAGGTCTAACCGTATTTAGTAATAAAACGCGTACTCTCAAAAATTGGCAAGAACGAAGGAATCTATTTTAACACAGAATGTGTTTTAGCCATGGACTAACTAGCCGAAAATGGAACGCGGGATGGGAACGAAATGTGTGACGGATGATTTTCACGTACAACCGAGCCGTTGGTAGGGAAATGGAATTTCCGCCATTTTAATCGCACAGAAATCGTTCACCATTCGTTGGAAAACTCTTGATTTATCACGAATTTATTTCGTATTTTTTTTCGTAGTTTCATACTATAACTATATAAATTGATGTTATAAATGAATAGTAAACAATGACGCTTGTTTGGTTGTCACTTGGTTGCGCGACAACGCAATTTTCGTAGTTTCATACTATAACTATATAAATTGATGTTATAAATGAATAGTAAACAATGACGCTTGTTTGGTTGTCGCTTGGTTGCGCGACAACGCAAACACATTCTGTGTTTCAATAATTTCGTCCGAAGTATGTAAATAGAGGTAACCGGGGGTCCAGGGGGCTTGCCCCCTGGCGAGGCGCGGAGCGCCGAGTTTTCTCAATCTTTTTGGACAAACAAAAGGGTACCTAGCAACTGAACACATGATGTCAAACAATAGATCGAATGGTTAACTAGATTGAATGAATAATTTAATAATAATACGAATATGTAGCCACACTACCGCCAACTCATTCTACAAACCAAGATAAATCGGAAAAACATGCACTACTAACTTGGTATGTAAAGATCGCATAAAATCAGAGCCACCAGCACTTTCAGTTGTGGTAGTTATAAATCTTCTTAATTTATTTTAGGCTCCTTCAGGATAGCAGTTGTCCATGACTGTCTCTTTCCCGAATGAATAGCCTGCGAAATATTTCCTATTTGATTGTATAACGTTCGAATAGGATCTGTTGGTCACATCTCACATGTAAAGTTTAGGTACCTTCTCTCACGTGCCACTGGTTCTTGACGATGATTATATATATGATTCTTCGTGATTGCCAACCATTTATTCAAATCTTCCAGATCCGATTAATTTAAATAAACTCCAAACAAAATATACGATGTAGCTCGACTATATTTATTCATTTATTTATTCACGGCTAGAGAAAATTACTGAAAATTCAGTAATATATTACATGATACAGATTAAGTTATTTGAACTAAGATATAATTTACGACAAAATATCAACAAAAAATAATATGGTACATGAACTAGTATAAATCAGTCAGGATAAGCTGAGTTTAAGGCATCCATCAGATGAGACTCAAGAAATGGTAAAGGCTGGTATCCAGGAAGGTAAATGCAACCCAGAACCAATCTGAAATCGGGAATAACAACAAATATTTGCTCTGCTGAACTCTTAGATGCCACTTGAATGGAATAATCTTGGAGGATACAGCTATCATAACTCACACGTACCTACTTCTTAGTATTATTGAGCCGCGAGCGATCAGATCGATAAACATTGTATTGGAAAGACGAAGCTCAGTCGACTCAACAGAAGGTGCAAGCCATGTTTCACCGAATATTAAGAAATCATAATTGAGATGAGGTACCTGGTTGACGAATAACTGACAACTTAGTCTTGAGCCCTCTTACGTTTTGATATAATCCGGTTTGCTTGATGGTTTCAGACTTCCCCTTCCCTCCAAGTTTTTTGACTGGTTAGCATCCGAGCGAGTGGTCACTATGGTTGGAATCCCTGACACATATCTTATCGTCAGGTTCGCCTCGCCACCATCCAGTCTCCGCTGCAACTGTCCACGCGATTCGGCCAGATAGGCCTGCTGAGCAGGGGTCCGATCAAAAGAAGCTGAAAGTACTTGAGGTTGTGACGAACGATTAGCAATAAGCACACGATTAGCAGAGGAAGGGTCATGCAAAACAACTTTCACAGGCCGAACCTTATTTTCACACTTTTCACCCAATCTTACGATTCGTTTAACCAGATCAGTGAACTCTGGGGAGAGCTTCGTTATTTCGTTCTTAATCCTTCTTAAATCCTCCTAGACTGACCTCACAGAGTCAGACAAACCAGACGCGGGGATATTATAAACAATAATATTACCAGCTCTTCATTGGTGATCCTCAAGTTCAGAGGTGTCAATTTTGCCAGACAGATCGTCTATATTTCCGATTATTTCGCTACTCCTAGCGGCAACCAGGTCCCCAAGTTCCCTCCTCAAATCAACTTTCAAGGATTTAAACAATTGAGACAAAAATTCTTGGGAAATGCCACCATCAGGCTTGACTGACCGTGCCGCCCTCGACTGGTCACCAGCAGAAGCCGAGGGCCCGTCCTTACACTGCATGCATTTCCACACCTCCCTCGAATCTTTCTTTAGCAAACAGAATTTGGCTTCGCGCAAACCAATACAGCCAAAGTGCAAGTGTAAGCCACATACACACACAGCACATATTGAAGCGTCGTCGGCAATCAGTACTTCTGGGCAGTTACCACAGCTCGGCATGGTCTACAGGTAGGTAATAGTAGGTAGTTAGCAGAGTTGGCTGCACCTTCAGAAAAATCCGCAATACGTAAGCGTCCTGAGGGTCACGTTAGAATTCCGTTTCACTCCTTGAACTCATCTGTAGGTGCTCAATAAGAAGCGAAGATAATTTAGGCGGAGGAGTAGATGATTGACGAGAGAATCGAAAACGGAGAAACGATTGATGCAGAGGATGGCGGGGGGAGGCGAATGACAAGCGCTTGACAGCTCCTCTCAAGGACACTCGGCCAGGACGCACGCACAGAAGTCACAGCTAGTTGGGGGCCCACAACAATGTCAAGCAAAACTGACAAACAATTAAAATATCGGTAAACTTACCAGATGAAATACAGGGAAACTTGGGGACGCACGCTAACAAAAATCTCGCAGAGTGAAGATAGATACAAGCTAACACAGAATTGTAAAGAAACTGGTTCGTATAACGACAACTATACCGGTTAAATTATAAGAGTGATAGAAAGCAGATGTGAACACTAGTCGGACATGAGACTTACTGGCGATATTACCATATCTACGTAAATATAATAATAAAAATAATCAGTTGACGCACTAAAGTGACCTCCTGTCGTCACTCAGGATATTGCACCATTGAGCTGAGGGTGACACTCAACCCAACAGCGTTTGAATTGCCCACTCAGTGTGCCCTGAGAGTTGCCCTCAAATCACGTAGGTACGTGAATCACACAGAGTGCAACAATCCCCTTCGATACAATTAGGGACCCACTCAGACTCAATTCCCTTCTATGAATTCCACCTCAAGTGTATTGTTTATGGGGATGCGCAAACCACAGCCCTGGCCGTGTGTGGTGGGACAGTGACATTGATACATGGATCCCTTTCTCTACCAGCTGGCTGAGACCTGTCTGCCCTGGCAGCTGCGAGCTATATCCACCAGGATTATCTGTCGCCAGTGCTTCATTGGATGAAGAATCCATGAGGGACAAAACACTGAGCGCAGGAAGAAATGAGCACATTTTTCCAATTAGCTGTGGCCCGACCATCGTTAATGTACTTATCGACAATAATACACTGTGATGCCGCGCAAGGTGGCCTGACCCACTGGGGCACTAGTGAGCACTCACCTTTAGGTTACATGAAAACGAAGAATTACCACATATATATTAATGCCTATCTAACTATGTACCTATTCCCCCAAATCATTCATTTTTTCACAATCAAAAAAGGAACCACCATAATCAACATAATTTATATCAGGTCATGTTAAATAATGAAAATAATTTATTTATCATACCGTTAGAAGTTCTCTTTGGACAACATCGTTCCCCAAAAGAGTAGCCAGAAGTGGGAGTTGCTCAAATCGTAAGTGCAGCATTGAAGCGAGATTCCTTCCACTGTACTCCATAGTGGTCATGTTGTGTTTGTTGAAATGCTTCATAGACCAGTAATGTTGGGCTCCGGGGAATATCACGAAATCAGTATCTTGTCCGAGGATGGCCAGGCATTTGTTTCGATGAGCGTATCGCGCGATTTCTTCGTCACAGTCTCCGATTGATTGGAGTACCTGGATGCCCAAAATGTATTAAGTATAGTAAATTGTATATATCGACCAGCCTGGAAGTTTAACGCTGGAATTTGAGCACCACATAATTATTTTACATTAAAAATATAAATACATAAGCTATTAAAACTATATGATGCGCTAACTGAATACTGTGTGAATTTGTGAAGAAGCTATAGTCTACTCATTGTTCATCGGCCCTCTTTTTTCGGTTGCTAAATAGAGAGTACCCCAGAATCACAAAATTTTCAACACTAATGACGCCAACCCGGGTTAACTTGCGGAATCTCTTCTCATTTTAAAGCTTCCTTAAGAAGAGTTATAAGCAAATGGTGCTTGAAACCGTTTTCCAAAGTAAATAACCAAGTGTGAGTGACTATTGATTCCCTCTAATTTCAATAGTGATGATCACAGTAGGTACCCACTCCGGCTTAGAGTTGGTTCCTTACGTCATATACTAATTCACGAACACACTTGTGACAAAAAAAAATTTGTTTGCACCAAAAACCGTATCAAGTAATTAAATTATCAGGGTGGCCCCCAAATGGAAATTTGACATTTCCCTCACAAAAACTATCAAAATCAAATACTGTTTTTGTAATTTTTACGACGAATTTTCAAAGAAAAATTGAGCTATTTAAATGGCTTCAAAATTTAAAATTTGGGAGGGGGGCGGGGATCCCCTACATATCCATTTCTTACATCAAAGAATACAATCCTGGATTTTAACATCATATATATATATGTGTGTGTGTGTGTGTGTGTGAAATATATGAAATATGTTTGAGAAATATACATCTTTTATATTGGGCCTACCATGTTTGGTCTTCTAGCGGTTCACCCTTTACTAAGAAATGTTTTTACATTTTTGACTCGGGCGGTACTTACCTCGAGCAATATCAGAAAGTGTTCGCAAGAGGGCGACAGTATGAGTTTAGTTGTTGAAGGAGCAGGGAGTTCCGCGGCCCATTATTCAGTTTTATACAGTTCAAACCCCATTATTGAGTTTTATACAGTTCAAACCCCTTTATTCAGTTTTATACGGTTCAAATATATATATATATATATATATATATATATATATATATATATATATATATATATATATATATATATATATATATATATATATATATATATATATATATATATATATATATATATATATATATATATATATATATATATATATATATATATATATATATATAGTGTATTCCCAGAAACTCTCTTAAAATAAGTTTTAAAAAATTCGTTCCTTCTTGGCAAAAGACAGGTCGAGTTCGTGGGCCATCGCTTGGGGTCGAGATCGCCAAATTCATATTTGCTATGTAGTGTGTCAAAAAATTCTAAAAAATCAGTTTTTTGACAATAGGGCATGTGGGGTGTCACAGTCGAAGTATTTTTCAGCGCTGATTCGATTACGACCACTCCCAGATATCTAAGATTCACCAAGTCCTAGGTTATGTAAACAAACTAGTGGTTGGGACTCTCAATGGATCAGTCCACTACTCTGCTTGGTATGCTCCCTAGTTCAATACTCAGTTGATTTTTCCCACACATGGTTTACTACTAACTGTTGCAGTAACCGAGAGCCAAAGACATATAGATGTCACAACGTATCTGTGTGTTACTCTTTGAACAGTTTAACCACCACTCTTGATAATTATTTTTGACATTCGGATAACCCACGTATGAAATAATATGTAGTATGATAAAGTAGACAGTTGAAGTTCGATTGTTTAGGAGTTAGAATATACCTAAGAAGGGAATTATTACACAGTTTTCATTTTAAAAATTCCCTGACATTTCCTTGACTTTTCCCGATGCTAAGAATTTCCTGATAATTCCAGGTTTTCCCTAACTTTTCCAGTCGGGGGCCACCCAGATTATGTGTTTCGTGCCAATTCGCAGTGGCTAAAAAGTGGTTCCAGGTTTGACCTAATATACGCTGAACTAGCAGGAGGAGGACACAGTCGATCAGTTGTGATGAGTTTGAGCCAGCTGAAAGAGTTCAAGATTCTTACTGAAAAAACTATTTTGCCTTCCAACCTGCACCCCAGCATATATGTTGTTGATCGAAACCAATTTACTCCCTGTAATTTGATATATACCCTGAAACTGCATTTACTATATGTCACAAAGATCCTGAAAATGGATAGCTCATGATTTCCGAAACTGGTTTTGAGGGAAGTTAGTTCTCGTGGGATCTACTAGATAGTCCAGTCAGCTCTGTAGCTTTCTTTCTTCAGCAGCTAGATCTCGCCAAAAATTGGCAATATTTTCCAACTTATCCAAAATCTTCGTACTTTACCCTTTCAAAGACAAATATACTCCGCAGTTGGCCCTCCAACACCCCTCAAAAGACACTACCACCCCCTGGATCCCCCTAACATCTCTCCCGGATTCCCCTACAACCCCCCCCCCCTTCCCCACCAGTTTTCACTACACCCCGCTCTCCCCCCAAATAACATTTGCCCTTGTTTGCACGTCAACCGCTAGGTATCACTACATTCGATTCACTCACCTTACTTGCTCTTTTGGTTGGAAAGGCGCGGGTCGGTCTGCTTCTGGAAACCTTACGGCACCCCCTTAAGGACATCGGTAAAAATGTTGACCAAATCATCGGAATGGTTGAGTGCTAATACCGAGATGTATTTCGCCTTTGAGTAGCAGAGACTGAGAGATTTTCTTTATATCAGTCCCTTGAAAGGTTTGGTTGTATGGACATGACTGCATCGGCTAAAAATGAATTAAAATTGCACGTTTCGCGTTAGGTTTTCAAATTGAGAGAGAACTTATTGCCTCTCAATGGTGCACCATTGTCGTTTAGGAATCAGGATTACTCGCTTTGCAACTTAAAATATCAGGAGGATGTGATTCATTTCTTTGGGGAGTGCCCTGTACTTTCAGAATTTAGATTTGTTGTTAAAAAAAAGTGTATCTAGAGAAGAATTGGTGATTTTACTAAATAAACCAAGGGAATGGAATAATTTGATCAAGTTTTCTAGAATGGCATGGAAATACCGTGCTTTCCTGGAAGCCGAATTCAATTTCGATTAAAAATCACAGACAGTTTTTTTTTTTTTTTTTCTCATCTTTTTGCATTTAAGCATGTTTTTTCTAATTATGATAATAATTAATTTGTACTACTAGAAGAGTTTATTAGTCGTACAATATTACCTTATTGCTACATGACTTTGTACCTTAGGTCGTTCAAAAAGAGGGACCAAATCTTGAAGGCAACCAGAAAATGATATGCAGATACCTTTTATCGAAGAATAATAATTTATTGCATCGATTTGCATAGTTGATAAAGATGTAATAGACGAAATTTACAACGTTTACATGGAATTGATACAAGAAATTTGCAATAAGTTTGCAAGAAATTCATACAAAGTTGGTGCATACAGTAATTTGTGTCTTATGGGCGTAGATGGATTGAGAGAAGATTTTCGCGCACTTGCATTAAGACTGTATTCCGACCGCCACCATTTTCCCGAGCCCAAGATACCGCCTTTACTAAGATACCTACAAGATTTGGTCCCTCTTTATGAAGGACGAATTCATTTTGTAAAACGATGAATTCATTTTGTACAAGGACAAATTAAATTTGAAAATGCTATACATGTATGTAATCTTGTATTGAAAATTTCTAGTGAATAAAGCGGATATTATTATTATTAATCGACCAATCACCTCTCAGCCGCTAATTGCATGCGGTTTGAGTTTTCGAGTAATTTAATTTTTAAGATTTTTTTTTACATTCCCCCCCCCCCCCCCCCGTGTTTTCTGGCGAATTTTTGAAGAAAATTAAGCTATTGCTTTCGCCTAAAAATTTGTAGAATGTGAATTTTTGAAAAAATTTTATGCAGAAATCCGTTTCAGGCTATTCTGAATCATATTCTAAAGTTTAACGCATTTTTTTATGTATGTATGTATGTATGTCGGGAGGCCAGGGCTCACACTGGGCTGTAGCGCCAAGAGAAGAAGAAGATGTATGTATGTATGTATGTATGTGTCATTCCAGACGATAACTAACCGTAGAATTGTGCTAGAAACGTCAAACAAATTTTAAAATGTTTAGGACACAAAAAAAAAAGTTCAAGTTCGTTGGCCAGCATGATCGGATCACATCTTCGGGTTGAAATTTTCAAAAATGTAGTCAACAATTTCAAAATAGCCTGTTTTTTCCGATTTGTTGTGCGAAATAATTTTTTCAGCATACTAACATGTGGTATATTCGGAATCAGCGTAAAATTTCCTATAAGAATATGTATCAAGTTTTCAAAAATTTCAAAGTTAAAAAATCAGTCAAAAATCGAAATAATGCCGTTCGCTAGTTGTAAAAATCGGTAATATTTGTATGAAACATTGTCCAAATTCAGATTGAACTACTCTTATGGGAGTATCCTTGTATAACCAATCCTAGAATGAGTACCTCCTAATTATTTTTAATAATTTGATTCCATGTTTGTCTATCAAAATAAACTATAAACTTCTCATCATAAACTAAAATTTCTCTACACGATCAATAGCGACTGAAATGTCGAAGACTTCTTCAAAATTCGCTCATGGGGTCATGCTGCATGACTGGACTTTTTTTTTTTTTAACTTTTGCCAGTAAAGCGATTATAACTCCCCTAATTCGCTGTGTATATTCAAATTTGAGGATATCGTTGGAAAGATAATTGAATTTCCTATCGGATAGACGCCTGAACTTTTTTTAGAATACAGGTTTGATACATGAAAAAGCCCTTTGAAAAGCACATTTTACCTAATTTGGGAAAACTCGAGTTTTCAGTCGGAAATTGGACTATGAGAACTAATATTTTTTCAAGATGCAAGATTCGTAAAAATTGTACCAAAATCTTACCTTTCCAACGGTATAGTCAATTTTACTTTGCTAATTAAGGGAGAAAACTATGTTTTACTGTTAAAAAACTTTCTTTTTTTTTTTTTTTTTCCAATGAAATTGAGGGTTTACTTAAAAAAAAGAAAAAAGATCTTTCGTGAAAATACGAGTTTGGGGTCGGTTTTTACTTTTTTTTTTTTTTTTTTTTTTGCGCTGAATCAAATGGTAACATTTGCATATTTCCCCAACCCCGTTATAGGTAATAAAGTTTTACACTTAACTCACAAATTCGAGTTCATTTGGTATGATTAATTGTATGTGTTTTTAGGGGTGGAACTAGTAAGCTAAAGTGTAAAACTAGGTTATTCAGGAGATCTGGGAGTGTTACTATCCGATTCAGCGTAAAAAAATACGTAGAAACTGACACCAAACACATCGCACCCGTCCTAGAAAAAGGGTATAACTCAAAAATCGAGTGGTTCTGAGAAGTAGAAACGGTCTAGTTTGTCTGTAAAAGGTGGAGATACGAGTATGTGTAGGCTACTCTAATTCCGCTAGAGAGTGCGTGTGTCTTTCTTCTATGGAGGGAGTAACCAATTCACGTCCTAGGAAGAAAGACACAACTCAGATGAGTTCAAATAGTCTGTGTTTCGTTTTGAGTTGTTTCCTTTTTGTGTGGACAGTTTTAACTTGTGTCTTTCTTTTCTGAACATTTTGGATCCTGACTGGTGAGATTTCAGTGTTTGAGTTGGAACAACTCAAAAATTCTTAAGAAATCAACAAAACCGTTCCCCCCACTCCCTTCCCACTGCCAAAAAAACTATTTATTCACCATGGGGCGTTAGAGTAATAATGTAGGAAACAAGTTTCGCAAAGATAAATAATGTTCATCGTGTTCCAAAGAACGGGTAGCCAATGGTGTGGAAGAAAACTTTGAATGCGATTTGCTGAAAATGACAATTTTTGAGTTGTACCCTTATTCTAGGATGGGTGCGACATATCTTCTTAAGGTGGGTTCACATCCATCTGGAATTGCAGAAATGAGTTCGGCCTTCTGATTGGCTAGTGGCAGTCGGAAGAGTGGGGTGAATCTTGCCGGACAAGCACTCTTGAGACGGACTGTCCACATCTGAAAAATTAGATATTTTACCGGATTGCCGCAATTACGTCATCCGTCGGAGCTGTTGTGTTATCTTGTTTTATGGCTGTGTTCGAATGCGAGTCCGAGTCTTTAAGATCCTCGAATTTGGATTTAATTTATAGAAAATATATTTCTGTAGCGCTTGTGTATAAGAATAACACTATTAAACTAATAAAACACTCAAATCGAATACGGTTTTATGCCAATGAGGCCGAGTTGGGTTAAAATACCTAGGTGTATGTACCGATTTTGCGAACTCAAAAACAACCTATCTTCCTAATGATCCTATTCCATTTGTGTTTGAGACATTTTTTGATTATAGATTAGCAATTTTCTGCTTGTCGAATAAGTATTTGAGAAGAGATATCACTTTTGCAAAACGAAGAGGAAGTACAGAAATACGCCTACTTGTCCTTACGAGATGGACAGATTACCTATGTTAAGTATGTAAGTCCTTCTTATGGTGCATCAATGCATTTAAATTATTTGAAATGCGCCAACCCACACATTTTTCTGATAGAAATACCTATAATGTTATCTTGGTATAAGTAGTTGATGAAAGGACCGAATAATTACCCAACAGTCTCATTTCAAAACGACGTCGTCTTTGCAGTTAATGTAGGTACATACATACATAAAAATCTCTTGTATGCCCTCATGATTTATGAGTTTATTATTCAACGTTATTTATGTAGCTTTGATGTCCGTGAAATGTGTGACAGGTAGGAGAAAATTCGGGAGGAAACAGGCCTGTTTGGGGAATGCAATGGTAATAGAAGACACAAACAATGCTAAAGGCTGTATCACACTTGCATTTTTTCAGCTTTTTTCTCGCATTTTTAATGCTCGAACGTGAAGAAGGCAAAGCGCTTTTTTCCAAGGTCAGCTTTTTCGACCATTACGCATCCTGATGGAGCATTTTAAAACTCACTTGCGAAAATTAGAACGTGTTTATAATCTTTACCTCAACACAAAAAATGCTAAAACGTAACCCTTAGGAAGGTAGCAACTCAATGGAAAACCCCTAGGAGCCCTGACAGACTTAATAAAACTGCATTCCGCCAGAATGCGGTTTTTGCGCTTATTCCTCTTCAACATCCACAGCTGACCTTGGAAAAAAGCACTTTGCCTTCTTCACGTGCGAGCATTAAAAATGGGAGGAAAAAGCTGAAAAAATGCAAGTGTGATACGGTTTTAACGCAATGATAACACAACTGGATGGTTGTGAACGGCCTGCCGCAATTCCGCACTCCCCTCCACTACTTCCAACCGCAGACGCATTGCCGTACTTCTGCAATTCTGGATGAATGTGAACCCACCTTAAGGCCCGGTATCTAGAAACAGAAATAAAACTAGTGGCAGCAGCCCCGGAAGGTATTGTCGAGGCAGAGGTTATCTACGAAGCGTAACTAAAATACAAGGCAGAGTTAGGATGCTACCCCTGGTATTAGCAAGCAGTTTTACCTTCTCTCGGCGAACATTTCGTAATTGGTGAGCCGGAAAACTGATTGGGAGGGTGGCCACTCTTGCAGTTTTATTGGTAGTACGCACCGACTTTAGCATCACTCAAACCGCCGGTCAATGTTTCACGTGAGTATTGATTTTCCAATGGCCCTAGCCAATCACAGAGCTTACATCAGCAAACAGCAGGGGTACCCCTGCAGTCAGAGCTGGAGAAGGGGTACCCAGGGTTCGAGAGATAACCTCCGTTCTAGTTACGCCTTATTACCCTTGCCACCGTTCTAGATACCTGGCCTTAGAAGATCATTTTTCAAGAAAACCCTCTAATTGATTGAAAATCAATGTTTTTAAACATTAAAACATAGTTTTCTCCCCTAATCAGCAAAGTAAAAGTAAAATTGACTACATCGTTGGAAAGATAAGATTGTGCAGCAGGTTTTACAGTCCTTGCATCTTGAAAAAATATTGGTTCTCATAGTTAATTTCCGATTAAAAAACTCAAGGTTTCCCAAATTAGGTGAACTGTTATTAATAGGTGTTTAAAATGTGTGTTTTCAGAGGACTTTTTTCATGTCTTACACCTAATTTTAAAAACAGGTCAGGCATCTATACGATAGGAAATGTAGGTAATGCTCTTTTTGATGGAATCCTCAAATTTTCATTTAAACATAGCAAATTAAGGGAGTTATGATCATTTCAGTAACAAAAGGTCGAAAACACGAAAAAATCTTGAAAATTAAATAACTCGAAAACTAAGCGTTTAAAAAAACTGTAAGAGGAACTTTCCATCTGAAATGAGCTTTAATATCGACCACTGAAGTTTTTACCATTAGGTCAGGGACACCTTGTATATCTGAAACTTGCCAATTGAAATGATAAAATAGTGGTGTCCTCTGTACATAAAAGACAAATGATGTGCAGATTTGAATGCGAAAGCATAGTAATATAATACAACAAGCTCGTACCTTACAACCAATTCCATCTACTATTAGTGGAATACAAAGGTTTGATGGGAGGACTTGAAAATTGTTGCCTTCTAATGATGATGCTGGAACACCATCGTTGAGTCTATCTAACAAATTAGTGATCTCATTCATTCTTTCAAGCCTCCGTTTTTTCCATGTTTCAATCTTAACTTCTGCTGGAAACCCATCGAAGAAGAACACCAGCTCCGCTCCCAAGGACATAAATTTCTCAGCGAATTCTTCAAAATTTTCCTTAAACTCTTTGATTTGTCCACCGGGAATCCAGGGCAAATCACGATATATTTGAAAGCAAGCAGACCAGCCATCCACCACGATCGTTGTGCTTTCACCTTTTCGCCTAAACATAACACATAATTTATAATGGGTAAATGTAAATTTATTTCAACGAGGAATTAAGTGTAATCAAACAATGGTTAGAGATAAAGCAGTCTATTATCGAGCCTTCGAAAAGTCAGCAAAAGCGAGATAGTTAACACAGGTAAGTACTTATATAAAAAATCGTTTTTGAACCTGCCCTAAATGCCCATTTTTTGGTAGGTATTTCTCGGCTTATCGGCTTTTCAGTATTTTTCTGGACAAATATGTGAAATGGGTATAATTTTCATCTACAGAAGAATCTCTTGAGCCATTTCGACGGAAACTACGTTTTTCACTTATTTTGGTTAGTTTTTGTTAATTACCAATTTTTTTTTTTTTTTTAATTCTAAGAAAGTGCTAACAATTATGTTTATACATTTATCATTTAGCTTATTACTGTCCTTAGGGCATCTTCCTGGCCATGAGGGGTATCGAATATAATTTGTATCCATAAGAAAAGGAATTCCTCAGAATTTCATCAATATCTTTCGAACCATATAGAAGGAGAGACCAAAAAGGTGCTAAAAAAAATCGTTTTAGCGAATTTTAATAGAAAATGAAGCTACTGCAATGGCTCGTAAAATTTAAAATACAGATTTTTGAAAATTTTCTTCATTGAAATCCATTATGATGCATTCTGAAACGAATCCTAGAGTTTAACGCTTTTTCATATGTAAATTTCAAGAATGAAAAACAGAGAGTGAGGAATAATTAATAATGAAAACGCTTGTTTATAAAAAGCGAAAAACTACAGTTTATTCAAAAGGGGCTAACCAACTCAAGATTTTGAGAACGACTGGAGGAGACCTGGCACGAGATGCTTTATCAGGGATTTAGGTAGCCCCACTGTGGTGTGATTCAACTCCACATTGAATCTTGTTTTCGTTTGAATTTCGTTTCTATGACGTGTTGTTAGACTACTCTCAATATTCATGATCTATATTTCATTGTATCACCAATTAAGATGAATAAAGCCTTAGTTTCGCTTTAAAAGGTTTTTCATAACAATTTATTCATCTTAATTCAAATCAACAATGGATCGATTCTTAAAACCAGAGAAGTTCGATGTCGACCCACATTCACCGACAGCCACGCAGGAATGGAAATATTGGTTAAAGACTTTTGAAATTTTCGCTGCTGCCTTCACTGATATTGACGATGAGGGTAAGCTAAACCTTCTCATAAACCGTATATCCCCTGCAGTTTATCAACTGATTGCTGATAAAACTACATTTGCTGATGCAATAGGGTTATTAAAGGCAACTTATGTAAAACCCACTAATGAAATTTTTGCTAGGCATAGGCTAGCCTCTCGAAAGCAATATCCAGAGGAATCTATAGACCAGTATCATCAGGAATTGCAGCTTCTGAGTCAAAACTGTGAATTTGTAGCAGTAGATGCGGAGACTCATAGAAAAACCTACGTCCGTGATGCTTTTATCCGTGGTATCAGCTCTCAACACATTCGCCTTAGACTACTTGAGTTCAATTCACTTTCTCTCGATGAGGCAGTCGAGAAAGCCCGTGCTTTAGAGTCAGCTAAAAACCAGTCAGCCTCCTATTCGTATTTAGACACAAATCTTAATGCAGTTCCCTCTGTTCCAGAGGAACAGGCAACCCCTTCACAAGAACCATCACAGAGCTTAGCAGTCATACGCTCAAATCAAAAATGTTACTTTTGTGGGCGTTCCCGACACCGCAATAGAACCCAATGCCCAGCAATCGACGCTAAGTGCGATAAATGCTCGAAAATCGGTCATTGGGCTTCCGTCTGTAGATCTACACGGACTAAATCGCCAATACCAACCAAGTCAGCAGCTCTAATCGCTGCCTCTTCGTCAATTCTTGATAGGGCCACCGTTCCAATACAGGTAAACAATGTACCCACTCATGCCTTGATAGACACTGGGAGCTCGGAAACTTTCATCTGCCAAAAATTAGTAAATTCCTGCAAATTCAAAACATTCCCGACAACAGTATCGGTTTCAATGGCATCTACTTCTCTTAATTCAATAATTTCAAGCTACTGTATTGCCAACTTAGAACTTCTTGGGCATAGTTACACAAATGTTAAGCTGAATGTACTTCCTGACCTATGCACCAATGTCATTATTGGACACGACTTACTTAAATTGCATTCTGAACTTCACTTTTCTTTTGGGGGATCAAAATCACCTCTGACAGTCTGCTATCTTGCACCCGCAAAGATAGAACCTCCTCCTCTCTTTGAATTCCTTACTGGGGATGTAAAACCGATTACAACGAAATCTCGGAAGCACTCAGTTGATAATTATGAATTCATGAAAAATGAAGTAGAAAAATTACTTGCAGATGAGATTATAGAAGAAAGCAGATCCCCTTGGAGAGCACAAGCTTTTGTAGTTAGCAATGATACTAATAAAAAACGCATGGTGATCGATTACTCACAAACCATCAACCGATACACGCTTTTGGATGCGTATCCCCTGCCAGATATTGAACATACAGTCGCTAAGGTTTCCGAAAACTCCTGGTTCAGCACTATTGATTTTAAAAGTGCCTACCACCAGGTTCCTCTAAGAGAAAAGGACCGGCCTTACACCGCTTTCGAAGCATGTGGTCGTCTCTATCAATTTCGGCGTTTGGCATTTGGCCTTACAGATGGGGTCCCGTGTTTCCAACGTGTTATAGACAATGTTATTTCTAAAGAGAAGCTTGAGAAGACGTACGCATATTTAGATGACGTCACTGTTTGTGGCAAGGACAAGGAGGAACATGACAAAAATCTAAAACGTTTCATGGATGCAATACAAAAATACGGTTTCACAATAAATCAAGAGAAAAGTAAATACGCTCAAACATCAATTAGGCTCCTTGGTTACAGAATAGAAAATAAAACTATTTCACCTGACCCAGATCGTCTCAAACCTCTCCTCAGCTTGCCTCCCCCCAATACCGCAAAAGAACTTCAAAGAACGATTGGCATGTTTGCTCATTACTCTAGGTGGGTTCAGAATTATTCAGACAAGGTGCGGGGGCTATTAAATTGTAAATCATTTCCCTTATCACCAAAGGTTATTTCCGAATTTGAGATTCTTAAGAATGAGATATCAAAATCGATAGTGAACACTATTGATGATAAAGAACCTTTTGTTGTTGAAACGGACGCATCAGACTTCTCAATATCAGCTGTACTTTCTCAGTCTGGTCGACCCGTGGCTTTCTTCTCCCAAAAACTTACTGATAGTGAACGAAACCACTCGGCTGTAGAAAAAGAAGCTTATGCAATTGTGAGCTCTTTGAAGAAATGGAGACATTTCCTATTGGGACGTTATTTTAAGATAATTACTGATCAGCGCTCTGTTTCATTCATGTTTGACATGCATCACCAAAACAAAATAAAAAATGAAAAAATTCAGAGGTGGCGGCTCGAGATGTCTTGTTATCATTTTGACATAATATACAGGCCGGGAAGTCAAAATCAAGTCGCTGACGCACTTTCTAGGGTGTGCAATTCCATTCAGCCCAACAAACTTTACTCGCTTCATTGTGATTTATGCCATCCTGGTGTGACCCGGATGATACACTGGATACGAACTCACAACCTGCCATATTCAGTGGAAGAAATTCGTAGAATGACAGCCTCCTGTCCATCATGCAACGCTATTAAACCAAAATTTATCAGATTGAATCACAGCAGCCTAATCAAAGCGACTCATCCTTTTGAGAGAATCAGTATGGATTTTAAAGGCCCACTCCCATCTAGATCCAGGAATAAATATCTGCTGACGATAATTGATGAGTTTTCCAGATTCCCGTTTGCCTACCCTTGCCCAAACTCGAATTCTTCTTCCGTAATAAACTGCCTCGTAGACTTGTTCTCGATTTTTGGAACCCCAGCCTACATTCATACGGACAGAGGAACTTCTTTTACATCTCGAGAACTCCAAGATTTCCTGCATAGTCGTGGGATTGCTACTTCAATGTCTTCACCATACAATCCTACAGGTAATGGACAAATTGAGCGAGAGAATGGAACAATCTGGAGGACTATTTCCCTCGCACTCAAGCAACAAAACCGGGATGTATCTGATTGGGAATCTGTACTCCCTGATTCTCTCCATGCTATACGATCTCTGTTATGCACAGCAACCAACGAAACACCCCATGAGAGGATGTTTAAACACCACCGCAGATCTACCAATGGCAACTCTTTACCCACTTGGCTGGTCCCATCATCCAAAGTTCTGATGAAAAAGCATGTTCGCTCTAGCAAGTATGAACCAATGGTGGAGGAAGTACAACTTCTAGATGCTAATCCACAATACGCCAGGGTTCAGCTGGATGACGGACGGGAGATGACGGTGTCTCTGAAACACCTTGCACCATGTGGCGACGTCCTTTTGGATCATCTGGATAAACCTAATTTCAATGAAATTCCTGACAGAAGTTCTCATCAAGAAGCTGGACTCGAAAACACTGAATCTTCAAATCCTAGTCAAGTTCTTCAGCCACCAGACCATGGTTCTCCTCCACTAGTAGAAAATGTCTCTCCCACGCCACCTCACAGTGACCTAGAACTTCATCTCCGACGTTCAACGAGAGAGCGTCGGGTGCCCTCACGTTTCAAGGACTATGTACTCAATTCTTGAAGGGTGGAAGAATGTGGTGTGATTCAACTCCACATTGAATCTTGTTTTCGTTTGAATTTCGTTTCTATGACGTGTTGTTAGACTACTCTCAATATTCATGATCTATATTTCATTGTATCACCAATTAAGATGAATAAAGCCTTAGTTTCGCTTTAAAAGGTTTTTCATAACACCCACAGAGTGCAATGGGGTCCTAAATCATCGAAAAAGAGGT
This sequence comes from Adelphocoris suturalis, assembly GCA_030762985.1. Lineage (NCBI taxonomy): Eukaryota > Metazoa > Arthropoda > Insecta > Hemiptera > Miridae > Adelphocoris > Adelphocoris suturalis. Next base: position 148,586,256 of record CM061041.1, on the reverse strand, counting down.
AGAGGAGGATGACAGTATCCCGTCAGAGAGATACCACTCCAACTAATAGCATTAATGAGCTATGTTCGGAGTAGATTGGATTTCCAGGACTTGGATCACCCATCCAACGCCAAACTCAGCTTCTCAAGAACACGAGGGGTGGCGTGCGACGCCCGTTGTTTTCCAACGGAGCGACGGCAGCGCTCTCTCTGGGATTCTGACGGGAACTCTGCCACACTCCCCCTGTTGTAATTCGATCATCGAGACATTCGTTAACTATGGATATTTTGGACTCCATCTAATACGTCATTCATGCTTGTTGTTAGCAACATATCAAAAATTTAGTATCTACGGGTTTTTTCCGAGTTCGGTGTTCGAATATTGCGGATCTTTGCCTTTTCAATTTAACCCTTTGGATTCTAAGCCCGTATATATATATACGTTTTTCCATGAGTGTCTTTGCAGATCTAACCCCGTATATTTACGGGGTCCTCTGAAAGGTCTCACGGATCTATGCCCGTATATTTACGGTTTTCTGTAACGCTCTTGAGGATCTATCCCCGTACATATACGTTTTTCTCAATGCCTCACCTCGGAAGACGTTAAGTAGTAGGTAACAGCGCCCCTCCGGTCACTAAAGAGACTGCACTAAACAAATGAATTCAATCAGGTGAATGAACTGGAGAAATGAATTTTTGTTTGAGGATTATTGCCATGTGCTCTTGCTTCAACGATCAACGTTCTGAGTTCAAATTTCATATCTGCTTGCGATGTGGCATTGTGTGTTGTCCCATGTTTTGAAATTTATCATACCTCGAAAAACTTTAAAATTTATGCTTAGATTTGTTTTAAATATAACCTGAGTGAAGACAAATTTCAAAATTGTGAAGAAAAGTGAAGAAAGTGGTAGGTAGTTAGATACTAAAAAAAATTCAGGGATGGAAATTTTTAGGTAGGCAAGTAAATTTTCTCCAACATTTTTCATTTTTAACACAGAATGTGTTTTAGCCATGGACTAACTAGCCGAAAATGGAACGCGGGGGGGAACGAAATGTGTGACGGATGATTTTCACGTACAACCGAGTCGTTGCTAGGGAAATGGTACTTCGTCGTTTTTCATCCCACAAAATTCGTTGACCATTCGTTCGAAAGCTCTCGATTTATCCAACAATATTATGTTAACTACTGCGAAGTGCGTGTCCAACAAACTGAGTTATGAGCATGGTTATATAAATAATTGTTTACACACAGGTGATCATTCACAATAATTGATATTGTGAACATGATTGCAACCGCTTGTTAATTTCTGATGATTTCATTGAGCTTGTGTTTCGATGATTTGATTCATAGCAGGTGATCTGAGTATTACGAAAACGGTTTGATTTGTGAAGCGGAGGTTAAATAATTTGAATAGGTAATTTCTATACTTTACACTCTAGGAAGCTGTAATTTCGTTTGTAGCCTCTTTAGGACATTTACTTGACGATGCTCAGGGTCCGGATCAGATGTGTGGCTCTTAAAGCTAATTTCTATGCTTTACACTCTAGGAAGCTGTAATTTCGTATGTAGCCTCTTTAGGACATTTACTTGACGATGCTCAGGGTCCGGATCAGATGTGTGGCTCTTAAAGCTAATTTCTATGCTTTACACTCTAGGAAGCTGTAATTTCGTATGTAGCCTCTTTAGGACATTTACTTGACGATGTCCAGGGTCCGGATCAGATGAGTGGCTTTTAAAGCTAATTTCTATACTTTACACTCTAGGAAGCTGTAATTTCGTATGTAGCCTCTTTAGGACATTTACTTGATAAATCGCTCTTGATCTATCACGAATTTATTTCGTTTTTTTTTTTCGTAGTTTCATACTATAATTATATAAATTGATGTTATAAATGAATAGTAAACAATGACGCTTGTTTGGTTGTCACTTGGTTGCGCGACAACGCAAACACATTCTGTGTTTCAATACTTTCGTCCGAAGTATGTAAATAGAGGTAACCGGGGGTCCAGGGGGCTTGCCCCCTGGCGAGGCGAGGACCGCCGAGTTTTTTAAGGCGGAGGGGACACGCCATTAACTTGAAATAAAATGAATAAATTTTACAAAGAAGTTGGGAAGACGCCGGCCCTATGGATGAGGGAAGTTGCGGAAGGAGGAGGAGAAAGAGTAATAAATAAATTACCACAAGTTCAAGTAAGAACCCCGCAGGACGCGAGTGGTAATACCATGGAGCACTCCCGCCGAGATGCCTAAATCTATTTTACCCGTTCTTATGTTTATAATACATTATAGATGACATACAAAATTAAAAAATGAATAACCAACGCAAAAAAGTATTCAGTACAGCAGTGCAGACTGAGCGTCAAAGCATGCAGAACCAATAAATCACACGCGCCTGAGAAGAATCAGTGTTGGCGAGCTACTCACGCGAGGTTAGGATGTAGAAGCAAAAGGGTTAATTGTTTGTATTTTACTCGTTCTTTCAATAAATTTAGTTCAAAGTGTTCAATTATGGTGATCTTTTCGTTTCTTAGCAGTTCCCTAATTTTACTTGTGTGACTGTAAGTCATACTGTGGCATCCCTTGTGGGGAGCTGAGAATTAGAATTCCGTAAATTTCGCGTTGAATTTCGTTTTAGCCTCGTGAAAACCATGACGGAAGATTTGAAGAATCGCCTACAAACTTTGAAGAAGGAAAGAACGCAGTTACGTCGACTTTTTACTATGGCTGTAAAGAAGGTACAAGATGCTTTTGACGCGGACATCCCTCATGACGAGTTGAGCCCGTTGTACTCCCAATTTTTAGACAAAGCAACGAGACTGTTGAAGATTGAAGACTCTGCTAGAGCACTTATTATTGCAATTGAAACTAACGAAGAAGTAATAAGTGAAGAATATGATTTATCAGAGCATTATCGAGAAACCTACTTAACTATTGTGTCCAAGTGGGAACAACTTTCTCAGAAGGAGCATGACAAGTTTTCAATGAGTTCGGATGTGAGGGGAAGAAGGTCTGTTCTCAAGCTCCCGAAAATTGTTCCTTACCAATTCGATGGCCAACTTAAGAATTGGATTTCCTTTTGGTCTGTGTTCAAACGTATACATGAGATGGACGAATGCGATGACAGTGAAAAATTCCAATATCTATTGATGTACACTAAAGAGGGCACCCCAGCTAGGGAATTAGTAGAAAGTTTCCCACCTCTGGACAAGAATTATGTCAAAGCTGTCGCTCAGTTGAAAGCTCGTTTTGGTAGAGATGAACTCCTTATAGAGATGTACGTTAGGGAACTGTTGTCACTGGTATTGCTACGTGCTAGAGACGAAGGTACTCTACCCCTTCGGAAACTCTATGACCAGTTAGTGTAGTAACTCTATTACCAGTTCCATCCAACCCCATGAATGAAACACATGTTTGTGATAATTATTGATATGATTCATGATTTTGTAATGTTCAACTTATTACTGAATTCGATTAATAATATAGCGTTCAAGTTTATTCTTTTCTACTGAATGATTTTAATACCAGTGTATTCGAAGATACAACAGTTAGAGACTCAAATAAAGGCCCTCGAGTCTTTAGGCGTAGCCAGTGATAGGTATACATACTTACTAACCCCATTAATCGAGTCAGCTCTTCCTGACCAAGTTCTAAAGGATTGGGAGCGAGAAGCAAAAAATCAACGGACTGACAACCATGATCTTGAACTGAATATGGATCAAGTCTCAACTCAGGACACCAGAACAAAACCTCAAGACGTCAAACTTCAAAGACTGTTGACCTTCCTCAGAGATGAAGTTGAAAGTGAGAAACGAAGGATCTTGGCCCGGAACGCGTTTTCTGACACCAAGAAATCGTCAGGAGCATCGAAAGGCACGGTCCATGAGAGGGCTAAAGAAACTAAACCAAAAGTTCACTCTGCAGCTAGTTTGGTGACTGTCAAAAATTCTGAGAAGACTTTCACTTGTGTTTTCTGTGATAGCCAAAAGCATGCATCAGAGGATTGTGTACCAGCCAGAGAAAAGTCTAGAGATGAGCTGGTTTCAATTTTGAAAAAGAAGGGTCATTGCTTTCGGTGCTTGAGACAAGGACACAGTGTACAGTCTTGTAAGATTTTTGCTCGAACAAAACCTGCACTCTGTAAGCCAAAATCCGGTGCTCATGCAAACACTCCGAGTGCGCATCAAAGAAGTACCAAATTTAACAGCCTGAGTACTCTTCGATGCTGGTTCTCAACGCTCGTACGTGACAAAGTCTCTAATTCAGAAAATGAACATCCTTTCTACTGGAGAATTGAAGTTAGAACACGCATTATTTGGAGGTGCAGTTTCTCAAACAAAGTTACACAAGTGTTACAAAATTCGCCTACAAGACATGGATCAAGGATATTCCTTGTAACTTTGATGTCCTGGACACTGATACCATATGCGTGGCAGTTCCGTCAATTCCCATGACTAGTGTAATGAGAGACCTCCACGATAAAGTCTTCGAGTTGACTGATGTGAGTGACGGTCCCATAGACATTTTGATTGGGGCGGATGTGGCAGGTAAACTCATTACTGGCAGAAAGATTGACTTGGACAATGGTCTTGTAGCTTTACATACCCTCCTGGGATGGACTCTGATGGGGAAAATTTCTTGTGCAGACCCCAAGTTCGTGGCCCAAGTCAACTTGTTTACTGCGGATTTTTCATTACAGGATCTTTCGCGGTTAGAGGCAAATGGAATAGAGGATTCTGTTCAAGTGAAAACTAGTAGCCCAGTCAAATTAGAGGAAACAGGAGAAAAAATTCATAGTAAAGAAATGTCTTCACCAGGCTCTTCCTTCACACGTAGTAAATCATATCTCAAAAGTCCCCTAGTATGGGGGGTGAGCTCGACGAAGGGGGGGTGTTTTTCTCCTTTTTTTCGTTTTTTTTGCCTATAACTCGAAAAGTAAGCGTTCTAGCGACTTGTTTACTATTACCAGAATTAAAGTGCATACAATTTCCTACAATTTGCACTCCTGACTTTATTCTCTACGATTAGGCGTTCTGCCGCTAGAGCGCGTTGAAAAGTAGGTATCATTTCAAAAAATCTGCAAAAAGGCCTTTATGCTCTTTTTACGCAGAACTCATTCGTATGTAGCTTCTGGGTGACTTAGAATACATCATGACTTGTTTTCCGAACATCAGTGATGCTCGGACAGTGGCTTGAGCTGGTTTCATGTACGTCTTTTTTTCTGTTCTTCGCTTACATCCTGGAAACTGTGGTAACCATAACATATTTTCAGCACCCTTACCAACTCACTGAATTATCAGTGAATATATATGTATATAAAACATAGTGGCTCTAAAAAAGAAAAGAAAAAGAAGGACCTAAATAAAATGAGCTGTGTTTCACCAAAAAATGTTTAATGTGCAGGTGCAGTATAACCCATGTTAAAGTAATATTCACAAAAAGAGTGGGAGGGGAAGGGGTCATCAATCTTCACAGGTGTCTGCTCTTCATCCATTGAGAATCACCATCCACAGTCAAACTGAAAATTCAAAATCGGATTACAGTGAGGTGCATATAATCTTATATTGATAGATAGATGAAATTCATGCAGATGATTAGGATCAAACTTACAGGGCAATGACATATGTGTTGAGTAGGTAGTCTTATGGTTCCATGTCTGTTTCATCATCTTCTGTAGATGAACCGTCGTCAGCAAGTGGTGGGTTGTTTGTGCAGGAACCTGAACAGTTGGAGCAGAGTGTTGTGCAGTGGATGCCAGCTCTGAGGCATCCACATCGACCACTACCTCAGCTTTTGGTGCAACTGCAAAATATATTCTGCAGGATTGGGGCTGGAGTAGGGGAGACGATGGCTTCCTCAAACCAATCCCAACTTTGGAACCACCAGCAACATCTGAAATTCTGCAGAATATATTTTGCTGCTGCACCAAAAGCTGCGGTAGTGCTCGATGTGGATGCCACAGAGCTGGCGTCCACTGCTCAACACTCTGCTCCAACTGTTCAGGTTCCTGTACAAACAACCCACCACTTGCTGATGACGATTCATCTATAGAAGACGATGAAACAGACATGGAACCATAAGACTACCCACTCAACACATACGCCATCGCTATGTAAGTTTCATCCTAATCATCTGCATGAATTTCATCTATCTATCAATATAAGATTATATGCACCTCACTGTAATCCGATTTTGAATTTTCAGTTTGACTGTGGATGGTGATTCTCAATGGATGAAGAGCAGACACCTGTGAAGATTGATGACCCCTTCCCCTCCCACTCTTTTTGTGAATATTACTTTAACATGGGTTATACTGTACCTGCACATTAAACATTTTTTGGTGAAACACAGCTCATTTTATTTAGGTCCTTCTTTTTCTTTTCTTTTTTAGAGCCACTATGTTTTATATACATATATATTCACTGATAATTCAGTGAGTTGGTAAGGGTGCTGAAAATATGTTATGGTTACCACAGTTTCCAGGATGTAAGCGAAGAACAGAAAAAAAAGTCTAGTCATGCAGCATGACCCCATGAGCGAATTTTTGAAGAAATCTTCGACGTTTCAGTCGCTATTTATCGTGTAGAGAAATTTTAGTTTATGATTTTGATACACAAACATGGAATCAAATTCTATCTACAGCATGGTTCTAGCCTTGAACAGCATGGTTCTAGGATTGGTTATACAGGTATTCTTCCATAAGAGTAGTTCAATCTGAATTTGGACAAAGTTTCATGCAAGTATTACCGATTTTTACAACTAGCGAACGGCATTATTTCGATTTTTGACTGATTTTTCAACTTTGAAATTTTTGAAAACTTGATACATATTCTTATAGGAAATTTTACGCTGATTCCGAATATACCACATGTTAGTATGCTGAAAAAATTATTTCGCACAACAAATCGCAAAAAACAGGCTATTTTGAAATTTTTGACTACATTTTTGAAAATTTCAACCCGAAGATGTAATCCGATCATGCTGGCCAACGAACTTGAACTTTCGTTTTGTGTCCTTAACATTTTAAAATTTGTTTGAAGTTTCTAGCACAATTCTACGGACAGTTATCGTCTGGAATGACACATACATACATACATACATACATACATATATACATACATATATACATACATACATACATACATAAAAAAATGCGTTAAACTTCAGAATATGATTCAGAATACCCTAAAACGGATTTCTGCATAAAAAGTTTTCAAAAATTCACATTCTACAAATTTTGAGGCGAGAGCAATAGCTTAATTTTCTTCAAAAATTCGCTAAAAGACGTACATGAAACCAGCTCAAGCCACTGTCCGAGCATCACTGATGTTCGGAAAACAAGTCATGATGTATTCTAAGTCACCCAGAAGCTACATACGAATGATTTCAGCGTAAAAAGAGCATAAAGGCCTTTTTGCAGATTTTTTGAAATGATACCTACTTTTCAACGCGCTCTAGCGGCAGAACGCCTAATCGTAGAGAATAAAGTCAGGAGTGCAAATTGTAGGAAATTGTATGCACTTTAATTCTGGTAATAGTAAACAAGTCGCTAGAACGCTTACTTTTCGAGTTATAGGTAAAAAACCGAAAAAAAGGAGAAACCCCCCCCTCGTCGAGCTCACCCCCCATACTAGGGGACTTTTGAGATATGATTTACTACGTGTGAAGGAAGAGCCTGGTGAAGACATTTCTTTACTATGAATTTTTTCTCCTATTTGCCTCTTTTTGGTCTAATTTGACTGGGCTATAGGGAGCAGAAAATCGAGGCCACAATGGAGCATTTCCTAGAAAATGTGAGAATTTTGAATTCGTGTCGATATGAGGTGAAACTACCTTGGTCTGATGATCACCCCGCTCTAGGCCGCTATTTCAACCTAACTCAGAGTAGACTCGAGTCAACCTATCGACGATTGAAAGCCACGTCAAATGTAGAGAAATATTACGGCGTTTTTCAGGACTGGCTAGAGACAGGAGTCATATGAGCAGTTCCTCTGAAAGAGTGGGATGCGGGACATTATTTACCTCATCGTCCTGGCTTTAAAGAAGGTAGCACCACACCGACTCGCCCAGTATTTGACGCCTCGGCAAAGGACAAAAATTCACTGAATCAGTGTCTTGGTGTTGGCCCGAATCTGGTAGAATTGATCCCATCGGTTCCACTACGTTTCCGAGAAGGGCAAATTGGACTAAATGCGGACATTAAACGAGCATTCCTCCAAATAAGTTTGGATCAGAGTGACCGAGATTTTTTGAGATTTATTTGGAGGAATGAGGATGGATCAATTCGCATTTTTCGACACAATATACCTCGTTTGGAACTCCTAGCAGCCACGGTGGGAGAGAGATTAACCCACCATGTTCTTCAACTTCTTCCACGAGTCGAAACCTCCCATTACTGGACTGATTCATCCACAACACTAGCCTGCATAAAGCAAAAAGAGCCTTGGAGAGTGTTTATTAGAAATCGGGTACAGGAAGAAAGAAAATTGTCTGACTCAAACTCTTGGAGCCATGTGCCTGGAAATATCAATCCAGCTGATTTACCGAGTAGAGGGTGCTCTCCTCGAGCTCTAGTTGAGTCAAAATGGTGGGAGGTCCCACTTTGGTTACGGTCGTGGGAGGCTGAATGGCCTACCAGCTGTGTTGAACCAGATTTTACAGAAGTTTTAAAAGAGAGGCAGAAAAGGGCGTTTGTGACATTCACCGATTTGCCTTTGGCGTCTAACTTTTCCACAAAAAGGATATTTGGAAACAAGATTCTACGGTCGGTCAGAACGAAGATGAAGATAGGCCAGATACAATCCTGACCCAAGACAAAAACATCTGAAAGGAAGACTTCTTTCAAAATTTGCGACACTCAAACTAGGTGTGGTAGGAAAATGAAATTGCCTCTCAGGTTTCAATGAACTTTGTTATATTTCGTGATTGGAAATTCATAAAACATTGGAGTGTTGATTTGTATTCTTATTCAAATCAAGGTGGGAGTATGTTGTAATTCAATCATCGAGACATTCGTTAACAGACTAACAAACTATGGATATTTCGGACTCCATCTAATACGTCATTCATGCTTGTTGTTAGCAACATATCAAAAATTTAGTATCTACGGGTTTTTCTCCGAGTTGGGTGTTCGAATATCGCGGATCTTTGCCTTTTCAATTTAATTTTTTGTATTTTACTCGTTCTTTCAATAAATTTAGTTCAAAGTGTTCAATTGTGGTGATTTTTTCGTTTCTTAGCGGTTCCCTAATGTTACTAGGGTGACTGTAAGTCATACCCCCACTTAAAGACATACTTGATTGAAGAGCAAGTATGTAAACCAGGTGGAATAGTTTACTGGCTGAGAACTGATGCTCATTAATAAATAGCTGCATTGGCGATTGAGGATGGGAAAAGAGAAATTAAAACAGGATGGATTGTCAATGAATCTTCATATGAAGTATTCATTAGGTAATTAACCCCCAATCAAATATTGGAACAATTGGGAATAAACGGTGGCTCAACTATGGAGACTTATACCTTAAGGAAAATAAAATAGATATAGATTAATATGCCCACATTGGGGACTTAAATTGGGAACTAAGCCCTAGAAATTGGGAACAATGCCCTTGAATAATTGGGAACCATGCCCGGGTATAAAGAATAATAATAAAAATGGCAAAGGCCAGGTATACCATAAGTATGAAATTGAAAATATAAAAGGGGGAATAAAAGAGAAATTATAAGTCAAAGACCAATGAAATTATTTATATACCAAAGGGTGATAATGGGAATTCCTTCTGGAACCCCGGGCCATGTTTCTTCTGAAACATGAACGCCCCAAAAATAGTGGATTGGATTACTAGGCGTTAGCCGTCCATAATCCTAACCACGCTCTGCTACCATATCAGCGATTTAGGTAGCCCCCCAGAGTGCAATGGGGTCCTAAATCCTCGAAAAAGAGGTAGAGGAGGATGACAGTATCCCGTCAGAGAGATACCACTCCTACTAATAGCATTAATGAGCTATGTTCGGAGTAGATTGGATTTCCAGGACCTGGATCACCCATCCAACGCCAAACTCAGCCTCTCAAGAACACGAGAAGTGGCGTGCGACGCCCGTTGTTTTCCAATGGAGCGACGGCAGCGCTTTCTCTGGGATTCTGACGGGAACTCTGTCACAGGTAGTAGGTATATTTTCCGGAGTAGGTGGGAGGCAACTCTCCGGTACTACTGACCCATGAAAACGAAAACGCAATTGGTCCCCTAAAGGAGCCACCAGAAAGTTTTAATGAGGAATTAAGTTATAAGCTTGTTAAGTTATATTATTTTGAAGTGGGTTCGTTAAATAAATTAAACAGATAATTAGTGGTGGTACTCCACGATACACACACACACAGACACACACACACACACATATATATATATATATATATATATATATATATATATATATATATATATATATATATATACATATATATATATATATATATATATATATATATATATATATATATATATATATATATATATATATATGTGTGTGTGTGTGTGTGTGTGTTTGAAAACATGAACGCTTGTATAATAGACGTGACACTATTTGAAATCCCAGATAGGATTCTGGTTAAAGAATGTTCGGTCGTACATCTTGCTGGAAAACAGGCAAATCATTATGAATTTGACTTGAGTTACCATATTACCGAACAAGATTCGTTATCTCCTAAGGCTATTTCATCAACAAAGTACCATGGGTTAACATTTGATCAAGGGAACGTTAACCTGTCTAACCTTGAAGCAATTATGAAAGCAGAAACATATAGTTCCATGTATCTATTTGCAATGGGGTTGCAAAAATGTATAATTTTGAGCAACATTTTAAAGAAAACAGTCCTTGATTTGTTAGATTTCAGAGTTAAAAGTCTTCAAGTTTTAACAAACTCTGATTTTCTTTCACCTTGTGAAGAGCATAACAAAATAAATAAGTACTATCACGAAAGGCGGTCTCTGGCGAAAATTGAAAAACTTCATAGAATTTTAAAATTGAACCCTGATCAAATTAATATTATGCTCTACGATGTTAGATTTCATACGTTTTCAGAGGGAGTACGATGTGAATTGTGAGATATTGGCAAAACATGGGTTCATAAGAGATTATAGTGCCAAAAATTCAGTTTTATGTGTTAGATGTTTTTCAAGAGTGAAAAGTAAGTTTCCTGTTTAAAATGTGCGACAAAATCGATAAAAACTGCAATAAAGTTAGAAATCCAAAATCTCTTCTTGAATAGCAGATTATTATTTAGAACAAGTTTTTTGCTATACAATTGGTAGTTAACAATTTCTTTTCACTCAAAGTCCTCAATTTTGAACACAATGTTACATAATATAGTACGATAATTTACGAAAATCCGCTCATACGATCATGCTGCATGACTGGAACTTTTAATCCATTTTTGGAACTTCTTTGCTATTTACTTAGCTATGTACTTTGCTAGTAGAGTATTTTGCCAAGCATGAGGGGGTAGCTAATATCATTTGTACCTACAAGAGTAACTCCTGAGAATTTAATCAAAATCCCTGGAGCCATTTTGGAGAAGGGAAAAAAGTGCTAAAACGACGTTTTTTCACCTATTCTGATTGTTTTAACCCATTAAAAATGATCATTTTAAGCTGGTTTTTCTACACTAGCAAGCTCTTGGGTGTAGAAACCCAACCTCTAACAAAACACTGATAAGATAAAAGGATAGTTCTTTCGCATCATTCAGGTATTGAAAGAACATCATATTGCAGGACATAGGTATTGAAAGAACGACCAAAAAGGTGCTAAAAAGAATAAAAATTCGATTCAGCCGGATGTTGCTGACTTGCAATGAGTGCTACCACGCTTTCATTTTATATTTTAGCATGCACATGCTCTAGCCGTGGGTCCTTGCTCCGAAAACGACAGGAAAATTCACCTCAGTTTTTGCGCTTTTTTTTTTTAACCAATTAGGAACATAATTTTCATTTTAAGAAGCTCACATTTGAAATGTGGGTGAAACCCTCGGAGAGGAGTAACGATAATCATCAGAAACGCTTGCATACGAGTCTGCAACACACTGGGACATTTTATGTCTTTAGTTGCAGACTTGTATGCAAGCTCTAAGAGCCACTCATCTGATCCGGACCCTGGGCATCATCAAATAAATGTGCTAAGGCTGCTACATACGAAATTAAAGCTTCCTATAGTGTAAAGCATAGAAATTAGCTTTAAGAGCCACTCATCTGATCCGGACCCTGGGCATCATCAAATAAATGTGCTAAGGCTGCTACATACGAAATTACAGCTTCCTAGAGTGTAAAGCATAGAAATTAGCTTCAAGAGCCACTCATCTGATCCGGACCCTGGGCATCGTCAAGTAAATGTCCTGGAGAGGCTACGTACGAAATTACAGCTTCCTAGAGTGTTAAGTACCTATAGAAATTACCTGTTAAAATTATTTAACCACCGCTTCACTAATCAAACCGTTCACGCAATATTCGGATCACCTGCTATGAATCAAATCATCGAAACACCAGCTCAATGAAATATCAAACTCCCGTTTCTTCCATGATCAATCCAACCTTTCCGAACATTCAAATATTCCTGTAGTATGTCAAATTAAACGTTTTCTTCCAGCTCAATGAAATCATCAGAAATTAACAAGCGGTTGCAATCATGTTCACAGTATCAATTATTGAGGATGATCACCTGAGTGTACACAATTATTCAAATAACCATGCTCATAACTCAGCTTGTTGGCCACTCACTTCGCAGTAGTTAACATAATATGGTTGGATAAATCGAGAGCTTTCGAACGAATGGTCAACGAATTTTGTGGAATGAAAAACGACGAAGTACCATTTCCCTAGCAACGACTCGGTTGTAAGCGGAAGTCATCAGAAAAATCAAAAGAAAACTATATTTCTAAGCGCTGCATATAAAAACTCGTAAACGAGTTCCACTATACGCTTTACAAGCAGATACCATGTTACATGGATATGTCTTTGATTGTGGATTTCATAACGGTTGTCCTCGACTGTTGTCAAGAGTATGAAAATGTTTCCTATGGAGTGGAGTAAATGATGCCATTGCTTTACGTTAAGAATATTGTAACCGGCTTATTAAAATTGTTTATAGTCCAATCAACTTAGATTTGGAATGTAGCCAGGTACGTAAGGAGGGGGAAATTGGTAGCTTGAGATGTGAACATTTATCAAATAAATCAAGCGCTTTCCAACGAGTGGCGAACGATTTTTGTGCGATGAAAACTGCGGACGTTCCATTCCCCTAGCAACGGATGGGTTGTACGTGAAAAACACTGAAATTGTGACACAAATTTTGCGTGACGGAAATTTTTGGTTGCAGCAAAGATATATCCATGTCAAAACCACCCGAAACGCTTTTTGTAAACGCTTGTTTCGTTTATGTGCCAAAGTAAAGACATAAAAAGTCAAAAACATTAATTACACTATTTAAAACAAATTAAACTATTTTTGTAAGTATTTTGCTACTCGTAATCACCTCCCTTAGAGCATTTCCCCAAGCATGAGGACTTCCTTAATTTTTTCTCTCTTCTCAATTTTATTCTCTCCTTATTTTTGGAAAAAAAAAACTTCTTAATTTCGTATATTTAGAGTCATCTGTCCATTTTTACTGTCACTTATCTGTACAGATAACTAGAGGGGTCTTTACCCTACATCTGTGTTTAAAAAAAATAAAATAAATTGAAAATTGTTTTGAGAACTACCACTATATTGCCGAAGATTTCCATGGAAGTCCTTCGGTATACATGTAGGCACTTGATTAACATAATTGTATTGATATAATTTACCAAAGTTGATTCTGCATTCCCCTTCAATAGGTAGAATATAGGTAAGACGGCATAGGGTAAAAGCACCAATTGTTGACACTATTAGGGGACATCTCTCTTAGATTCTGTTTTTTACCCAGGTGTTCAAGAAAATGGAACTTCCAAGTAGGTAATATAAATTGTGAGTTCGTTGAGAATAGTTTTCATGTATTCAATTTCTCCAAATAACTTCGTTGATTATTACAAAGCACTTTTTTGAAATTCAACTTTTTCAACCACATGTTGACAGACATGCCTTCAGAAATTCCAAATGTTGACATTTTCAGTTCCTAATGTTGACACTTATGTTAAATATTAATGCTTCTTTTACCTGAAGTTTTCGTTGTGGTAAAATGGACAAAAATGCTTGTGAACACGTAGAAATATATTCGCAAAGAATATCTTAAAATGGATTCGGGTTAGTAGGCCACCATTAGAACATGGAGCGATACAATAAAGTATGGGTTATGTTGGGTTGCTTAGAAATATTCTTTCTCTATCTATATTTGCTTAGAAATATTACCTCTCCATATTCTCCTTGCTGATTTAAATCAACTATCAACTTGACAATGAAATTAAAAGTTTCTCCTGACATTGACACAGGTGTCAACATTAGGACACAAACACGTTTTATGGAACCTAATGTTGACACCGAACAATACCATATTTTTCTGTTTAAATTTTAGGGTTTTCATGGTTATGCTTTCTTCCTCATATCATTATTAGATCATCTGAATTTAAATCGTAATTTTTGCTCATATACTTGACCCGAAACATCCAAATTCGTAGACTCACCTCACTAAGCTGCATAGCTGTGACAATGTCACTGAAGTGACAGGTTACGATTGTCATCAATATCACATCACCTAGACGATTTGTTACTTTCTTCATAACTAGCGAAATCGGTCATCCTTAACAATTACTTTCTTATCTTCCGAATGACGTCGATTTTGATAATCTACAGTGTCTCATTTTCTTATTTCTTCGATTTGAAATTGAAGTGTCAACATTTGGATGAGTGTCAACAATTGGTGCTTTTACCCTAAGAACTTGTAAACAATATAAAAAATAAGAATTGTATAGAGTACAACTTGCCTCGCGTTCTTGATCGAAGCTTCGATATTGACTGGAAAATAGGCAGGTCCGTCATTCTTTTCCAAAAATGATTCCATTCCCCTGATGCCCATGTTTCTCTTCAGTTTTTACCACAGATTCTCCCGGAAAGCAGTGTCAGGGTAGCTATTGAAATGGAAAGTGAAACTTTAAAGAAAAAAAATCACGAAGTACTAGGTACATCAAGGACAATGTATGGTAATCAAGCAGAGAGAGAGTGGAGTAGGAGTTATCAAGATAACTGAGAAGAAAGGGTTTCGATAGGGGTTTGTTTTTGTTGGAATCGATTCTCGGGATGTTTACCAATATTGCCAATGGGGTACTGCCAATATCGATTGTATCGATTATCTCAAATACATCGATCCTTGTGGTATCGATGGCGGCTCAATATGGAGTCCCGACGCCTAAATCCCGGGTGCCGATATCAACTTTCAAAATGAATTCGGGAAGACCATTGTAAGGACACCAAAAAATAAGAATGAAAGATTAATAATTATTGAAAAATCAGGCAATAGTCTACAGTGCAACCAACGAAAGTATGCAGAAGGAGCGCTACACTACAGGAATATGTGTCCACCATCAGAAGAACTCACTACAATATTATTGGTGATAACTTGCAAAGGCATTCGGTTTACACGGAGGACGGAGTCATAGAAATCTTTGAGATCGTGCAATACATGCAAATACGTCTTTACCTTTGTTGTTATGGCGCCAAATAAATTCCACAATGTAGGAGTCGAGGAAATTACGTCGTGTGCCTCTCCGTTTATTATTTCCCCACTTCGCGGATCCCCACAGTCGTTCTATATTTTGGGTGTGCTGTCGACTCTCTGGATCTACAAAGTTGTATGAATGGTTCACAGTGTAATGTTCCTATCCTTCCTTCCATAAGCCACTGTATGCTTTCCAGCCAACCACTTCCCTGACGAGTTTTTTAAAAGTCACTGATGAAAACTCCATACCGAATGAAAAACCGTCCATCCAAACACCATACTGAGCACAATAATCACTGTGAAATGACAAGCACAAGACGAAAGAAATAGAACTATAGAACTCGAATGATAACGGGAGCCTCCGAGATAGGAGAGTCTCGCGGGAGCCCACTTAAAGGCACAACTAGCGCATCCTTCTGGCATTGAGGAGTGTCTGGAAATGGGATGCCAGTGACGCCGCCAGCGCATTCTGTCGAGAGTTTTTGCAACTACCTCCTACAGCGTTCCTACCCACCTACTATCTCCGTCCGGCCGAACTACAACGTTCCTACGCATTGGTGAAGGTTCTCCATAGCCGAGTGGCTAATGCTTCCTTCTCCAGTCCAGACGATGTCGGGTTCGAATCCTTATCAGAAATTATAAATTTTTTATTTTTTTCAACCTGCGAAATATACTTTTAAACTTAACTACGATCTCTTTATCCAACTAATCTATATTTTAATAGAAGGATTAATTTCAAATACCCACTGTTTGTAATTTACTTTTTTTTTTAATTTTCTGTCATATCAGTACCTACCTATACTGAATCACTGATACCCTGTAAAAAATGCAATGAATAAGACAAATTTTATAACAAAAAATTCCTGTCATGCAGCATGATCGAATTTTCGTTTAATTACGTTGAATTGTTTAGAAATTTTTAGCACTGTGATTGTAATCAAATTGCAAACTACCAATTCATTGTCAAAGAAAACTTATTCTAAATAATAATGTGCTCAATAAAAGAAGATTTTGGATCAGGACTGATTTAGGATATATTTTAGGATAAATTGATCTGAATGATGTGTATTCTTTGGTGGTCTGGATCTCAAAAATAGAGTGATATCCTAAATCAATCGTTTTGGTAAAATAGTATAGGTTAGTTGCATAAATAGATCACGGGTGGGGGGGAGGGTGGTTCCCAGAATCGCTTGAAATCGGACGGGAAGGAGTCCAGCCATAGGTACCTAATCAAGTTTCTGATTCTCAACCCCTTAACTTTCGATAGCGAATATCTGCTTCATCAGACAGCTCTTTATTGTATTATTCTGCTGTTTGAAAGAGTAATAAGTAAGGTTTTTCACTAGACAAAACTTCACCACTGCCCCCAATTTTATAGAACCACAAATAATTAAGGTAAGTATGGGTAACTGGAACCGGGATTTACAATATTTAAAAAAGAATTAATGTTTATATTCCCGTAGAATGTTTTTACTTGAATGAAAATTCAAAATAGCATTTTGGTTTGTTAATGGGGTTTATATAGAATAGGTTTCTACATCAAAACTGTTTTAAATATGATAAATATTATTTATAAAAAAAAAATTTTTTTTTTTCCAAGTTCAGTGGGCCCAGTTACCCGAGGCTCTTGAGGTATCTGGGCCATCCCCCTTCATTTTACTTATGAATCCTAATTCAAACTGTTTAGGCATCTGGGCCAATTCATCAACTATCAAGGTTTTTTATTTTTATTTTTTTTTAAATTTTTCCTTGAAATTAAAGCAGGGAAACAAGAGATGTAACCAATCCTGGCATACAGCCATGAGGGATTCTGAAGAAAAAAAGTATGAATTAAAGTGCATTAAACTTTGTATGTAAATCAAATATCTTCAAAATTAATGAAAAAATTCCAAAAACAAGGAAATATGTATTTTTTAAGAAAAAAATTAATAATATTTAATGGATGTGCCATTAGAAAAATCACAATATGTTTCAAGTTGACTAAAAACAATCATATAAAAAGGAGGACTGAATGCAAAAACTAGAAAAAAACTGTTCTTAGTTTATAAGAAAAGGAGTTGAAACGAAATTCTTTCAACATTACCCTGTCAAATGAACAAGTACATATGAGGTACCTAAGTAAGAAGGAACAAATGTACCATGTTAATAAGTAAATATTTGATAAGTAGTTTAAAAAAATTAGTACTAAAAGTAGGCTAGTTGTTTGCAGAAAATCCAATCATAGCTAGTTTAATATAGTTGGTACCTCTACATAGGTAGGTACTTGACTAAGTAGCATCATTTGGTTTTTGAATGTATTAGTCAAATAATAAACAATGTACGTCAGAGACACTAAACATTCCTCTTTTATTTATAGGAACCGGTGTTTTTATTATCTTCAGTATCTCGTAGTCATTATACCAAAAGATATCCTCAACTTCTGACCACTTCCAGCAAATTTCATGTGTTTTACCTGAAGTCTATCATTTTCTACCTCCAATACCTGTCCTGGTTATGTATTGCCGTCATATTCAACAGCAACAAAATCTCCAGGAATGACAGTGATGGACCCTACAACATTAGTGTCAGAGTCGGATCTGGTAAAACTGTAATTTTCATCAGAGTTGCTATCTGAATCGGTTTCATCATCCAGTAAAGTGTTCTTTCTAGAGGTACCAGCAGGAATCTTGATCTTCGACTCCTTAGATGTCTTCTGGGTTTTGCTCAGGTTACTGGTGCTTGGAACACTATCCTTTGGGTAACTGTGCCCTGGGGTGGGTTCAGTTACCCAAAGGGTATGGCCCAATTCCCCCAAACGTGACAAAAACATTGGGTATCTGGGACCCCCCCTCCAAAATTCATGCAACAAGTGGTTTAGCAAAAATACTCATCTGCACACAAACAGCAGTGTCTCCTTAGATAGTTCAAACACTCACATCTTCAATAATTCAAAAAATGTATTTACAAGGCTGTGCAGAACTGATGTTGTTGGAGTGTTGTTTCGCAGCTTTAAGTTGCAAAACTTTGAGACAGCCTCACAAACAGACAAGATGGCTAAATCAAAAATGACCTGTTGTTCTGGAAGCTCCGTCTGGCCAGTGATGTCAACGCATCAGCCAAAAATTTCTCTTTCCATTTAGAGACGACTGGGGAGGGTATGGCCCAAATACCCCATGGGCCCAGGTACCCATACTTACCTTAGTGTTAATCATACATGGGATGTGTCAACTCTTCAATACCCAGTCCATTTCCCTCCTAGGTTCATGTTTAATACCTATCTTCGAAAATTCATTATTTCACAATTTTCGCACTTTCAGAGCTGAACTTCGCAGTTTTAGTACCACAATATATATCTTAAAATACATCCTAAATCAGACCTTTAGTAAAATATGGATTATTTGGAAAATTGATCTGAATCATGTGTATAGGAGGTTTTGGATCCTCAAAAACTCGCAACCCAAGAACGACAAATACCCTAAATCTATCCTTATAGTAAAAAGCAATTAGTTGGACAAATAGAACCAAACCTGCGGTTAGAATCGAGGATAGAAAATCCCCCAGACTCTCCTAGAATTGAAAGGGGGGGGGGGGGGGGGTCCAGCAGTAATTATCCTTCTAATTGATAGAAAGAGAATTTTTTGAGTGTTGTTAATTTAGTTGTTAACCTGGGGAGCAGCAGTGAAGTTTTTGCCTAGTAAAAAACTTAACTACTGCACCCTCAATTTTAAAAACCATAATTAATCATGTTAATCATACTTGGGATGTTGAAAATTATAACAGTAAAGAAGAGGGAGTTTTGAAGAGTCCAAATCATATTTTCAAAATGAGAAAGTGATGTTTTGAATGGGAGAAATATAACGTTGAAATTGGGAGGCAGTCTTAAAGAACATTCTCGAGATCTACGGAAAAAACCAGGGGGTTACCATTTGAATTGTTCTTGTAACTCATTTATTACGATTGATAAGGAGGAGGTAGGTTGTGGGACACCCTGTATTTTAAAACATTCAAGAACTTTCAAAACGCTTGCCTCGCTCCCTGGCCTTGCCTTCATCCCCGTGGTAGGTAGAGATAAGAGGAAGTTGCAAAAACTGTCGACAGAACGCGCTGGCGGCGTCACTGGCATCCCATTTCCAGACACTCCTACAAAACTCTAAGTCGAGAAGGTAGATTCAAAAAGTCCAGTCATGCAGCATGACCCCATGAGCGAATTTTTGAAGAAATCTTCGACATTTCAGTCGCCATTGATCGTGTTGAGAAATTTCAGTTTATGATTTTGATAAACAAACATGGAATCAAATTATTAACACATGCACAGAATAAACTCATCAGTTGTGATTACATTTTTTTTTTTTTTTTTTTTTTTTTTAAGCAACTACTACCTACGTTTTAAACAGCATGGTTCTAAAATTGGTTATACAGGGATACTTCCATAAGAGTAGTTCAATCTGAATTTGGACAATGTTTCATGCAAATATTACCGATTTTTACAACTAGCGAACGGCATTATTTCGATTTTTGACTGATTTTTCAACTTTGAAATTTTTGAAAACTTGATACATATTCTTATAGGAAATTTTACGCTGATTCCGAATATACCACATGTTAGTATGCTGAAAAAATAATTTCGCACAACAAATCGCAAAAAACAGGCTATTTTGAAATTTTTGACTACATTTTTGAAAATTTCAACCCGAAGATGTAATCCGATCATGCTGGCCAACGAACATGAACTTTCGTTTTGTGTCCTTAACATTTTAAAATTTGTTTGAAGTTTCTAGCACAATTCTACGGACAGTTATCGTCTGGAATGACACATACATACATACATACATACATACATACATACATATATACATACATACATTAAAAAAATGCGTTAAACTTCAGAATATGATTCAGAATAGCCTGAAACGGATTTCTGCATAAAATGTTTTCAAAAATTCACATTCTACAAATTTTGAGGCGAGAGCAATAGCTTAATTTTCTTCAAAAATTCGCGAAAAACTAATAAATGAATTAAGTAAGATGCATGTAGCACAATATTTGATATGCTTAGTACGAATGATACGTAGTTGAATTGAATTTATCTATGATTTGCATTTTCTATTATGTTCACTAAATAATGTTTAAAAAAAAAAATTAAGTCATGGTTGCTCAAATTTTATGTGATGTTTTATATACATTTTTGTGTATCGATAATTTCAACCAGCAGGGTGGTATGATAAGAGTAATAGACGTACACATAAACTTAGAAGATTGAAGAATGACCGACAAATTTATAAATTGCTATCCATAATTTGAAAACAACTAAAGGCTTACACATTTGACGAGTTCAAACACATAGCCAAATTGAGCTAGAAGAGCATATTAGAGGTTGC
This sequence comes from Adelphocoris suturalis, assembly GCA_030762985.1. Classification (NCBI taxonomy): domain Eukaryota; kingdom Metazoa; phylum Arthropoda; class Insecta; order Hemiptera; family Miridae; genus Adelphocoris; species Adelphocoris suturalis. The sequence goes on along the minus strand of CM061041.1, from coordinate 148,565,248 downwards.
CATGTTCGTTTCTATGTGTCAGTAGCTACAGCAGGAAATAATCAGCGATAAACAGCTGGAGATAATTACTTTTTGGTTTTATTGAATCATTGAGATGAGACTCACTGTCAAGAATAATGGAGTGACAGTAAATAGGTAATACGATAAATAAAGTAAAATAAACAATAGTAATTAGTGTGGTTATTGCAAACACTTTTATGAAATACTATTTTTGTAGGTTGCATACTAGGCAGGAAACATTTGAATCAATAAATAATAGCCGATATCTTGGAATTTCGGCAACAAAAATAACGAGTCTAGAAGGACTAACTTGAGAATATTTCCGTCTGTTTCTTCAACTCAAGCACTCAAGATCAAGATTGTTCACCTCCGTTTAAAACTGAAAGAGCGAATGCACTAATAATGGATAACTGAAGAGATTCATATGAAATAGTGTGACAAGAGTTCAAATGTTCACGATTTTGGACGTTTAAAGATGGATTTCTTGCGTCGATTTCCAAAAGATGACTTAACCTTGATGTAGGCTGACTTCGCAGGATAGAAACCTACGATAGGGCCCACACACAGCAACTGGGAATGTGCCGCTCTTCCTGTGAAAACCGGACATTTGCCTTACGGTGCGATTTTCGCCCGGACATCTTGTTAAAAAATCAGACTGTCCAGGCCAAAACCGGACACCTGGCAACCCTGTGTGGAGCAGTGACGGATTAATACCCACACTTTATATCAAGTATGTAAAAATTAACATGAAAAACATAACTTTTATTTGAACAAATTTTAGCTTGGTTACCAAACATCCATGTACTCACAAAAAATGAACAAAAAATAAAATGATTATAGGTAAGTAATTTTTTTTTGGCAAAATTATATCGAAAAAGGCAGGGAATGAAACATAAAACGCTGGAGAACTTCAGTCCTCGTGATGTAATATTATTTATAAATTAAACATTTATATTGTAAACTCAGGATTAAATGATAATACACTCTTTATTTTTCAATTTACTTTAGAAACAAAAAACCATTTAATAAACACTCACGATGAAATTAAATGAACAAAGTACATTTTTGATTAAAGATGAAAATGCAAATAAACATAGTTGTTTAATTGTTTTAAACATTGTTTGTCTATTACTGGTAAATGTGAAACAGTGAATAATTCACTTCAATCGAAAAACACTGGTTGCAATCAGTTGAGAAAATACGATTCGTTTCTTTCTTCGTCGAAACAGTAGGTAGGTTGATTATGTATTATGGCTATTATGTATTGTTACCGTTACCAAAAGCGGTAAACCAAAGACCAACACAGTAGGTTCCTACCGTAACTTGTTAAATAAACTGATGAACAAAAACTTATCCCCATTATTTAAAATTGTATTCCTTACCTGCTGCGTTATGTTTTTTAAAGAAGAAAGATGTTATCTTCCGTGCAAGTTTCTTAACAGAGCTAAACTCAAAAAAAAAAAAAAAAAATAAAATAAAAAAAAAATAAATAAATAAATAAATAAATAAATAAATAAATAAATAAATAAAATAAAATTTAAAAAAAAAAAAAAAAACCGCTAGTTCGGATTTAACTTGATGTTTGGTTTCTACTGCTCTTCTACTCACAAAAGGGCGACGATGGACGACAGCACGACACGGGCTCAACACCATCGTTGCCAACTTGCTTTGATGATTTTTCCCTCAATCACTTCTGGAAATCTCAGAGTTTACTGACGAAAATTCTGACACTTCCCACGTAAATCTCCGATTGATACCCCGTGGCACCTACGCAGTTTGTGGGCCTACTAAAATTCATACGAACAAATTAGTAAATTGGCCTTCATAGATTAGTAAAACCGGTACCTATCATACCAGTTTCCCCACAGTATAAAATTCCTTCATCTATACTCGTATTTCCCTAGCAAGAATTTTTGTCTTCTACCTCTCGTGGCTTTAATCCGTTCCTGGTATGGAGGCATGTTTCCTTCCTACGTCTATGTAGACACACGCGAAACACAAACAAAACTAATATACAAACAAACTAATATATTCTTGATAGGTAACAAAAGAAACAATAATTTACGATGCAAGTAGAGACGAATAGTAGGTACGACATACCCACTTAATAACTGCAGATGAGACCAGGAATTATTGTCTGACTTGGAGCCAAAAAAAGCTACGAACGGCCCTGAACAATTTTCAATATCCAAATTTAACCAACGGACAAAACATGATCGTACCTAAAGGAATAAACTCAGATAAACTTGAGATACGAAGAGTTCGTTGTCAGATCCCTATAGCTGTCCTTTAATCATATGTTCCGATTGGTCTATTAGCGAATTTTTGAAGAAAATTAAGCTATTGCTCTCGCCTCAAAATTTGTAGAATGTGAATTTTTGAAATAAATTTATGCAGAAATCCGTTTCAGACTATTCTGAATCATATTCTGAAGTTTAACGCATTTTTTTATGTATGTATGTATGTATGTATGTATGTATGTATGTATGTATATATGTATATATGTATGTATGTATGTGTCATTCCAGACGATAACTGTCCGTAGAATTGTGCTAGAAACTTCAAACAAATTTTAAAATGTTAAGGACACAAAACGAAAGTTCAAGTTCGTTGGCCAGCATGATCGGATTATATCTTCGGGTTGAAATTTTCAAAAATGTAGTCGGAAATTTCAAAATAGCCTGTTTTTTGCGATTTGTTGTGCGAAATACTTTTTTCAGCATACTAACATGTGGTATATTCGGAATCAGCGTAAAATGTCCTATAAGAATATGTATCAAGTTTTCAAAAATTTCAAAGTTGAAAAATCAGTCAAAAATCGAAATAATCGAAGATTTCTTCAAAAATTCGCTCATGGGGTCATGCTGCATGACTGGACTTTTTTAAATTTGAGCACAATGGTATTTTTTTCTCCATAGAATTTTCTCTCATTTAGAACTCTGATTGTATTGAAACACATCGTCGTTCGTTATATTGTGTAAATGCTCACCAGTGGGACACTGCTCCCAGATTTTGAACTTTCCCACACATTCGCTGGAAATCCCTCAAAATCAAGGTATCCCTTGGTGTCCCTCAAAATAAACCTGAACATAAATCATATCGTTATACATCAGGGAAAATTCATGTATTTTTAATTGTTCCATTTTGTACTGATAAATGGCATTCTGGCCTCCGGGTGCGACTCACTAAAATGTTTCTACCAGGAGTTTTGAGAGGGAAAGGTGTAGCGTCGTTACAGTCTATATTATGCTCTGTTTGGCCCGAACACAATATTTTTTAATAATATTTTGTCTATTCAGTAAACCAGCTATGATGCTACATGGATTTAAAAAAGTTCCATTCATACAGCATGACCGTACAATCGAATTTTTGTGGATTATCGTATAATATTATGTTACAGACTTTTGATATTTGAGCACTCTAAGTGCGAAGAAATAGTTAATTACCAATTGTATGGCAACAGAATTAGTTCTAAATAATATTGTGCGATTCGAAAAAATGTTTATAAAATTTTAGCTTTTTTGTGCAGTATACCTCCTAATGATGTTAATTTATTGATATTTGGAACACCAACTTGGGAAAACACCGAAGAAACTACATTTTAGTACGATTTTTACTGTGAGGAAATGAGTAATATAGGTGCATTCTGGTCGATTTTTTGGTGTTTTCCCAAGTTTGTGTTGCAAACATCAATAAATTAATATCATTACGAGGTTCAGCACGAAAAAATACCCAAAATCATGTATTACATGTAGGTACAAGTGATTTAATATCTTCAAAAACTCAGTATTTCATAATTTTTGAACTTTTATAGAAGAATTGTGCCCGTTTTTTTTTTTTGCGCACTTAATTAATTGAGTGATTGTTATTTCTTCATGAAAGTCCACGTTGAAGTTGAATCTGATTTTAGTAATTTGGGTTCTCATTTGAAAAAACGAAGTTGATATGATATGAACATGTATGAGTAAATAAGCAATTTTATAATTTCTGAAGAAGATGTTAAAAGTGGTGAGGAATAGCGCTTGTCCGAATTTTTTACACGATCAAATAGAGAAAATAAAGGGGAAGGATTAGCCTATCTCGTTGACATATACACAGGAACACTTTTAAGAAACAAAGGACACAGAAATGAAAACCACAAAATAAATTTACATTTCGGCAAATTGCCTTGCTTAAATTTAGAACTGCAAATTGATAGAAGTTTTCCGTTGTCGAGAAATTCTTGTAAGAGGTTATGGGGTCATTCGTAGTGGAAACCTATGTTTCAGTGGTTGGCAACATTTTCATATTTTAATGAGTCATGGTGGTGCTCTCAGGACATTGCTACGAGCCTTCTCGGACTGCAGCAACTTTGTCTTATTTTAATTAGGCTTCATTTTTAGGAAGACCTTCATTTCATAGCACTCGTCAAACGAAGCGTTATGAGAAATGGCATGACGGCATATTGGGAGATTCTAACCTAGTAATATATTTATATTCAAACCTAATAATATATATTCTAACAATTTTTAAAGAAAAACAATAATTGACAACATGAAACTAATTTTTGTATTTCGGCTTATGCCTTTTTCAAACTACGAGAAAAGAAAATTTGATTTTTGTAAATTGGTGAGAAAATCTTGCCATGGAGAAGCGTGGTTGCCCAGTTAACGTCTGATGTTCAACCCTGGAGGATCATACGCGCCCAAAACATTCGAGTGAGCCCTCTCTGACTGAAGCAGCATTAATTTATTTTCTGTGGGTCTCATTTTCTTCAATACCTTCATACCATAGCAGTCATCAAATCATCATGCAACGAGGCATGGCGGTTTACTGGCATATCTTCTTTTAGCGAATTTTTGAAGAAAATTAAGCTATTGCTCTCGCCTCAAAATTTGTAGAATGTGAATTTTTGAAAACTTTTTATGCAGAAATCCGTTTCAGGCTATTCTGAATCATATTCTGAAGTTTAACGCATTTTTTTATGTATGTATGTATATATGTATATATGTATATATGTATATATGTATATATGTATATATGTATATATGTATATATGTATATATGTATATATGTATATATGTATATATGTATATATGTATATATGTATATATGTATATATGTATATATGTATATATGTATATATGTATGTGTCATTCCAGACGATAACTGTCCGTAGAATTGTGCTAGAAACTTCAAACAAATTTTAAAATGTTAAGGGAACAAAACGAAAGTTCAAGTTCGTTGGCCAGCATGATCGGATTACATCTTCGGGTTGAAATTTTCAAAAATGTAGTCAAAAATTTCAAAATAGCCTGTTTTTTGCGATTTGTCGTGCGAAATAATTTTTTCAGCATACTAACATGTGGTATATTCGGAATCAGCGTAAAATTTCCTATAAGAATATGTATCAAGTTTTCAAAAATTTCAAAGTTGAAAAATCAGTCAAAAATCGAAATATTTTCATAACTACTGATGATCTATGGTTATTAACCCGCAAGTTGAGTGCTGTCTCCGCTTTTCCTACGTAGAAGGCAGGGTATTGTTTGCACAACAACTGATACACACACATAGGCGTCTGGCAATCTGCTGACCCCTTGCATGCGTATGAGTTGGGGTTATTAGCAGACGTGAAGTGATCCTCCTCTATAGCCAGTGGGCAAACTTTACATCTGCGCTCGCCTCAAGGATGGTGGCGCCGTCCTATCTGATCTTCTATGGGTCAGGATATCTCCGATAGACGATCATTGTCGATAAGACATTGATGGTACTTCTGAGAAGACTCTTTTAGCGAATTTTTGAAGAAAATTAAGCTATTGCTCTCGACTCAAAATTTGTAGAATGTGAATTTTTGAAAAAAAATTATGCAGAAATCCGTTTCAGGCTATTCTGAATCATATTCTGAAGTTTAACGCATTTTTTTATGTATGTATATATGTATGTATGTATGTATGTATATATGTATGTATATATGTATGTATGTGTCATTCCAGACGATAACTGTCGGTAGAATTGTGCTAGAAACTTCAAACAAATTTTAAAATGTTAAGGGCACAAAACGAAAGTTCAAGTTCGTTGGCCAGCATGATCGGATTGCATCTTCGGGTTGAAATTTTCAAAAATGTAGTCAAAAATTTCAAAATAGCCTGTTTTTTGCGATTTGTCGTGCGAAATAATTTTTTCAGCATACTAATATGTGGTATATTCGGAATCAGCGTAAAATTTCCTATAAGAATATGTATCAAGTTTTGAAAAATTTCAAAGTTGAAAAATCAGTCAAAAATCGAAATAATGCCGTTCGCTAGTTGTAAAAATCGGTAATATTTGCATGAAACATTGTCCAAATTCAGATTGAACTACCCTTATGGAAGTATCCCTGTATAACCAATCCTAGAACCATGCTGTTTAAAACGTAGGTAGTAGGTGCTTTAAAAAAAAAAAAAAAAAAAAAAAAAAAAAAAAAAAAAAAAAAAAAAAAAAAAGTAATCACAACTGATGAGTTTACTCTGTGCATGTGTTAATAATTTGATTCCATGTTTGTCTATCAAAATCATAAACTAAAATTTCTCAACACGATCAATAGCGACTGAAATGTCGAAGATTTCTTCAAAAATTCGCCCATGAGGTCATGCTGCATGACTGGTTTTAGTCACTGAGTTTTCTGAGAGAAATGGGTTAAGATCTTTTAGAATTTTGTTCATCTTATAATTTCCAAAAAAGAATGTTTTTGTGAGTTGGACTTTTTTGATCGGATTTTGGGGAGTCGGTTGGTGTTTAATGTGCGAAGGAATAATCTTTTGCCTTTCCACTTTTGTTGGGTATCCTCTGTTCACCAGTTTATCTGCTAAGTTCTTCAGGTATGCCTCCCTGTCTGCATCCTCACAGAGCTCATGTACATACTCTTGTAGAGCCATTTCATTCGTTTATCTTATATTATATTTTATATATATATATATATATATATATATATATATATATATATATACATATACGTTACGTAATAATAAACCGCCTCGCTAGAAATAAAACTTGCTGATGTGGGCTTCACCCACACAGACAAACCAGAAGTTATAAAAGGGAGACCTAGAGGTCGACTCGCCAGTCTTCCTCTGAACCCAGTCACGTAACTGTGTGTTCCTAGCCTCCACCTGTAATTTTCCTGTATAAATAAATCGCAACTTTTTAAAAAGCGATTTATCCTTTAACCTATCATCACTGGCGCAGTCTATGAGGACGTGAAGAAACCAGGACCTTTTTGAGGGAATATTAAAAGGACCCGGACTCCACCAGACCCTACTACCCACGAAGAAGGTACCAAACAGGCACGCAGAAGGCATCAACAGGACCCGGCGGACAAATTTCAACAGAGAAGACTCCTCACGTTGGCAGATGACGGCTCCAGCGTGAGTAAACCCAAATCAAGTAACATATTAACATTTTCCCCGAATTTGGAAGAAGAAAAAGCATATTTCTTTTTCCCAACTAGTGAAAAGCACATTCACTCTCCCAAATTTCACCGTCACAAAACCCCATTCGAAACATTTCGAATCAACCTTAATTTTCAAATCGTTCGAGAACGAACGTATCTCAAACAATAAGTCGCGAAGACTAAAACATTTTATCGTCAACTTGAAGGCATATCAAGTTGTCACCTCGTCACCTGACCCGCACGCAGACCGCTCTTGCTATCTGCACGTACACCCGCTTGCCTTATCAAGCCCTTTAAAAATCCTCCGTAATCTCTACCAAGAATTCCCGGCTGGAAGAAGACGCTCTCGGATCTCTTACGACCGTGACCTTCAGTTTACAAATAAGACATCTAATTTTAATTTTTCATTGTCTCATTTGCATGATTAATTAATGAATATTATTTGTATATTGTAATTCTTTGTATTGCAGCTACAAACTAACCATTCGAGTCGATTTATAAGACGAAATTTTCGTCTGAAAAGCAAAATCCAAAATTCCGAAACATAACAAAAAATTTCCTCACGCCGGTTTCCCCTGGCTTGACCTAACACTTTTTCCTAGAAACTTCCCAACAATACCTGAAATGGAAGGAACCCCAGGAGCCCAAAACGTTCAAATCCACCCAACTGACTATGTTGGAATTATTAACCACCAGACGGAACAGATAGGCCAACTGACCGCCCTAATACAGAATTTACTTGTAAACCAGGTGATTTCGCCTAGGGAACAGAGACCCACAAACAATGACTTACCCACTTTGAAAAAGGAACATTTGGACCTGATCCCGACCTTTAAAGGCTCCCCTGAAACACTAAATCATTTCTTGGAAATTACCCAACAAATCCACAATAAATTTTTCAACAACAATGACCCTCTAGACTTTCAAAATGTAATGGTCATCAACGCAATTATAGCTAAAATTGTATCCCCCGCCTCGGAACAGATGTTTTCGGCAAATCTCACAACCTACAAACAAATCAGGCAGGCCCTAATTGAGACCTACACGGATCGTAGAGACGACGTTACCCTATTAATTGAGTTAGTCACGTCAAAACAGAATGAAGGAGAATTACCCTTCAAATTCCATGATAAAATAACTAAAACCCTAAATCTCCTAATCGCTTACCTCCAAACTCACGATGTCCCAAATCACGAAATTTTGATCATGAATTATAAGAAAGTAGCACTTCGCTGTTTCTTACTACAATTAAAAGAACCCCTTGGCAGCATCTTGAGAACGAGACAGCCCGCCGATCTGAACACGGCGCTGTCATGGCTAACGAACGATTATCAGATGCTTTGCAACAACAAAACTAAGACCCCTCAAAGTTCTCAAAATCCATCGCAAAACCTATAATCAGAACAAGCCACATCAAAATTTTTCACGACCATCGCCAAACACCTCACAAAAACCTAATAACCCGTCAAATTTCAGACCAAATCACGGTTATTCAAGCCAAAATTATTCCAATCGGAATACAAATAACCAGAACCAAAAATCAGCCCCTCAGGCAAATTCCTCAAAACCAAACTCAACCCCTCAGCCTTCAAACCAAAAACCAAATGCACCGCCCACGAGACAAAACGTCCCTAACCCATCAGGAAAACCGACACCCATGTCTTGGCGCACATCTAATCCAAACTTCAACAACGTTGAAGTATCCGATATACAACCTGACGACCCCGAAATTTGCGAAGACACAACTTACGAAACAGACGTATACCAACCAGTAGAAGAAAACGAATTCGATAGCCCCCATTTTTTGGAGGAAAGCGACCCAGAATTCCCCAATACTACTTAATGAACTTAAACAAGAAAACCATTAGTGAACTCCCGTATATAGACCTACCAAAATTCAACTTGAAAATTCTAATAGACACCGGAAGCACAACCAGTTATGTAAACCCTGAAATCGCAGAATATTTCTTCCCAAATAAACGCAAATTAGAGCCATTTTTCGTCAGAACCGCCCACGGTTCTTCGCGAGGCAGCCATACTACTCTAGTGCCCTGCGGAGACGCTTTCAGACAGAAAAATCTAAATTTAAAATTCAACATATTTAAATTCCACGACAAATTCGACCTCTTGATAGGGATAGACAACCTAAAAGCCATAGGAGCAAAAATCGATTTAGTCGAGGACTACCTGCTCACCTCGTACCTAAATATCCCGCTGAAATATCTAGGCACTGAAAATGCGGAAACCCACATGATAGATGCTAGATCCATCCAGTAAATCAAGATTAGAGTCAAAAACCTCGAACAAGGAGATGCTGTCCTCCCCTACTTAAAAATAGGAGAGATGGAAATCCCCGAGTGCTTGGTTCACGTCAAAGACTATGAAACCAACGTGCGAATTTTAAATCCAAAACCAACTTCCGGCAAATTTTCCCAAATTTCCCCCATAGAAGTAGAAACTTTAGATGAAATCCCTGTAAAATCGCTAAACAACATTTTCGATGAAAATTCTAAATTCACTTTTGACATATCTAAATTACGCCTAAATCACATGAATGAAGAAGAAAAGGTAATGATCACAGACTTAGTTAGGTAACAAATATTTCGATGTTTTCCATCAGGATAATGAACCCTTATCTTTCACCCACAATATTAAACATGTAATCCGAACCACAGATGAAATACCCGTTCACGCCCGTAATTATCGATTCCCAGAAATCTACAGACAAGAAGTAGACCGGCAAATCGAGGATATGTTAGAACAAGGAATTGTCCAACATAGCGAAAGCCCCTGGAACGCCCCAATCTGGATCGTCCCCAAAAAAGCTGACGCTAGTGGCAAACCTAAATTTCGAATCGTGATCGATTATCGAAAACTCAACGAAAAAACAATCGAAGACCGATACCCGCTACCTCAGATTTCGGAATTGTTAGATAAATTAGGCAGATGCCAGTATTTCAGTGTGATTGATCTTAAATCCGGATTTCACCAAATTCAAATGAGTCCCGAAAGTATTGCAAAAACAGCCTTCAGTACACCTACCTACCATCTTGAATTCAATCGTTTACCATTTGGCCTCAAAAACTCGCCGAGCACATTCCAACGACTGATGGATAGTGTTTTACGTGGTATCACGAATGAGTACTGTTGTGTTTACCTCGACGATATCATCGTGTACAGTACTTCTTTGCAGGAACACATCACCCGTCTTGAGGAAGTATTCAAGAGATTGCGCAAAGCAAACCTCAAGGTACAACTTGATAAGACTGAGTTCCTACGCAAAGAAATTGCATACTTAGGTCACATAATCACCCCAAATGGTGTAAAACCGAACCCCGACAAGATCAAAGCCATTCAAAATTATCCCATTCCAACCACCACGAAAGAAATCAAATCATTTTTAGGATTACTAGGGTATTACAGAAAATTCATTAAAGATTTCGCGAAAATTACCAAACCCATGACAAAATGCTTAAAGAAAGGAAGCAAAATTGATACGAAAGACCCCGAATACGCGGAATCATTCGAAACCTGCAAAAATTTACTGACTAACGAACCCATCCTGCAATACCCAGACTTCTCAAAATTATTTCACGGACGCAAGCGGCATTGCGGTTGGAGCAGTGCTGAGCCAGACGGTTGACGGACACGATAAGCCGATAGCTTACGCGTCAAGGACTCTCTGCGATTCCGAGAAACGCCTCTCCACAATAGAGAGAGAACTCCTTGCAGTCGTTTGGGGCGTACAATACTTTCGACCGTACCTCTACGGTAGAAAATTTAAAATTCACACCGACCACAGACCCTTGCAATGGTTATATTCCATAAAAGAACCCAGCTCTAAACTATTCAAATGGCGCACAAAATTGTCAGCTTACGACTTCGACATTGTTTACAAGAAAGGAACGTTGAATTCCAACGTTGACGCCCTTTCTCGTGTTGAACTACTGAACAACAACGAAAACGAGCCCATTGAAGCCGACAAAGCAGTCGACGTATTTTTCGAAGCCTTAACTCCAAAATCCCTCCTCCGAATGACAGACAAGGACGTAGACACTCCCGCTTCCATAATCGTAAATTTTGACTCTGACGACGAATGCAATGATTCCCAATCCAACCCTAGCAGCACGATTCACTCTAACGCCATAGGTCATGCAATCGTAGCTATTCCAATTAGAGACGAACCAGTCAATAATTGTAACCACCAAGTCGTAATCAACTTAACGAAACTCCCGATGAAAGACCCTGTCAAAGTCGAAAAAATATTTGAAAATAAAAATAGAATCACCGTTTACTTAAATAAAAATAACTTAGAATCAGATACCATAAAATTCGTAAAAGAGTACATCCTACCCAAAATTAAATACGGTCTTTATTTTACAGAAGACATTTATGAACAGTTTACGAATATCATGACGAAAAATTTTGCCTTTTCGGAAATAACAATGACAAAATACACCAAAAAATTAGAGGACATAACCGACGAAAACAAAAGGTCAGAAATAATCAAAAAATATCACGAAGGCCTAACCAACCATCGTGGCATTGAAGAAACCTACAACCACCTGAAACGAACTCATTATTGGCCCAACATGATGGAAACCATTCAAAGATTTATCAACAACTGCACCATCTGTGTAAGATGTAAATACGATCGGAACCCGATCAAAGTCAAATATAATGTTACACCAACCGCTTCACGACCTTTAGAAACCATTCATATCGACAAAATGACCCTAGAAGGCTCAAAATTTCTAACCGTTATAGACTCCTTCTCCCGACATGCACAAGCTTATAACTTAAAATCATCGAACGCCTTAGACATTGTGGACGCACTACTAACTCACTTCACTAATTACGGAATCCCCAAAACCATCGTAGCAGACAATGGCCCAGAATTCCAAAACTCCACAATTAGAGAATTTCTGTTACTACACAACATAAACATACACTTCACATCTTCCCAACACCCAGACTCCAACGGTCTGATCGAACGATTCCATTCCACCCTAATAGAACACATTAGAATATTGAATGAAAGAAATGAGCATAAAAAATCGACTATGAACACCAAAGTCAAATACGCCGTACTGGCTTACAATAACTCGATTCATTCGATATCCAAATTAACCCCTTTTGAACTGTTATACGGACACGTAAAACCGGACACCTTACTAGACTTGACCATAGATCAAATAGTGGCTAACAGTTATCTTTCTTCCCACAAGGAAAAAATGAAAGCTCTATACGCCCAAGTAGGTGAAAAACTTCATTCTGCAAAAGAGAAATACATAGAAAAGAAGAATGAAGGCCGCGAAGAAATTCCCGCAATTCCACCGGAAATTTACGTAAAAACGGTCCAAAAACAATCCAAAACCAGACCGAAATTCAATCAGGAACACGTCAAAGCAATAAATCCAGAACTTAAAACTGCATTAATAATTCCCCGTCATCACAATACCCAAGAGAAAATCCACATCTCAAACGTACGACGCCCCAAAAAATGTACGGACTCAGTAGCAAACGCATGGGACCCTAAACTAGACAAAACTGAAATCCTTTCAAGTAAATTCGGACTAAAGGTGACACGCGAAGACTTGATAACCCTAAAAGACAATAACTGGCTGAATGACGTAATAATTAACATTTACATGGAACTGATAGACGAACGAAGCCGACGCAACGACAACCTACCAAAATCCTACTCTTTCAACAGCTTCCTATACGTATCCTACAAATTTGGCGGTTACGAACGAGTTCGAAAATACACCAAAAAGTCGGACATATTTAGCAAAGACATAATCCTGATCCCCATTTTCAAATCCTCCCACTGGAGATTAATCGAAATTAAAACAAAAACAAAACAAATAAACTACTACGACTCTTTGAACACGGACGGAACCGAAATTTTACAAGACATAATCCGCTACTTAGAAAGTGAACACCTAGACAAAAGGGGAACACCACTAGACATACAGAACTGGAAACTTTCGACTCCACCTAACACACCCCAACAGAACAACGGAAACGATTGTGGCGTTTTCCTATGCCAGTTCGCAAAACTCCTTACGATTAACGAACAACTCCCTAAAACTCTAGACGCCCAAACATTAAGAGAACAGATCTGTTACGAAATCCTAAAAACGGACTTACTCTAAATGTTACAGGAAAACCTTTTTCCTCGTCCATGGATTACTCGTCTTTCTCCTCGGACAGACAGACTCGACAGACCAACCAGACCATCAGAAACATAACCCTCAACCCGGGATTACTAGCCAGCCGTCTGGGACCGACAAAAATAGTAGAAGGATACCACACACTCACACACCATTATGACCTAACCGAACTCATTTCTAGAACACAATCGATGAAAGAGACTTACATAAAAACCTTGCAAAAATCGACACAATCCACACTACATCACAGTCAAACCCAACTCCTAATGCACACAATAAACTCAACCCTCGAACTAATTGAACAAAAACTGAGTGACATTCACATCCCGTGGACGCCCAAAAGAAACAAACGTGGACTAATCAACGGATTAGGATCATTGGTTAAATTCATAACAGGTAACTTAGATGCACAAGACGAACAAAAGTATAACTCCATCCTGGAACAAATTCAACGAAACCAAAAGGACTTCCATTCCCAACTAGAAGCTCAATTTTCAATTAACACCGCGGTTCAAGAAAATTTTGATAAAATAGTTGAAGCCATTGCCCAAAACAACGTTGAATTAAAAAGAGAACTGATTTCATTACAACATCAAAATCCAAATTACTCGACATTAGCGATAACCAGAGCGACGTTAGAACACCATCAAATAGTACTCAATATGATTGCCGATATAATTCAGGATATAGAAAATTCCTTAACAGCATGCAGAACAGGTTCGATTCACCCTAGCATAATTAAACCACACTTACTTTTCGACGAACTTCAAAAACTAAGCACATATTACGGCAATAAATTTTTAGATTTCCAAGGTAAAAATTTGTTCGAAATCCAAACACACATCAGAGTTCGATGCTACGTAGGCATTGAAGAAATAATCTATTTTCTGGATATACCCATAGTAGACCCAAACGACTATGAGATGTACAGCATAGAATCAATACCCACTTTCATTGATTCCGAATATATGACCATAGTACCCACTCTTAAATATCACTTAAAATCAGGTACTAGAAACTATCCGTTGTCCCAACCATGTCCACCTGGACATATACGATTATGCCCAAACTTTCTAATTTCACCATTTCACCCCGAATGTGAATCAGAATTCCTCCTCACTGGTTCCACCACTAAATGTCAGTATGTAAAACTTATTACCGATAACAACCATGTCAAGCTCATGCTAGACATAAACAATTACCTTCTCTTTTTTCCTAAAGGAGATGTTATTAGCATAGCCCGAGACAACACTGTAGAAACCAAAACTCTCCATGGTATTTACCTAGCTGCACCAGGTAGACACCACTTGTCCTATCAAAATCAAACACTTTTTGCACCCCATAGTGAAACGGCCGGCCGACCTCAATTAATTGTAGACGCCCATATAACGCTCACAGACCTACAACGACCGTCCAAAGAAATTCAATTTAAAAACTTAGAACTGAAAAACATTAACTTACAGGACGTCCGCCAAATAACACACTGGAGCTTGAAACCGTACTCAATCCCCAGCATTTGGACAATACTCCTCTACATTATAGTAGGATCAATAGTCTGCCTAAATGCTGTGAAGTACTATCGGATTGTTAACGGAAATCCCACTACTTGACATCTTGTATCCTTATTATCATGTTTGTGATATCATTTTGTAATTACCATCATATTTGTAATTATCATTCTATTGTATCATTTTAGTAATATGATGTATCATCTCTTATTTGCTTTAAGTAAACATAGTAACTACTTATTATTAAGTCAATGTCATTTACAATTGTCATTTGCAATTGTCATTTACGATGTCATTATGTAAGTCAATTTAGCTATCAGTAAATCCAATTCAATTATTATTAAATAAACATTGTAAAACACACGGATTAGGAAAAACTTGATGTGGGGTTGCTCTATTTGAAAATTTAAAATTCAATCAAAATTGTAAAGTCGAATCCTTTTCATCCCAAAATTTCATCTTAGGGGGGACGCGTTATGTAATAATAAACCGTCTCTCTTGAAATAAAACCTGCTGATGTAGGCTTCACCCACATCAGACGAACCAGAAGCTATAAATAGGAGACACCGAGCGCGACTCGTCAGTCTTCCTCTGAACCCAGTCACGTAACCGTGTGTTCCTAGCCTCCACCTGTAATTTTCCTGTATAAATAAATCGCAACTTTTTTAAAAAGCGATTTATCCTTTAACCTATCATCACTTACATACATACATACATTAAAAAATGCGTTTAACTTCAGAATATGATTGAGAATAGCCTGAAACGGATTTCTGCATAAATGTTTTTCAAAAATTCACATTCTACAAATTTTGAGGCGAGAGCAATAGCTTAATTGTCTTCAAAAATTCGCTAAAATCAAACCTCCCCTCGAAAGATGTGTAGGGCTCGGGGATGTGTTCTGATTCCTTCAATGGAAGATCACGGGTCCGTACAAACTCATCAAGTCCCTTGCACGTTTTTTTAAGCGATTTTTGACTCTTTCGAAGAATGAATTTTGAAATGTCAATAATATCAAAAGTAAGGATGAGTTCGTTGGCCAGAATTTTTGGAGTACTCCAAGGGGTCAGATTTTGAAAATTTAGTTTCAAAAATAGCTAAAAACGTGTTTTTTGAGGTTTTTGGTGTGAAATACCATCCTAAATATAGGAACATATGGTATATTCGGAATCAGAGTGAAATTTCCTATAACAATTACCCACAAAATCGGTTAAAATTATTCTTTGAAAATTCCCTCACCAACTCATGCTGCAGGAATTGAACTTTTTTTTAAATTTGAACCCTTGGAGTACTCCTAAAATTCTGGCCAACGAACTTAATCTTTCTTTTAATATTATTGACATTTTGAAATTTTTTCAGATCTTTAGCTCGATTCCTTGGTCAGATATCGTCTGGAATGACACACATAATATATTTTATAATATTAAATTAGAATAACCAATTAAAGACGTCTTCCACCAAGGTTTCGAGAGAAACGTTCTGGAGGGATATTTTGCCGATTTGGCTAATTTCGTCAATTTATCCCTCATGAACACTTCGTCCCTTTCACGGAAATTTACGGCTCTCCACGTCCAAAAAGCTATTAGGAAATCCGATGTATTGAGTACACCCTACATACATAATAAGTGATCCCTACACTACATATTTTTCTGTTTGTTTGAGGCCTACAGTTGGCAAGGCAGTGTCAATGACCCACTTCACAATAGTGAAAGTGAACCCAGACAGTAATTACGAATAATCCTCGGATTAAAAGACCCCATGGGACCAAGTCTGAGGACAGGTAGTGGCCAAACAACCCTTTTGTCGTCGTTTAGCAGTCGACCAGTTTCAAGAGGGGTGTTTTTAGCTCATGTTCAACTCCTGTTGTTGAAATACAGCGAAAAACGGATCTCAAATCTTTCGAAATAAATCCGTCGACCAGTTTCAAAGATGTGCGTTATCGACGTTCTTCAACACCTGGTGTGGAAAAAAGTCCAGTCATGCAGCATGACCCCATGATCGAATTTTTGAAGAAATCTTCGACATTTCAGTCGCCATTCATCATGTTGAGAAATTTTAGTTTATGATTTTGATAGACAAACATGGAATCAAATTATTAACACATGCACAGAGTAAACTCATCAGTTGTGATTACATTTTTTTTTAAAGCACCTACTACCTACGTTTTAAACAGCATGGTTCTAAAATTGGTTATACAGGGATACTTCCATGTGTAGTTCAATCTGAATTTGGACATGTTTCATGTAAATATTACCGATTTTTACAAGTAGCGAACGGCATTATTTCGATTTTTGACTGATTTTTCAACTTTGAAATTTTTGAAAACTTGATACATATTCTTATAGGAAATTTTACGCTGATTCCGAATATACCACATGTTAGTATCCTGAAAAAATAATTTCGCACAACAAATCGCAAAAAACAGGCTATTTTGAAATTTTTGACTACATTTTTGAAAATTTCAACCGGCAGA
Source organism: Adelphocoris suturalis (assembly GCA_030762985.1). Classification (NCBI taxonomy): domain Eukaryota; kingdom Metazoa; phylum Arthropoda; class Insecta; order Hemiptera; family Miridae; genus Adelphocoris; species Adelphocoris suturalis. The sequence goes on along the minus strand of CM061041.1, from coordinate 148,547,686 downwards.
TGTAATCCGATCAAGCTGGCCAACGAACTTGAACTTTCGTTTTGTGCCCTTAACATTTTAAAATTTGTTTGAAGTTTCTAGCACAATTCTACGGACAGTTATCGTCTGGAATGACACATACATACATACATATATACATACATATATACATACATACATATATACATACATACATATATACATACATAAAAAAATGCGTTAAACTTCAGAATATGATTCAGAATAGCCTGAAACGGATTTCTGCATAATTTTTTTTTCAAAAATTCACATTCTACAAATTTTGAGGCGAGAGCAATAGCTTAATTTTCTTCAAAAATTCGCTAATATGGCGACAGGAGGTGTCGACCAGTTTATGTGTCGACATATTGCCAAGTGCCCCGTCTCACGAGACCATTATCATAACCAATGAGCTACAACTCATCTATCGGTCCATTAGAAAATCACAGTACTTCACCATTCAGTAGGTGGAATGGATAAGTTCCAGTCATGCAGCATGATCGTATGAGCGAATTTTCATAGACTATCTATCGTTCTATAGTATGTTAAATTGCATTGAAATTGGAGCAATTTTAGTTGACAGAAATGGTTAAAAACCAATTTTATGGCAAAAAACTTACTCTAAATAAAATTCTACTGATTCAAAAGGGATTTTTGATTTTTAATTTTTTTTGTGCAGTTTTTATAGATATTTTAGCAAATTTTAATGACATTTAAGAACGTTTTTCATAATAATTTTGAGCAAAAATTTTTAATGTCCTAGTTAATCGTTGAAAATTTAGTTTTGACTAAAATTTTGCAAAAAAAATAGAAATTCAACGATTTTTGGCGGTTTTTAGCCATTTTTAGTGATTTTTTGGGTACATTTTTCGAAATTTGACCAATTTAATGTGCTCAAAAATTGTTGTCCAACGAACTCATCCTTTCTTTTGAAATGCTTGATTTTTTGGCGAAAGAACGAAGTTTTTATCTCAATTCTATCGAGAGTTATCGTCTGAAATGACACATACATATATATATATATATATATATATATATATATATATATATATATATATATATATATATATATATATATATGAAAAAGCGTTAAAATCCAGGAATCATTTCAGAATGCCTCAAAACAGATTTCGATGAAGAAAATTTTTGAAAATTTTTATTTTAAAATTTTTGGAGCCATTGCAATAGCTCTATTTTCTAAGAAAATTCGCTAAAAGGGGAGACTAGCGCCGCTGCGCGGCGGAGGACGGAACCAGGCTGGTGTACAGCTACCGTCGAGTGAGTTGGAGAGGGTCAACTAGTTGTCGCGCCGCGCCGTCCGCCTCCCCCATCGAGCGGGGATGTCAATATTGGGAAAAATCGATATATCGAGTATCTGTTATTCACAAATATATCGTTTTAATAATTTGATATATGGTGAAAAAATTCGATATGTTCCATTGGTAGGTAGGTCAAACATCTTGCTGAAATAAATAAATTAATGCTTTCCTAATACTATACTAGCTACATGAATATTATCGCAATATAACAATCTATTTCTCTGTCTATAAATTGCATTTTTGTGCCTGCAATTATTCTAAGAACCAACCACATAGGTAATAAAATTTCTTTAGAATAGATATCTAACTAATTAGACGTTTTCGATTGGGTGGATTCGAGATAAATAAAGGATAGGTTCTTCAATGAATAGTTGAAGAGTACGTACCATGTCAAGACAAAAAATCTTTACTGGAGTAACGCCATGGTAGAAAACCGCAAAGCAAAATCAAAACCGCGTAAGAGAGGAAAATGTTTCAATGGTGCGACTCTGCTGACTGTATCTGATTTAAATTTGGTATTCCTTCATGGATCTGAGATCACTTGCAAAAACGGCAAAAAATAATACCAAACCAGCAAGTGATCTCAGATCTATGAAGGAATACCTCAATTTAAATCAGATACAGCCGGCAGGCTTGCTCCAGTGGAACTTTAGTTGAGAGCTTCGTCCATCCAGGGCAACGACGTACTCGCCTTTTTAGGAGAAAAAAATATCCGTTCCGATTATTGTAAAAATAATGTTGATATATTGGTAGAAAAAATATCGATATATCGATATTTTTTCAACATCCCTACTTTTATCTTTTCACGTCCTTGCACGCCACTTGTTCATTGCTCCCTTGTCCTTTGTGAGAGTTTACTGGCGCTTCGGTGACTTAATTACCTATCTTTATTTTTCGTGGTTATTACCAATCTGTCTATCTTTATTATTCGTGGTTATATTATTGTTTTCTCAATATAAGAGAGAAGAAGCAGAACACGTCTTCTGAGGTACGTAACTACTGGAATAGTTATTACTTACCCAGTAGGTACTTAGTTTGGTTTGCATTGTGTTTGATTCTGCAATATATATGCCTCTGTTTTATCATGTGCTGACTGTATTCATGTTCGCTGGCCCCGTTTACAAAGTAGTCTCGCATTTTGTCTTATCAACAGTAGTAAGTATGACAGTAGATAGGTACTTAGGTAGGTGGGACTGCCTGTGAGACGCCTATAATAATTTCACGAGGCCCAGGGGGCGCGTATCGTTTTATTCTGTGACAAAACATGATTGTGTACCTTCGATTTATACCTATTGGGTGAGGAAAAGACATCAAAAACTCGTAATTTATACTTAGTGGTGATTGGATACCCATCTGGGGCCTTTCCTGTTATCCGACCCCCAGCACCTCCAGTGCTGCCCAGTATGTCACCAAACTATACTCATCATTTGTGATAATGTCCAACTAATCAGAATTTTTACTAAGGGATTGACTACTTTATGTTATGTAGGTATGTTTGAGATGCGAGCTTGCCAGCATCCAGACTACCAGAGCATTCTGATTAGGTACGTTGGCGGTCGTATGCTATCTTGAGGCAGAGCTGGAGGTGCTGGCGGTCGGATTACAGGAAAGGTCCCCCTAGTCATGGTCCAACACTCTGACTTGGGCAAAACGGTTACTTTTAGCGCATTTTCTTAGAAAATTAAGCTATTGCAATGGCTCCAAAAATTTTAAAATGAAAATTTTCAAAAAATTTCTCCATTAAAATCTGTTTTGAGGCATTCTGAAATGATTCCTTTATTTTAACGCTTTTTTATATATATATATATATATATATATATATATATATATATATGTGTGTGTGTGTGTGTGTGTGTGTGTGTGTGTGTGTGTGTGTGTGTGTGTGTGTGTGTGTGTGTGTGTGTGCGTGTGTTTGTGTGTGTGTGTGTGTGTGTGTGTGTGTGTGCGTGTGTGTGCGTGTGTGTGTGTGTGTGTGTGTGTGTGTGTGTGTGTGTGTGTGTGTGTGTGTCATTCCAGACGATAACTCTCCGATAGAATTGAGATAAAAACTTCGTTCTTTCGCCAAAAAATCAAGCATTTCAAAAGAAAGGATGAGTTCGTTGGACAACACTTTTTGAGCACATTAAATTGGTCAAATTTCAAAAAATGTACTTAAAAAATCACTTAAAAAGGCAAAAAACCGCTAAAAATTAACAAATTTCTATTTTTTAGCAGAATGCTACTCGAAAAAAATTAATCGAACATGAACTAGGACATTTAAAAATTTAAGCACAAAATTGTACTGAAAAATGTACTTAAATTTCATTAAAATAAGCTAAAAATCGATAGAAACACTTGAAAAAAATTGTAAAAATCCACAAAATCGTTTGTTCATTGGAATATTACTGACAAAAAGTTAGTTTGCTATAAAATGTATGATAAAATTTTTATTTGTCCCCAAAGTGCTCAAATTTCAACAGAATTTAACATAAATGTAATACGACCATTTCTGAAAATTCGCTCATACGATCATGCTGCATGACTGTTTCCTAGTGAGTTGATAGCTGCCTGAGAATGAAATCTGGTTACCTTTGGAGATGGTGTTTTAGCGAATTTTTGAAGAAAATTGAGCTATTGCTATTGCCTCAAAATTTGTAGAATGTGAATTTTTGAAAAAAATTTACGCAGAAATCCGTTTCAGGCTATTCTGAAGTTTAACGCATTTTTGTATGTATGTATGTATATATGTATGTAGGGTAACTGGGGTAGTGGTAGGGTAACTGTAGGGTTGCTGGGGTAGGGTAACTGTTGGTGTTTTTACCTCTTCGGAGCTCCTTCATATCCCTACCCAAGTCATGGTCATACAGCTAAAAGGAGTGGCACCTAATAACATCAAGGTCATTGCTGCGACCGTGTCATGGCGCGGGGTGTGGTGCGGGAAAAGCGCCACGGAGTTACTCGAGTTGGGCATCTCGGCAGGAGTACTCCGTGGTATCACCACCCGCATCCTGAGGGGTTCTTACTTGAAAAGGTGGTCATTTTATAGGGGCACATCCTTTCATCCCATTCTTCCTCCTCTTCCTTCAACTTCCCTTATCCCTAGAGCCGGCGTCGGGTAAACCTGGGCGTCCTCCCCACTTTTAGCGAATTTTTGAAGAAAATTAAGCTATTGCTCTCGCCTCAAAATTTGTAGAATGTGAATTTTTGAAAAATGTTTATGCAGAAATCCGTTTCAGGCTATTCTGAATCATATTCTGAAGTTTAACGCATTTTTTTATGTATGTTTATATGTATGTATGTATGTATATATGTATGTGTCATTCCAGACGATAACTGTCCGTAGAATTGTGCTAGAAACTTCAAACAAATTTTAAAATGTTGAGGACACAACACGAAAGTTCAAGTTCGTTGGCCAGCATGATCGGGTTACATCTTCGGGTTGAAATTTTCAAAAATGTAGTCAAAAATTTCAAAATAGCCTGTTTTTTGCGATCTGTTGTGCGAAATAATTTTTTCAGCATACTAACATGTGTTATATTCGGAATCAGCGTAAAATTTCCTATAAGAATATAGTATCAAGTTTTCAAAAATTTCAAAGTTGAAAAATCAGTCAAAAATCGAAATAATGCCGTTCGCTAGTTGTAAAAATCGGTAATATTTGCATGAAACATTGTCCAAATTCAGATAATAATAATAAATAATAATGCTCCTAATAAAGTATGATACCTCCTAATTATTTTTAATAATTTGATTCCATGTTTGTCTATCAAAATCATAAACTAAAATTTCTCTACACGATCAATAACGACTGAATTGTCGAAAATGTCTTCAAAAATTCGCTCATTGGGTCATGCTGCATGACTGGAGTTTTTTAATTTTATTTGTTTATTTTTCAATTTAATGGCGTGCCCCCTCCGTCTTTGAGAGGAGGTATTAAAAAAAAAAAAAAATGTGTCATTCCAGATGATAACTGTCCGAAGAATTGTGCTAGAAACGTCAAACAAATTTTAAAATGTTAAGGACACAAAACGAAAGTTCACGTTCGTTGGCCAGCATGATCGGATTACATCTTCGGGTTGAAATTTTCAAAAATGTAGTCAAAAATTTCAAAACAGCCTGTTTTTTGCGATTTGTTGTGCGAAATAATTTTTTCAGCATACTAACATGTGGTATATTCGGAATCAGCGTAAAATTTCCTATAAGAATATAGTATCAAGTTTTCAAAAATTTCAAAGTTGAAAAATCAGTCAAAAATCGAAATAATGCTGTTCGCTAGTTGTAGATAGCGACTGAAATGTCGAAGATTTCTTCAAAAATTCGCTCATGGGGTCATGCTGCATGACTGGACTTTTTTTTTCTGCGAATAATTTTATTGAGATTTTGTTGGAAATTAGTAAGTTTAGGACAGTTTCAGGGTTAGCCCAAAACATCATGCGATCAAAAAAATGTTTCGCCTAATTCCCCCTAGGGCGGAATTCATAGTCCTCACTAAGTTGAAAGGAAATGCTCAAGTGAAGCTCTGAGTAGTTTGTGGCTACTTAAGCTATTGATGGTCAGTAACTTAGGAATTGCTGAAGCATTCGGTTAAGCATTTCCTTTGTGGGGATTCATAAACAGAAAATCAAGCAAATGTTCTTTCCTCAAAAAAGCCGAAAAACCAAGGTAGGATAAAAGCTACCTTGAGCATTTGCCATGTGAGAAGCCATCAGTTCATCCTTCCAAAAGTGTTTTTGTATCGTGTGTGTATAGTAGTTTTCTTAAATAGTTGAGGATCTCGAGCAAAGTTTTGAAATTCACGAGTGGGACAAAGAGTTCGATATTCAAGAAAATATGATGAGGTGATGAAACGTTCGAGTCTGACGCGGTTCATTGTGTACTCGATGTATACCTAGGTGTTGGTAGGTACCTGTTTTGTGTACTGACCGGAGTGATTATTTTTTTAGCAACTTTGATTACCTATATATAGGGGAAGTAGGGTTGATCAGATCAACAAATACACGAACATTTCAATCAATGTTTCTTCCATCTTTCAGGTAGGTACCTAAAAAAATCTATATATTAACCTATGAGGCAGAAGAAAGTAGGAAACATGGAAGATTCCGCACATGAACCGATCCCCCCCCCCCCCCCCCCCCCCCCCCGGTTTTCGCGTTTACCTTGAAACTATAAACTTTTTCGCATACATACCTATTTTTGCAATGAAAATTATTTACTTTCGAAATTGTCGTATCCAATAAGTAGGTATTCTTGTATCCAATTTCATAATTCACCCTTGTAATTTCATTTTCTATCATTTGTAGCAAATAGCTATTTTTCTATTCATTTTCTATAATTGTAGCAATAGTTACCCAAGGTAAAATTTCGTTCGACTCGAGTATAGGTAGGTAGGTAGAAAACTCTACCTACCTACTGTTGTATTTACCTACTGCACAATGACAGGATTGATTTTTTTTTTTCGGTAGACATGCGGCTCTACATTATCTCCAGAGTAGATAACCAAAATAACTTTTCAACGTACTATTGAAACGGTTTGGTGTATTTCTAGTTGGATTGTGTAAGGTAGGATAGTTTGTAAGATTATGATGTGAGTCTGCTGGTATCCAAAGTACTAAACTACACATTTCGGATCACTATTTGTCCAACTAAAATACCAAGTTTACATTTCACTATAAGGATTGGTTTATAGTATTTTTTATTTATTTTTGAGATTCGAGCTTGAGATATTTGTTTATTTGTGAGATGCGAACTTGCAACTGGAAATGAGTCGATTATGGCCGCAAATATGTTGCGCTTTTCCCTAGTTAATTTGAGTGTAGTTATTGAAGATAAATCGTTGCGCTTTTCGTTTGTGGATTATTAACAGCTGTAGAGCTTTTTCAACTGCACATTCACTTTCATTTGCGCTTAATCCATTGCAGCCTATATTTCTGCTAATTTATGACTGTTGATCTGGTAAACTCTACTTTTCCTAGGCTACTCCGCTAAATTTACTCGAGATCCATAGCTACTACGAAAACTAGTATGTGCCACACTATATGAACTTCAAAAACGCAATGGAATAAGCAGATCTTGGTCCTACTTTTCTTAGGACATTAGGTTAGGTAGGTAGGTACCTATCCCTCTAATTTTTAGAAGATTATCAATTTCGAAGGAGGGGTTCTAGTTCAGAAAAGGTACACAACTGCAAAATAAGAAGTTTCTTGTCAATTTTTGCCGCCATTTCACCGACTGCCGGGTCCCAAATTCATAGAGGAAACAAACACGTTTGATCGCCGCTGGTTCGGTTCAGATCGGGAGACTTCCGGACCCTAAGGGTGTTCATGCTTGCATATCCCCTTGGAATTTAATCTTCAGTACTGTGGAGTTGATCCACCCTGCCACCATAAAGGCCGGGCCACACGCCATCATGCACTCCTTCGATCACTCTCTTTTCTCTTCTTTCTCTTTCCATTACTCAGTGCTCCAATCATGAAATGGGGCTCTGAACATGAGTATCTTGAGATGGAGTGCAGCACGTAAACAATGACCTTACCGGTTTGCTATTATTTTATTGCTTATAATGGCAGTCGTGACAGACACAAGTTGTCTGGGTCACCTCGCTTTGCCGCCAAAACACGCCGCCAAAAGCAACAAAGCAACCAGGCCCTGCGGAGCGAACCGGGCTGGTCCGCCCCCGCACTACCTCCGTCACACCCAACGCGGCGAGGCCACGGCTACACCACTCACGGTGCTGGTACCCGTCGGCTGGTTCCTACACCCCCAATGAGGCGTCCTTAGACGGTACCAGACGTCTTGGGGAGGCCCCTGTGGTGAATTCACCACCTATCACTGGCCCTTTTTCAGGGCCACCAAAAAGAAGTTCACAAGTTAGAACTTTACAAGAAAGACGTCAGGCTACGTCTAAACAAAATAAGATAAACTGCCGAAAAGATTATGAGAAATACATAATCATAAACTCGTCGAAAGCCAAAACACGTCAAGCTAAACACTCACTGCACGAGAGAGGCTTGACGAGCCGGCAAGGCCGACACGCAGAATTTGCCTTGAGACAAATGACTTTCAGATCCAATCAAGGGCAATCAAAGCCGGGCGCACTCTATTGAGAACAGGCAAAACAAGAGGATTCACCTCTCACACGACAGAGGATTAACAGAAAGTATCGCGAGAAAATGACCTCTAAATCAATCAAGGGCGAAACAAAGCCCGACGCGCTTTATGAAGAGGGGGCGGAAGATTGCATTTCCAAATTCCGCCCACCAAGCGCGACCGATCAACTCGGAAGCTGCGGCCCCATCTCAAAACGAACTATTAGGAAAGCACCCATTCCAGCCAATCAGGTGCAGCATGATCAAATTGGGAGCGGCGCTCCGATTTCAAAACAAACCGTTAGGAGACCAATAGTTCCAGCCAATCAGACACAGCATCCGAGTATAAATATAGGATGAACTGGCCCGGCGAGTTCATTACCATTCTCTACACCGGATCTGATGACTCTTCTCTCCACGACGACAAAGTTTCTACACGATCTGAAAACGAGACACTCTACCTCTCACTCCAAGACTTCTGGTAGCATCGAGCCTAGTACTTTTCAGTACTACTCACTACCAACGTTCTTCGGTCAGGAATACCACCCAGTTCAGAGGATCCTCGATCCTCTCGAACGCCCGCTGGGATATTCCGAGCCGAGTCGCCCGAACCATCCGACTTATTCGTTTGGTTGACCGCTGGGGCCAGGTAATCAATATCCTCATCCGGATTGATTAACTGCTTAAGGAAGTTCTTTTCAGAACTCGTATAGCGAAGCGAGTCCTCGATATTACGAGTGCTCTTTTCAGAGCAATCCGCGGACCCTCTAGTTTTACACTAGACGCGAGTCCCGGAGCATTCCTCGTTCTTTTACCGAACCAAAGGAAGCAAGAAAGATTTCCTAAATGGAAAGAAGTCCTTCCTTCCACCCCTTTAGTGAGGTGGAAGATCCGAGCGCCGTCTGCAGACCGACCGGCGCCGGGGGTCGAGCGGGCGGTTCGCACGAGACACGCGACCAACCCCCTCTTCTGGCACGTGACAGTGTCGACGAAAGTAAAAAGCCTAGCCTCGAAACTTCGATGGCCGGTCCCTCACGCGGATCAGACCCATCTCATCTTCCTATATTTCAGCAAGATCGAGCTTTGGATGAAACATATCCGTATACACCCGTATCGGAAGAAAAATACACAACTAACGCACTGCAGACCCCTTTAAAGGATAATTCGCATGCGAGTATTTCAACAACGGCCGGCTATACGCCCTCTCAGGCCGGATACCAGCCCGATACAAGTGCCTACTATGATTCTCCAGTATATCAAAAGCACTCAGACAAAGGTACTTTTCAGTACCCCAAAAAGACAGTATCATATCACGATGAGAACATACAACTGAGACCTGAATGTTCTCCGATAAGAGAGTCTCACGCAGGACAACCGCGAGAAGCACGAGTTAATACAAACTCACTCTACAGTCCCAACGTGTCCTACCCAGAAAAACTCAACAGTACTCGAGCGGATGAAGGTACTTTTTCATACCTCCCGTCCGGACACTACCAAGGGTCTAACCCGCATAACCTACATACCTACACACGAGCACCTTCCATAACGTGCCACTAGGAGTCCCAACTCCCAGTATGACATATATAAATCCACTACATTTATTATAATAATTTATTTAATTGACGTCTGACGTCACACTTCTATCATTTCATCGTAATTCAATTTGAGTTCTTCAACATTCCTTCAGAATTATTTCTCCTAAGTAGTTCACTAGTGTAATACAATCGAAGCCTTGATAGTAATTAATACTTTTAATAATAACACAGCCCATTCTAAAAATTTTAGATACTTAGTAAGTAGGTACCTATAAGATAGTATTTTTAATTTAATTTATTTATCTAATTAATTTATATTTAATTTATCAATAATATTTAATGATAATGATTGATTATTATTTAGTAGCCATATTCTTTCATAACAGTTGCCCAAGGCATGATATGACCTGAACAATGTTTTTTAATTTAATTCATTTATACTCAATTTGCCAAAATATTTAATAGTTATGATTTATTATTATTTGGTAGTCATATTCTTTCATAACCGTTGCCCATGACATTTGACCTGACCCAAGTGGGATTTTTGTTTCATGAGTTTAGATCAAAATTAATTCACACTGAAAGCAAAACAAATGGAAGAAAAACCTCAATGATCTTCTTGACTGTCAAATAGGTAAATAGTTGTGTGCCCCACTCTTTTTTCAGACCACCGGCCGCCACTGCAAATATCTAAAATATCTCATTTATTTTCTTATCACAATGACTCGTGATTCAGTTACTATTTGTTGATAACCCCTGACTCGGGTCTATCTCGCAGGTTTGCAGGCCTTCTAGTGGGGCAGGGGCGGGGGCGGGTTTTAATATACCAGGCCCAAGAGACGCGAATGTTACTTGACAACTGTTCCACATTTGAACGATACTGCGGTAAGGGACTCATCGTGGGTAATGGTTCCAAATGCCTGCTGGGTGGTGGACTGGAGGATAGTTCAGAAATATCTCGTTTGTTTTCAACTTCAAAGACAGGCATAATGTAGCAAAGGCTCTCTACTATTATTATTAATTATCAATTATTTCTATTTCATTTTGGTTTATTATTTCCAATAATAAGCCTATGTGATCGTGTAGCAAAAAATTTTTATAACCCTCCCTCAAACTTTGAAATGTCCATCCGCCGTTCGCCGTCCGGGCCATAAAAGGCCTAAGAATTGACTAAAAAACTACATACCTACCTACTTATAAACTCGTAAACGAGTTCCACTATCTGCTTTACAAGCAGATACCATGTTACATGGATATGTCTTTGATTGGGGATTTCATAACGGTTGTCCTCGAGAGTTGCAAACAAATCCTACAACTTTGGACTGTAGGCGACGAAATGTAGGATAAAGAATTTATTCTATTATTCTTGGAGACGCAATAAGCATACTATACATACTATTAAAATTATTTCTTCAATACAGGCGCTATCATTTTTATGTTCATGATAGCCTGATTTTTCATTAAAAAATGAAATTATATCATTTATTGTTTTATTTGATAACGTTTCGTTCTCTTACTGAGGACATCTTCAGATCTTGCTTTCTTGACATTGAGTTGACTTAGTGAGCCACTGTTTTATTTGACAAATCCGTTATATTCGGATGTTTATAAATTTTTTCCTGGACACACCAAGATCTGAAGATGTCCTCAGTAAGAGGATGAAACGCTATCAAATAAAACTATAAGTGAAATAATTGCATTTATTTTCCCTGGGCCGCATCCCGATTAATTCCAACAAAACAACGGTTTACTTATAGAAATGTTGAAAATAACTATGGAGAGAAGTCACTACAATGAGTTGTTGTTTACAGTCGACTGTTGTCAAGAGGATGATAATGTTTCCTATGGAGTGGAGTAAATGATGCTACTGCTTTACGTTAAGAATATTGTAACCGGCTTATTGAAATTGTTTATAGTCCAATCAACTTAGTTTAGGAATGTAGCCAGGTACGTAAGGAGGGGGAAATTGGTAGCTTGAGATGTGAACATTTATCACATAAATCAAGCGCTTTCCAACGAGTGGCGAACGATTTCTGTGCGATGAAAACTACGGAAGTTCCATTCCTCTAGCAACGGATTGGTTGTAAGTGAACATCATTAGAAATTGTGACATATTTTTTGCGTCACGAAAATTTTTGGTTGACCCCCCAGAGCAAAGACATATCCATGTCAAAAACCCGTTCTTTCGCACATAGACTCCATTTGGGGTCTAGTTGGTCCTAACGTTTAACCATTCCGATCGCTTTACTCGCATAGATGCTATGGGCCAAAAACGGGCGAAAAAGTGTCTTTTTCGAGGCTTTTGAGTGTTAGACGTACGCCTGGCTTGCTTGGCAGGGGGTCACGGTGGGTGGTGAGGGGGGGGGGGGGGTGAGCGGGGGGTGGAGTGAGAGGAGGCGCCGCGGCACCTTGTGGTGGCTGGAGTGACCAGGGGCGTATCAGAGGGGTGTAGGAGAATAGATATTTATTACTTTTACGTGTTATACCCATATAATACACCGCGGCACCATGAGGTGGGTATGACGTTCCTTCGAGGCATGAATATATGTTTTTTTCTAGGTCATATTTGTGTGTTAATACCAATGCTTTTCCTACGCATATTTAATAACATATCCTCTCGACTTTTCGTACGTACTTAGATAATGATATTATTAAGGCAATAACTATTTGAATAGATAGGAGCTCAAATCGAGAAATATAAACATGCGTATATAATTATAGAAGTATAGGTTGTGGCAACTCGAAATAGGACACGCCGAGGAGTCTGGACGCGCCTTATGACGTACACAAGCCAACTAAAACTACGATCAAACTCAATTGAAAAAATAATAAACCTTTGTGAAATAATTTGCAGCGTTTTTTCTTCGTGTCGTACCCAGTTTTTTCAAGCCTGATTGGGTAGAACTTCGAAGATAAGAAACTTAAACAATTTCAAATTTGATTTTCTGAAACTGAATTTCTGAATTAGATTTGTGTTCACAAAAACAGAAAACGATGAGTATTTATTTTACAAAATTTGAATTTGATATTTTGATTTTTATCTCCTTAGGAGATAATAAAAAACCAATTTAAGGACAGATAGGCCGTATTTTGTAAAGTCTTCGAAGATGAGCACATCTATGGGTGTGACAAAATCTCGTATTACGGATTTTAATGTTTTTTCTGATTCTGGATTGTTAAAAGTGGGGTTAATGTGGAAGAACGAAATTACATTAATAATAATGTACGCCTACACTATCCTATGACATTTACACTGTAAACATACATTTCTCTACAATAGTCTCCTTTTTCACGTCTTCGTTTTCAGTTGAACAGGTTATTATTTTATTATTGTATTGTCATGAATTTTGTATTGTACCTTCTGATTTTAGCGAATGTTTGTTATTACAGGTGCTGAGCGGATCTCAAGAAATTCAAGTTTCCAACAGAAGCATGTTTGAATGGAGATCTCATTGCTCTTTCCGATGTGAGTCGAATAAAGGGTAAACATGTAGTAACATCAAATATATATTCAGCACATGTATGGTATCCCAATGTTGATAAATTAGGTGGGTACAATATTCTTTATTGGTCCCTCTCCCCATTAAACATGAGTGATTGCGAAAAAGGGGTAGAGCCAATGGATGTTGATAGTTTTTGTTCAGATAATGAAGTTGCAATAAGAGGTGAAAACTATAGAAACACAAACCATGATTTTGATTCATCTTTGGGTAATAATCCTTGCAGATATATGTCTCGCAATAATGACTCTCAAATTCGGGGTAGACGCAAACGTCTAAACATATCTGTTTACAAACCAGCAGACCGATCAACGTTGCAAGTTGAAACTACGTCAATATTGAATGAAACGAACCAAACTTCATCCTCTACGTCTCCTAATGGTAGATTCTCGTCAGGAACTAGTGGGCCGATTTCAAAACTGAGCACATTAAGGTCAACTGAAGATCAAGACGACATATCTTCCCCCATTCTGTACTCTGCCGTAGTAACTAATTCAGTAGACAATGGGAAAAACTATGGAGGTGTACCTGGGATATGGCGAAAAAAAGGAATATCTCAGTCAATGGAAAACGAAAGTACGGTTGTAAAAACTACCAAAGAATCCAAGGGTCCTCTGATCGATTTTGTTGCATCTTGGATATTTCGAAACTCCAACAAGTTAGTGACTAATGAAGAAACCGAAGTGCAGGTCCTACCTAACATTCAAACACCTTCCATTGAACCAAATGACCCAACGCAAGGTACCTCACAGGAGTCTGAAATTGTTGACGAAGGCGCTTTTTATGATTTAGAAGAAGGAATTGGTGAAACGTCACAGGAATGTGATAGCTTTTCAGATATCGAAGGCTTGATATGCGGCTTGAAAGAGTTTGAGCAACATAGGTGGAGCTCTTCGACTTCATCTCATCGATTGTACATTGGCAGTGCAGGGTCGTGGTATGAAGGAGATGTCGATGGTAAAAAGATGTCAGGTTTAGGCACTTTATACAGCAAAGACAAACGTCAATTCATTAGAGGAATGTGGTTTGATAATATCTTGAAAGACCTCCACTCATTCCAGTTCACCGATCAAGGATCTGATGAATGGACTATTTATATTAGAAAGCAGGCCAACAGTTACTTGCTTACATTTGATGAAGATGAGTTTGTCGCCAGAGCGCAATTGTTTTTGGATGATGCGGCTGATTTCAGTCTTCCTTTCCGTCGTATTAAACTACACTTCTTTGAGAACCTGTCAATTACCAAGGTGATTGAAGATAGATTACAATCAGACAGAGAATCATCTATGGTTGTATTTGAAAAAGCATTGAGAGCTGTGGTAAAAGGTGCTGACAACCCAACATATTTCGCTGCTGCACTCATTGTACTTGAAAAGTATTCGAGAGACAATTCTCCAAAATCTATATTGACCAACATAATCAATAACAAAAATATCCCTGCAGAACTGCGCAGTGCTGCTACCGATTTGCTGGATAGTGAGTATCAACTGTCACAAAGAAGGCTGGAGTTATTCAAGTTTTCACATGATGTGCGCCCACCTAAACTAAATATTCGATCCGTAATAAAGACTGTATACACGGAAGCTATCAGGTACCACCAAAAAGCATTAGTTGACAGGTGTCCTAGCTCTCTTCCTAGCCTTATCACTAGCATTGAGGGTTTACCTCCAGAAAAGATCATCTACGTTTCCAAACAAGACGTGGAACTCTTCCATCATTTGACTAGCATGACAGAAGAACGACACTTGAAGCCATTTTTCAATTATTTGCACTCCACTCTATTTGAGAAGCTCAATAGCATCGGTATTTCCAGTCCTCCATACGATGTCATGCCTTTAAGCTCACCCGTTTATGGATTTCTTTTCAAGAGTTTCTTGGAAATTATCTCGGAAATAAGCCTCAAAGCCGAAAACTGTAGCGTTATGACAATGTTTACCAATAAATGCGGTCAATGGACCCTAATCGATGAAATTCACTGGAAGAAAGATGTAAAACCATCCAGACAAACTTTACTAATGCAACAATCCCTCGAATGTCAATATCGCTTCATCTTCAAGCTCCTCCGCCACTTTGAACCGAAGTATTATTCTTGCAATAAAACATTTGAATATGATTTGAAAGTGTTTAACCATGAGGACTCGGATGACTCCTGGATTTACAAACAATTTAAAAAAATGAAGAAGCGCTTGATAAGGAACAAGGATGTAATTGATATTCCTGAAGATCGCAAGATATGGATTTATATCCTTGACCATACCATCTACAAGGTACTCAAGCAAGATTCTCCTAATTCTGCTTCTTGTCTTGAATTATTCAAACCATTGCTGGATTGCTATATCACATTCATCTCAAGATTGCCTACGTCTAGTTATGAATCCTTCAGAGTAGTGACTCACAATATTTTGATGTTTATCGTGCAAGCAAGTCCTCAGTTTCAAGTGACAGATAAACTCTCTGACAAAGATATTATAATTTTAGATAAACAAATGAAGTACATAACTAGTATATCTGCTGACATGAAAAGTGATGTATCAGCTTCAAGTGACTTCAGAAATCTCATAGACGAGTACAATAGGTATTGGAGTTTGCGGCATTTGGTAGCGTCAGATGTTTCAATGTACCCACTTTATTTGGTCTCTCGAATCGAAGAAATTCGTGAGATGACGTTGACATTGGTGGATGTGTCTCTAGATAAAGCTGTACACGTTTCGACTTTGATAACATATTTCAGAGAGTTGAATGATTTCATAGAAGACCTGAAGGACTTAGACTTCTCCACTAATTGGTTTGTCAAGAGTGACTTCAGTCTGGCTGATGTTACTGAAAAAGTAGACAACAAAATAGCGTCCGAAGCCAGGTGCTCATACAAAGTGATTGATATCGAAGAATTTGTCAAACGTTTCGATGGTAGCTGTCTCCCTCAACATTATATCATTCATGTTGTGCGTAAGCTGATGGAGTGTGCTGTTACATCTCTTAACACCAACTGGACATCATCTAGTGACCTATCTGTGGCACAATTGGAAGGCACAGGCGCATTGTTAGGTGCCATAAGAAGATCATTCCTCTACTTGAAGGAACAACCCGATTATCGGGACTTCGAATTGTTCTCAACGGAAACTGTTCAACCATTTTTACAAGTAGTAAATGAATGTCACGCTCTGGAAGAATTCAAGAATCGCATCAACATAGTAAAAGAATCGTTTTGGTACATCAGAAAAATGGACGAAATTGGAATAGTTGAAGCTTTGGAATTGATCAATAAATTAAATAACGGTAGTTTCAATTTAGAAAAATTGAAAAAAGGCTACGAACGCTATCTGTTGAAGTACAATGAGTATATTGGAGAAGTTCAGTCAAAAAGTGCGGATGAGTGTATTGATTATGTAGTCAATTGTTTGTGGAATGATGAGGAAAATCAAAGAAAATTCAATGAATGGGACAACGATTTCAAAACTGAAAAACTGCCAATTATTCTCGCTGGAGTCAGCGCAGTTTGGTCACTTTTAGTTTCGAAAGATGTACGTGGCTCTGGAAAGTTTCTTAAGCCACACTGCATCCAGGTATTATGCGTTATGCGGCTATTGAGTTTAGATAAATCCTCACTAGGAGTGGAACATCATCTCGCCCAAGTTCTTACAGGCCAAGGAAAATCAGTCATTCTTGGTCTTCTGTCAGCAGTATTGGCTTTCGTTGGCTATGAAGTACGTTTGGTTTGTTACAGTGAGTACTTGGCTAGGAGAGACGCGGGGGATTTTGATGAATTGTTCCGCACATTGGGGTGTAGTTATTGCATCAATTATGGGACTATCCGTAACATGGCCGATGAGTTCGTGAACCCGGTAATTGAAGGGAAAAAGGTTTCCCTAAGGGAAATGGTGAAATCTTTAGTTCTTCAACATCGCCCATTGAAAAGGTTAGGCTCCCCCACCTCAAGCTCGAATGAAACTGTGCTATTAATTGACGAAGTAGACGTATTTTTCTCAGAACATTTCTATGGCAACACTTACAATCCTATCACGATTGTCAAGATTCCTGGATTACCACTGATTCAAGAGAAACTTTGGGAAATCGCTCTCGAGAATGATATTCTCCCAAAAACATTGTTCAGTCGTATTCAAAGGTTTATTGATGAAGGAGTCAAATCAGGAGATCGGGAGCTCGAAGAGTACAATGAGTTCGTACAGAAACCAGGAAAATTCATGCTTCTTGATGGTGAAGGTCTTGACCTAAAAACTAAGGAATTCACTAACCGATCTCTTATGGAAAATCATCTAATGGAGATGGCTAAAGCCGCAATTCTAGTGTCAAAAGGTACAATACATAATTGGTACATCCACTGGTTTAAGTTAATCGGTGGGAAAATATGCATGGTTGATTTGAAATATGGTGTTTACAGTTCTCACTCATATCAGGGCTATTATGGAATTTTTAATTACTTTCGATTAAAAAAAGTTGAATTTGATCATACTAGTTTCATGAATTATGGTTACATTTTATTAGGAACGGGAAGCATTTCTTATGCTGAATTACCCAAAGAGTTCCCATTGATTCTTGGGGTGAGTGGCACAGTGAGCAACTTGACTGACCATGAAAATGAAGCCATAAAATCTTACAACATAAATTCCTATTCTATACTCCCTTCGTTTTTTGGGGATTCGAACCTCAAGTTTGATAAGGTCAGTGATTTGACCGTTCTAGATTCCACAAATTTGTGGAGTTCTAAAATTTTTGAGCGAATCGCCGCTGTACTGCAAAAACATCGGTCGGTTTTGGCGTTCTTTGAAAATGATGTGCAATTGGAAGCATTCAAAATGGAGCATGGGACTAAATTTGATCGCCTCAACCTCCTCACAGAAAACACTGATGAGTGCCTCAAACCCAAATACATCGATGAAGCTGGAATTGCCAATACTGTTACTTTGTGTACTCGGGGAATGGGACGAGGCGTCGATTTCAAATCGAGCATGTCAGTAGAGAAACAAGGAGGAGTGCACGTGATCCACACTTTTTTCTCACTTGATATTAAGGAAGAGACGCAAATTAAAGGCAGAACAGCTCGCAAGGACAATAAAGGGTCCTATGAACTGATTTTATGTAAGGAGCATTTGATTGCTGCAAACCTGCTATCAAAAGATCATTCCGGAACTTGTGATTACTCAAGCCTTCACCAATCTAGATTGACATTGATGGAAAATTCAAGTAAATCTGTTGCTAAACAAATAGAAATGTCCGAGAACGCTCATAGATTAACGATGGATTTTTTTGGAATTAGTGGAAGCTCAAAGAAATAGATGAGTACATGCATGTAATGGAGGGAACTGAAGCCCCCACTATCTCCATTTAAACCAAAATTCAGGTTTCTTCTTTTTGAGGTGGAAACAAGTTTTGTCTTTGAAAATTTGAAGTTTTGTGTTACCGTGTTGTTGAAATAATACTAGAGGCTTAAATTGTAAGTTGTATTGCAACGTTGTACCTACTGCGAAATATTACGTTTTAATGATTTATGTTCTATTACTCGTTCAAATTGAATATAATTAAAAACAAACATGTATTTACCCTTATTACACTTGTTTCATCATATCATCATTTGTAAGATGTTTTAACATTCCTGTAACTTTTCTGTTGTACTTTTAATGTGATTTCAACAGGGGTATCAATCAATACATAATCTTCCGTATTTATATAATTTTGATTGTATTATTTTTGTTAATCCACCTCCAATAACAGTGGAAACATACAGGGCGCCCCAAAAGCAACCCCCCCCCCCCCCTCAACTTTTTTGCACAATTTTTGAGCTATCGAAGAGAAACTTGGAGAGTTCTTTCTTGAGATAGGTACCTACCTACTTTTAGAGAAATGCTCTTCTTAATATTCTAACAGCTCCAATCCGACAACAGAATAAGATATCGCAATTCAGGCTTAACCATAGCGTTCTGCACTAAAAATTATGTAAAATGGGATGTCACTCGGCAAAAAATAAAGAGTCAATTTTTTATGTACTCGACTCCTCCCCTCTCCACCTCCAATCTTTGGATAGCCCAAAAAATTTATTTATTTATTTTTAAACTTTGTGTTAGCCACACCAAAAACCATCACTTCAATAACAAAAAAAGTTATAAAAGTGGGGGGGGGGGGGACTTTGGGGACCTTGTATAACCATACATAACTGTTCGGGTTCTCAATATCATTAAATAATTGGATTGTCAACCATTGATATGATAACTGGTTAAAGAAACCGTGTTCTAGTGCTCACCCCGTTTAGCGGAATAGTAAAAATAAGTTCATTTTGTTGGAACGAGAAAAATACATCTATACATAGGTACCTATTTGTCCAAGTTGTTAATGTTAATTCAATGATCTCGATGATGGTCACTGATAAAACATGGAAATTAAAGATTGCTTCAGGAACCTTTATGTATCTATCTCGAATAATGGATAGGGTTGAGCTATTTGATAAATTGAATAATTTCCGAATCGATTGGTTTGTTCGAAAAATCGTTCACACGCAGAATTTATTCGCAAGTGAGAAACAATACGGATACGAAATTAAAGTAAACTCTTCATGCAAAGGTATATTATATTGGTTCAACACTAATGGTGATTAGATTTTATAGGATAATCCATGTAGTTTCGCAGGTTTAAGGGGATTCCACTTAGGTACAAGAAGGCCACTACTGTTCTTTTGGAAATGCATTTCTTACCTTATTGGATTTACCAAGGGAGTTGATTAAATTCAATGAGGATAACATTTTGAACGGTTTCTCAGCAATCTCAGCTCTTTGTCTTTCTTATTGTAGAGTTTTGACAATTCAACAAACACAACTTCACCTTTTTTAAATTTCACGTTGGCATTACTACTTAGCAGCTCGAAACTATAAAAACCTACGTAGACAGCTGAGCTGACATGAAGAGTCATTGAGAGCTACGCACTACACATTGGCCCAGAACCGTCATGGATAGGTCATGCAGTACGTTTCGACAATGTAGTACATCAGTAGGTTCTATGTAGTACTTCGGGCTAGGTCCCCCAAAAAGTATAGGGTAGGTAGGTTACTCTCCGCAATTTCATGTTTTCAGACCATATTCAACACAATCTTGTTATTTTCTCCAGTTTCTGCTATAGGATGTAAAGATTAGACATTTATTGATAATTCTATAACAACTCCAAACGTTTCCAATAAAAATTTTTGAAAATATGGAGTTAGAAAAAAAAAGTTTTTTTGCGGACATTAGCCCCATTTTGTGGGGCTAATATCCGCGCCAATGGGGCTTGTTTCCGCATGTGGAGATTAGCCCCAGTTATTTCTCCCATATTGAAAAATAAACTCTGATTCAAAACCAATTTTTTAAAACAATTTATTGTTGTAGATACACGATGTAATTATACAGTTCTGGTTTATAAATTTGAAATAGAAACAGGTTTCCAAGTTTTTGTGGAAACAAAAAAAACTTAAACTTCAAAAACGTAAGAAAAAGTGACTTACTTAGTTAGAAATTTTAAGATAGGTAGTAAATCAGTAAACATCAACTAGAGCTTTGAAAAAGTTGCTAAAAAAAATTACTTAGTAATTCAGACATAGTACAAAAAAATTAGGAAATCCCTATCAAGCAGTGAAAAACTTAACTGAAACTTGTCCAATAGGGCTTGGTAAAAAAAAAAAGGAAATAATGGAGCAGGTCAATTGGTACCTGCGTAGCAACAAAAAAGTCAGTAAGTACAGAGTGAAATCCGACAGATGGTCTAGGAAACTTATCAGTCTGTGGAACCTGGTATGATAAGACTCAATTGACTCAAATAGCTTGAGGACTTTTTTTTTTTTTTTTTTTTTTTTTGTCGACGAATGCTTCTTTATTTGTTTCTGAGAATTTGTTTTTTGAGGATACCGCTTGAAGAACATGACTTCGTACCCTTGAGTGCTAGGGAAAGGCCCACATAAAGGCGGAAAAAGCCCTTTGGCTTTCCATGAACTTAAAGCTCGTTCCATGGGCTTTTCTTTAATAATGGCATAGTCATTAGTTGACAGCAAACTCAAATTTTTCTCTTCTCGAAGGTTTTCTTGCTTGTCTTCTTCATCAGAATCAGTTCCAGCCATCAAAGATTCAATATCAAGGTCGGTGTCACTATTGTGTAGGGACATTTTACCCTCAGACTCTGAGGTGCATGACCACTCTTCCTTCTTTCTTCTTGTCCAGTTTTTTTTTTTCTTTTTTTCTAGAGGAAACTGTTTTTTTTAATTTTCTTTTCCATCAAACGGTTTTCTTTATCTGCGGCAATTTTCGCTTTTTCGTTCATTTGCTTTTCAAGTTTTTCTTTGAGGGGAGTTGAGGTCAACAGAACAGACTTTAGTCCTCTCCCAGATCATTTCCTTCTGATTTGAATTTTGGGAAGAGGAATTTTAACTTGTTGCCAAGTCCTTGTAGTGGACAGAGGAGCAATAGGTGCAGGCGAGAACGCGGTCTGTGAAGCCTCATCAGCAAAAGTTGAGTATGGAGCGTATCGAGTGAACAGGCCTCATTAAACTTCTCCTCTGCCATCACGGTGTAATCTTTCTTCCTCTTATAATTCCTGCACAAATAACAAATAGCACTTTTGATATACATGTGTCAGGTAAAAACCTACTTACTTAATTTCCTATATATTAAATTTCCTATATTTATTACAGGGACCAGAGCTTTGCAGTGATAAAACATTATAACATTCAAAGGGGCTAGTGTCTGCACATTTCTGACTGCGGAGAGAAGCCCCAAAAAGAGTGCGGAAATTAGCCCCTTTTTCCAAAATGGCGGGAGATGCCACACCAGGTACAGTAAGCAAAAGATTTCGCCGAAGTTGGGCAGTAATATACAAGCTCATGAGAACCCCTCTCGAAAGAAAGCTTAACATTTTGAAAAACGATCGCACTTTTCTTACAAACTATTAGGCAAGTGACGAAAATATTAAATCAAACTGTTGAAAAACAAGCTTACCTCATTTTCTTGGCTCCTTTGTTGACTTCCGCCCTCAAGTTTCAGGAGGCAACTGGTGGTTGAGAAAAGTTATCGCTGTGGCGAGGTCGGGCTAATAATCGGTTATTTTAATCAAAAAAAGGACGTGCGGATACTAGCCCCGTGCGGAGAATAGCCCCCACCTACCCTACTACTTACGGGTCCTGACCTTGGTGTACTCGTCACGTTCCAAATAATGTTCTACCCAAGCCATTTAGCTGAGGTAGTTGAAATTTTTGCAGCGTGCATTTAAGGTAAGTAACACGATTTGATCAAAATATGAAAGTATTCCACCGGTCAGAACCCATGAAAATGGTCCATTGAAAAACTATTAAATGCCAGTGCCAAATCTTACCTAATTTTTGAAAGGAAAATAGTAATAATTTTAAAAGAGTTACGAACAAATTAACATGATCATAGGGTCCAGCCATTCATCAAGATTACAAATCAGTAGGGGAAATTTCAAAAATTTGACTCAATTTGGAACACAAACAATATTTGTAAGTATGTTCAAAAATTCCAATATCGATGTAAATACCATGACGTCCAGGCTAACTCATCATCACAGAATAAGCTTCGCCCTAGTTGGCAAATGGCAGCTGGCATGTGACACATGCCATACGACCGCAATGCTTGATTCACCTTGACAGCCTTGCTTCCGCAAAAGGTAAAAAGTTGTATGGTACATCAAGGAGATGGGAAATTCAACAATATTTCCAACGGTTTAATCAAATTTGAAATTTCTCAGGTAATCAAGGGAGTTATGCCCGTTTTAGTGAGTTAAAGTCGAAATCATGAAAAAGGATCTTAAAAGTGAAAAACGCTGCAAATTATTTCACAAAGGTTTATTATTTTTTCAATTGAGTATGATCGTAGTTTTAGTTGGCTTGCGTACGTCATAAGGCCCGTCCAGACTCCTCGGGGTGTCCTCTTTCGAGTTGCCACAACCTATACTTCTATAATTATATACGCAGGTTTATATTTCTCGATTTGAGCTCCTATCTATTCAAATAGTTATTGCCTTAATAATATCATTATCGAAGTCGAGAGGATATGTTATTAAATATGCGTAGGAAAAGCATTGGTATTAACACACAAATATGACCTAGAAAAAAACTTATATTCATGCCTCGAAGGAACGCCGTATCCACCTCATGGTGCCGCGGTGTATTATATGGGTATAACACGTAAAAGTAATAAATATCCATTCTCCTACACCCCTCTGCTATGACCCTGGTCACCCCAGACACCACAAGGTGCCGCAGCGCCTCCTCTCACTCCACCCTCTGCTCACCGACCCCCCCACCCACCGTGACCCCATGCCAGGCGTGCGTGCGTGCGTAAGTCTAACACTCAAAGCCTCAAAAAAGAAGTTTTTGGCCCATAGCATCTATGTGAGAAAGCGATCGGGATGGTTGAACTAGACCCCAAATGGAGTCTATGTGCGAAAGAACGGGTATTTTAAGTCAATTCTTAGGCCTTTTATGGCCCGAATGGCGGACGGACATTTCAAATTTGGATTCTACGCACCTTGAAACGTAAAGTGACAAAGTTCGAGGGGGGTTATAAAATTTTTTTGCTACACGATCACATAGGCTTATTATCTATATCTATAAAAGAGGATGTATGTATGTATGTTGCCTATAGACTCCGAAACCGCTCGACAGATTGTAATGAAACTTTCAGGTATTATTAGGCATGATTCAAGGATTGTTCCTGTAAAGTTTGGTGCAAATCCGTTCAAAGGGCTCTGACCCAGAGGGCATAAAAGGGTGCAGTGTCAGGTTTTAGAAATTTATTTAACTACCCAAGCCAAGACCGAAGGCAGAGTGAGGCCGAGGGTGAGGCCAAAGGATGAGGAGGAGGATGAGGGAGGGGAGGAGGAGGAGAAGGGAGGAGGAGGATACTATTGAACGTCTGCATAAAATGACAACGAATCCAGGGTCATTGTAGACACCAAAGGCAGAAACCAAAGTGTTATGTCCATCACCCATTAATTGCATGTACAAAACAGCAATATGAACCACCACCAACACTTCTCCAGAGTTACCGCCTGCCATTCGGTGTTATGTATGATTTCTGACCTGTGAATGTAAAGCCTCCTTCTAGCGTCCTAAAATACAAGTTCGACTTATATGATAAATGCGTGCTATTTATTCATTAAATAGCCACCAGCCACTTCAATTGGCGACGAGTTGAAAAGTAAAATCTATTGTGACATCGATCAAAAACTACCAGAATGGACGCCGACCAGTTTAGCCGACTTTTGGGGGCTTTTTCAGCCAGCCAGGGTGAGCTGATTTCAACTTTAATCGATCAAATCCGCAGCTGTCCTGTAAGTAATACATCCATTTCAAATAATATTCCTCCGTTTGAGGCGTTCGATTCAAAAAAGGAGAGGTTCAAAAACTATCTTGAGAGATTTGAGAACTATTTGTCTGTCAAGAATGTCACTGCCAATGATGAACAAGCGCAACTACTTTGTGTTTCTATCGGTTCCACGCACTATAATAATCTTTCTGCAATGTTAGGACCGGACAAACCAATAAAAAACCTGAACTATGAAGAAATCACAGAAGCTTTCAGCAATATGCTGGCCCCATCTAAAAACAATGTAGTGTCGCAACATTATTTTTTGAGTACCTACCAGAAACCAACCCAAAGCATCGCAGAATTTGTCGCTGATTTACAACGCGATCTTCCTGAATGCAAATTCACCGGGGAATGCACCTGTAAACAAACGGTCTCGGTGGCGGATCTTTTCTTGAGAGCCCAATTCATTAGAGGGCTCAAAGATAATTGGATTAGAGAACAGTTGCTGCAGTCCGATTCAAAAACCTTTGCCGAAGTTTTGACCAAAGCTACATCTTTGGAAGCTTCTAGACTCGAAACACAGGAGTTCAATAATCAACAACCTATGAATCCAACCCAGTACGTCCACAAAATTTCACATAAATCTTATCGTGATAAATCTGAAAATAGGAATAATCGATCCAAATCACCGTCACCTATGCATGGGATTTCCAGGAGTCGTTCAAAATCAAGAATAGACTATGCCAAACTCGGAATTAGCGATCTATGTTTCCAATGCGGTAAAAATAACCACCGATCTCCTGACTGTCGCACCGATAGATCCTCATTACGTTGTTCCGGTTGTGGTAAGGAAGGGCATGTTGTGCGGGTTTGCATAACCACACTTCTTAAAGACAAACCTCCAAAACAACAATCTAACCACAAAACCAGAGATAATTCTACAAACCACTTGCAATCTTTCGAGGTCAATGACTTTGCATTTGATCTGAACATAAACAATGTCACAGAAATTTGTAATGATTCAAAGAACGAAATAGTAGACATTTTCGACCAGCCACATTCTGAATACTCTGTCTCAGATTCTCACAAGTATTTCGTTACTGTTTTTGTTAACAAACGACCTATCCGAATGGAAGTGGATTCAGGGGCAGGTTTCTCCCTGATTCCAGAGGACGAATTTCAAAATTTAAACCTGAACGTACCTCTTATCCCTACCAGCATTTGTTTCCGAGCCTACACTAATGATATTTTTCTACCAAAGGGGAAAGCGATTCTGACCGTGACCTATAAAGGACGTAGTTCTGTTGAAGAGCTATATGTGGTTCCAAGGGGCCGTCCATCCATTCTAGGCCGTATTTGGGTCCGACACTTGAAAATAAATCTAGAACATGTTGACCAGGATCAGAAGTTCGCTGTTGATAGACTCCAACCTGTATTCTCTACTGAGTCACTCTCCACCAATGATCTAATTACCCGGTATTCAAAAGTTTTTGAACGAAAGGTTGGGTGCATCCCCAACTATCGTGTGACTCTAAAATTGCGTGAGGGTACTAAACCAATTTACATCAGAGAGCGCACTGTTCCTTACGCTCTAAGATCACTAGTGGAAGAGGAACTGGACAACCTCGAATCCGCTGGGATAATTACCAAGAGCGACTGGGGGTCGCCTTTGGTGGTAATCCCGAAAGGAAATAACTCAGTAAGATTATGTGTGGATTACAAGGTGGGTGTAAACGAACGCCTCGTTTCCGCCAACTTTCCAATCAAACCCATTCCAGATGTTCTAAACAATTTGAGAAATTCGACTTTTTTTTGCAAATTAGATATCTTTAAAGCATACCTTCACAATGCAGTAGATGATGCCAGCAGTGAAATTCAAACAATCATGACTCACCGGGGAACATACCGGATGCACAGATTAAGTTTTGGAATAAAAACTGCCCCGAGTGAATTTAACAGAATTTTAGATCAAATTTTGCATGGTTTGAATAAAACTGAAGCTTATTACGATGATATAATTGTCCATGGAGCCACTAGGGATGAATGTTATTCCAACCTGATTGCATGTCTCGATCGCCTTGAAGCTCATGATCTACATTTAAATCAAGACAAATGCTCATTCTTTTTAAACAAGATCGAATACTTGGGTCACGTAATAGAGCATAATAAAATTTCAAAATCGCCATCAAAAGTCAAAGCTGTACTTGACATGCCCCGCCCTAGGAATGCTGATGATGTTAGACGTTTTCTTGGTATGTTAACATATTATTCCCGTTTTCTTCCAGATCTGTCTACAAAGACTACCCTATTGCGAAATCTACTTTGTAAAAATAAAAAATTCAAGTGGACAGCAGAATGTGAATCTGCGTTCATCCGCCTCAAAACCGAAATGACGGCAGATCGAATATTAGTACCATATGATCCACACCTCCCAATCGTATTGACTACAGACGCCAGCCCAACAGGCATTGCTGCCATCATGAGCCACATTGTTGACGATGAGGAAAAGCCAGTTGCCTATGCATCTAGATCCCTCTCTATTTCAGAACAGAACTATAGCCAGTTAGATAGAGAGGCTCTCGCAATCGTGTTCGGTGTTAGCCATTTTTTCAATTACCTGTTTGGTATAAAGTTTACATTAGTAACAGACAACGAGCCACTAACCCGTATTTTTCACCAGAAAAAGCAATTGCCTCCTATGACTTCTAGCAGACTTCTGCGATATGCTTCTTTCTTGTCCGGATTTGATTATTCTGTGAGGCAGTGGCGTAGCAAAGCAATTTATCACGGAGGGGCAACAACAACAGCCAAAGATTATAGGTATATGTAACTATAGTATAAAATGTGTATGGTGGGTACTACTAGTCACAAAGAGGGCATTGTAGCATGTATACAGGGTGTCCCACAGAAAGGTTACTCCCCCCCCCCCCCCCCCCTCATTTCCCCTGAATTCAGCGTAAAAAATTATGAAGAATGATGTTCTTCATATTTTTTTAAGTAGACCTCAGGAAAAATACTTTCGCGTGCGCCACTTGCACCAGAAGTTTAGCAATTGGCAAATTAAATGTAAAATCACCGAAATTATACCTTATATCTGCACAAAACCGAAAATCCAAATTTAAAGTCCGTGTCAAAAAGACCGGGTCATATAAAATCAATGGAAATCTGATATATAATAAATTATAACGAAGAGGAGAATGTAAGAAGTAGATGGGAAAAAGCGTTATGCTTAGTACGACGCACAATTGGTATTTATTTTGTACTTTGTCCCGAACGAACCTTGAAGTGACAATCGGTATTTTTACCCATCTGATTTCGCAGGGGAGAAATGCCTCCCTCGATGCCGATGCCAGAAATAGTTCATTGCAAAGGTTCATTGTTGAAAAAAACTAAACGAAAACAATCACTTTAGAATTACCTAATTTGAATTTGAGTCTTAGGTACCTACCTACCTACCGAGAGAAAATGAACATAAAAGTAATCATTATGTAGGGAGACGAATAGGGAAGAGCAGACACATTGTATTATTTTTACAGCATAACCTTACGTACCTTAAATTAAGGTAATTAACCCTTCTTTTGATGGACACAAAAAGAACATTCTTACCAAACTAAATCTGTCTTTATTATGAAAAAATGCTCATGAACTTGGGAGCACAAGGCTTTTTATTGACTTACCGTTTCCAATCCAATCGTCTTTGTAGATCTTGATGTAACCCTCCAAGGGGTTCATAACTCGTAACTTTAGCACTCACTTTTACACTAATTACGGTTCCTTTCATGTTAAACATTGTATGACATTGACAATTACCACGGAATAAGATACAGGATATAGGGCATTAAACGTTTATGAGAGACTCACAAACGTAAACAAACTGAAGTAAAATGATTTATCGGTTGGTTCACATATCGATTCTTTCAATCGTTTCCATTCGACTATGGATATTTCAATCACCACAGCACAGACATTTTTTAGTCCTTGTAAGATTCTATTAATTTTATTTTACCGTTATTCCTACTGGGACTCATACCAAAAATCAGGGACAATTGAAGACTTTTATGAGTAAGAAAACTTATTGATGGTAAGAAGGACGCAATCGATGCTACTGCATTGAATCGATCAATCGAACGTGAAGGTGGAGAAAGGTAGGGGCAGTGAGAGTGGGGCGAAAATGACTTGGCTTCCAGGAGGGAAATGAGGAAGGGCTCGCCCCCCCTCAGGAGAGGGGGAACGACATAATTTCACCACTGTTTCACTTTATAGTATCCAGCATACCATTATTTTTACTGTAGTTATTTCGCTTCTGTTGGATGGGCATTATGGGCAATTATATTATCCACGGCGTTTGGCCCTCCCTGGAACCAGCCTTGGAGGAGCGTTCCTAGTTAGCCTTGAAGTTGCTAGGTAACTGGACCCACATAACAGGCGTGCTTTGCGGGTTGCGTTCTCGAACTTACCGTAATTGGTACTGACGTTAGTAATGTGAAATTATTAATTATTGTTCACGCAGCATCCGTTTCAAGAAGAACTTCTACATCCTCTGTGATCGTGGGGGGGCTCTGCCCACCCTGCCCCTCCTCAAATTACGCCACTGCTGTGAGGTTCAAAAAAGGAGAAGCTAATACAAATGTAGATTGCTTATCTAGAGCTGCTATTAAACAAGATTATTCGACAATCGACATGATCCTGAATGAAGAAGTCCAATGTTTACACTTGAATTCTATTTTGAAATTTCCAGTGAGTCACTCACTGCAGAAGTCCTAGCACAGGAAACCGAAAAAGATGCTGAGTTGAATTCCATCAAAAATCAATTACTAAATGAATTCTCAGAATCTCCTTTTACTCTTGATAATGGTGTTTTGTTCAAGGACAGCCGAGTAGTTATCCCCAGCACTCTCCAAAAACTCGTTCTCAAGGAGCTTCATGCCACACATGTGGGAATTCAGAAAATGAAGCAACTTGCAAGACGGTATGTGTATTGGAAAGGGATTGACTCTGACATAGAAAAAGAAGTGAAGTCCTGTGAGCGCTGTTCCTTGGTGAAGTTCAACCCACCAAAAAACCCTGTACACCCTTGGGAGGAACCCAAGTCAAATTGGGAAAGGATCCATATCGATTTTGCCGGCCCTTACAACGGATATCACTTTCTTGTTTGCATTGACGCAGAATCGAAATGGGTTGAGGTAAAGACACTTTCAGCTGCACCTACAACGGCAAGTACTATCAACATCCTGAATAGCATTTTTTCTATGCACGGATATCCACAGATCATGGTTAGCGATAATGCTACAATTTTTACCAGCTCTGAATTTAAATCTTACTGCACTAATCATGGAATTTTCCAAAAATTTATAGCTCTTGGACACCCTGCGACTAATGGTCTTGCTGAAAGGACAGTCCAGACTCTCAAGCAACGGCTAAAAGCACTCGAAGATGACCCTCGTTCAATTCATCTAAAAGTTCAAGATGTTCTCCTTCACTACCGTGCTACACCTCTGTCTTGTGGACAGTCTCCAGCAGAACGCTACCTTAACCGAAAAATTAGAATCAAACTTGATGCACTCAGACCTTACCATCCATCCAAAAATGAAGCCTCTTCAACTCCGATACTTCGCACTTTCAAAGAGGGAGAAAGGGTTCAAGTGAGAGACTACTCACAGACTAATAAGTACATCTGGGTTTTTGGTACTATCAAACAGAAGTTGGGTGTACTTCTTTATATTGTAGAACTCGACTCAGGCCGAACTATTAAACGACATTTGGACCAACTCCGACACACATTGGTCAAGAAGGTTCATTTTGATCCTCAAATTGAGACTGAATCCAGAGAGCCTCAAGGCTCAAGAATTCTTGGAGTACCACTTGACATAACTCAGAATACTCCTGAGGTGCCCGATATACCAGACACACCAGGAACATCCTGTGCTCCATTACCTGTTCAACCATGTGAACCACTACGTCGTTCTGGAAGAGTTCGTCATCTACCTGTTCGTCTAAGAGACTATCAACTTTCATATGTTTCTTAAAATTAAATTTATCCTGTTGCTCAACTTTTAAATCTTGATAGATTATCAATGTTTGCTCAGAATGAAGTTATTTAATTTTCTGTTTGTTCCAAGTCTTAACTTTCTATGTATCTAGTTCATTTTATACAGCTTTCTTTAAAGTGGGGGAGACTGTTATGTCCGTCACCCATTAATTATGTACAAAACAGCAATATGAACCACCACCAACACTTCTCCAGAGTTACCGCCTGCCATTCGGCGTTATGTATGATTTCTGACCTGTGAATGTAAAGCCTCCTTCTAGCGTCCTAAAATACAAGTTCGACTTATATAATAAATGCGTGCTATTTATTCATTAAATAGCCACCAGCCACTTCACAAAGGTTAAGCTTCCGTCCATCAAATCACCTCTTAATAACAGTTTAAAATTACGATCAATAAACAAATTTAATTTGGGCGCAGCAACGCGCGCGCGGGGGAACGCTAGTTGGAAATAATAAACCAAAACCATGGATTTCAAGGAGTAAAAAAAAAAAAGTTAAAAGGCAAATTGTGTTGAAAAACTTGTACAATCGATCCCTGGCCTGTGGCAGATAGGTGCCAAAGGCTAAACACCCTGTATACTTACGTGTTGTGATTTTTATGTCATATCCTCTCTACTGTAGTCTGAAAAAATGGGAAAAAGTAGTAACAAATATAAATTTCTGCATAAAAAAAAAAAAATTCAAAATTTGTTAAAAATGAAGCAATTCCGGCTTACAACGGAGATTGAGAGATCTGCTAGTGTTTCCATCCAAATCCGCCAATAACCCTTTGGTACATAGAGGGTCATTTTTCAAGAAAACTCAAGATTTATTTGAAGAAAGCCACGCTTTTTATACTTACAACATCATTTTCTCCCCTAGTTAGCAATGTAAAAGTAAAATTGACGATAATTTGGAACAATTTGCTGAGGTACAGTACAGGTATAAGTGTTTCCTATTAGCACTGGCGAGTAGAATTAAAGGAGGTAAATATACTTTTGAGCTTACGCGCAGTAAAATTATTGTCAATTTTTAGACTAGAAATCACTTTGTTAATTTAATAAATATTAATCGCACTATCATTACTTACTTTGAAATAGATTTAAGACAAATAGGCTGGGCTCCAATCGTTAAATTCGCTTTAAGGACGTCCCTCTGAAGCTAGGTAATATTAGCAAGGCTTCGCATATTGTAGGAGAGACGCCCTATTGAGATTGTTGACCGTGATGTGGAAATGTTCTGTTAATAATTGTTTTGTAAAGGAATAAGAGCCTGCTGCGTTGGTTACAGCGCCAACCCCGCCCAATACATGTTGCTCTGCTATTTGGTAGTGTTTGTGCACCGTGCTATCGTAGGCAATGGTAGTGCAGATAGACTAGCACGCCCTACAGTGCTCAGCTAGTTAATATATTGAGTGGACTGTATTTTTAATGGCTGAATAGGAATGTACTATGAGAATCAGTGACAAGATTAGCGATAGTTTTGACTAGGAATGATAAATGAAATAAAGATAAATATGTTTACCCAGTTTATTGAATGTAAAGTAACTTTGATATATATGTGTAGGTATGTACATGTACGAACTAAATCACTCGGAACGAAATTTATTCACTAACTTCCGTTTTTTATGTACCTACATGTATTGCGTACCTACTTTCCTACCTACGTGGCCATTTTTTGTATGAAAGAAGAGAGAGGTAGGTACATGTGTGGGCTGACTAGGGTAAAGCAGGTACATAAAGTTGACAGGATAACCCTGTTCCCCAATGTTAAGTTCCGAATTAGATGAGGGTGGAAGGTGAAGGCCAACTCCAGATAGGTAGGTAGGAAGAATGATGTTGATATGAAGCCAGAAAGAGCCCAGAAGATAAAGATGAAATTAAAAATAGGTGAGATCTCACCACAGTTATGCTGAGCTGGTGATCAAGCAGCAAAAAACAAGGTTGTGAAAGGTGCCACCAACCAACTGTTGAATTTGTGGTGATACATCCAATTGATGGCGACCCAGATTGTTTTCTGGAAAGTATGTCCAAGCTCCACTGATTTGGTGATGGAATTACGTGAAAATACTTTAAAATTGCATGGATGATTCTGGAGACAAAACGGTTTCAATAAAATGTGGCCAGAAACGGAAAATGGCTGGCTTGAAAATTTTCTTGCTTCTACCTCTTTATCCTTACAGGGTTTTCTGGTTCATGATGCAAAATTAAGTCAGAAAAAGAAGAAGTTATTTAATTTGTACAACGTTAATAAATAATAATATTGCAAACATTATCTAACGAATTTGCTTCGGGCAATCGTTCAAATGGAACAACTGCAGACGATGGGTGTTTCGAAATAGAGCGGGAAGTGAGAAGATGTCACGGGCTACACCAACTAGTGCCCACAACCAGCAGGTGCTTGGTCAGGACAAGAACAACAACAACAGCTGAACGGGGAGTTGATCGTATGCACAGAGTAGAGGACTCTCGCGGGGGCCCTGGCGAACCGTAACAAAACTGTAAATCACATACCTAGTTGTTAGGACGCTATTGGCTAGTTCCAACTAGCAGTTTCATGTCACTCAAAGCGGCAGCCCGAAAAATAATCTATCATAATTATAATCGATAGACCGATCGAGGAATCTTAAGTTGCACTCACCAAGGTCTTGCATTATCAGTCTTGTGGGTAATGGTGACCGAAACGATCAAACCAAGAGAAAGTAACCACATTTACAGCATTGTTTTCAGTAAGTTCTGTTTAAATTTAGTTTAACTGCGTACGTCTATTGAGGTAGTTTCAGCCACCGAATAACGAGAGGTATCGATAGGTAAACATCCCGAGAATCGATTCCAACAAAAACAAACCCCTATCGAAACCCCTACTCCTCAGTTATCTTATTTCAGTTATTAGTTAATTTAGTTATAACTTGATAACTTCTACTCTACTCTGTGCTTGATTACCATACATCGTCCTTGATGTACCTTGTACTTATTTCGTGATTTTCTTTTATTCAAGTTTCACTTTCCATTTCAATAGCTACCCTGATACTGCTTTCCGGGAGAATCTGTGGTAAACACTGAAGAGAAACATGGGCATCAGGGGAATGGAAACATTCCTGGAAAAGAATGACGGAACTGCCTATTTTCCAGTCAATATCGAAGCTTCGATCAAGAACGCGAGGCAAGTTGTACTCTATACAATTCTTATTTTTTATATTGACATTTTATGTCTTTGCTATGGCACTTAAACTAAAAAAACGTCACGGAAATTGCTCACCAAAATATTCTGATGATTTCCGCTTACAACCGAGTCGTGCTAGGGAAATGGTACTTCGTCGTTCTTCATCCCACAAAATTCGTTGACCATTCGTTCAAAAGCTATCGATTTATCCAACCATAATTATGTTAACTACTGCGAAGTACGTGGCCAACATGCAGAGTTATGAGCATGGTTATATGAATAATTGTTTACACACAGGTGATCATTCTCAATAATTGATACTGTGAACATGATTGCAACCGCTTGTTAACCTGATAGCTACCGAGCGATCGCGCGCCCGCCTCCCGCTGCAGCCCAAGACACTGTGGTGCCGTCTCACCCTCCAGCCCAAGCTTTTTCAACCTTTTCCCGACGATTTCGCGCTGCGTTAACCCCTCTATTTTCGCCAATCCCGTCATACTTCATATTACATTTAGACAAGCAAAGTGTTCACTTAATGTTTTTCTTTGAAATACAAGTTTTTTCCCTTTTTTTTTTTTTTTTTTCTTTGTGTGGATTAAGTTTCATCATAACTCATAACCAAACAATGTTTCGCTAGTTACATTGTCTTTTTTGTTTATATATTTCTATTTTCAACATCTGAATATAGGTAGTCATGAAGATTACGAGTCAGCTTATGAATAAACGGAATGCACTATAGTTGTTTATTGTTTTGCAAAGGAGAATAAGAGTGTTTCCCATCCCTCTTTCTCATTTCTTTCTGATGTTTACTTTCTGATCTTTCTGCGATCTTCCGAGTGACACTAAAACTAACAAGGCCGATTATGACGTCAGCGATGTCTCTCGGATACCCAAGTAAACACTATCTAAAAAATAAGTTCATTAGCCTCGCAGATAGATGGCAGAGGAGTTCAGATCGCGTGATGGTGCGGCTCGCGCATAAACACGGCCATGGGACCAGGGGCTGTATCGGAGTTTTGCGCTTAAACGCGGGCCTGGGAGGACGGCGACGCTGTTGTTTTGCGCTTAAACACGGCCGTGGGAGCGATCAGGTTAATTTCTGATGATTTCACTGAGCTGGTGTTTCGATGATTTGATTCATATCAGGTGATCCGAATATTGCTAGAACGGTTTGATTTGTGAAGCGGTGGTTAAATCTTTTTAATAGGTAATTTCTATACTTAACACTCTAGGAAGCTGTAATTTCGTATGTAGCCTCTTTAGGACATATATTTGACGATTTCCAGGGTCCGGATCAGATGAGTGGCTCTTAGAGCTAATTTCTATGCTTTACACTCTAGGGCTGTAATTTCGTATGTAGCCTCCTTAGCACATTTACTTGATGATGCCCAGGGTCCGGATCAGATGAGTGGCTCTTAGAGCTTGCATACGAGTCTGCAGCTAAAGACATAAAATGTCCCAGTGTGTTGCTGACTCGTATGCAAGCATTTCTGAAGATTATCGTTACTCCTCTCCGAGGGTTTCACCCACATTTCAAATGTGAGCTTCTTAAAATGAAAATTATGTTCCTAATTGGTTAAAAAAAAAAAAGCGCAAAAACTGAGGTGAATTTTCCTGTCATTTTCGGAGCAGGGACCCATGGCTAAAGCATGTGCATGATAAAATATAAAATGAATGCGTGGTAGCACTCATTGCAAGTCCGTAACACCCGGCTAAATCGAATTTTCGGTCGTTCTTTCAATATGTCCACTGAATGATGCAAAAGAACTATCTTTTTATCTTGTCAGTGTTTTGTTCGGGGTTGGGTTTCTATGGGTGATGTTCTCGAGACTTGGACACTAGCGCATCGTTACATCGAGGCAAGGCGAAGTCGAAGTTATTTCACCTTGTTGTCATGGTGACGAGTAAACTATGCGAAAATACGCCATTTGTAGCCACAGCTGGACAACCGCATAACATAGTCTCACCTAGTTCCTAGTCAATATTTTCATTATTTGCAATATGCAAGGTGATAAATTGTATGCAAATTACATGAAGTTATTATCAGGTGATGACCTCAAACGCAAGATTTACTCTGTGGATGGAGACCCATATGAAATTTGCGTTGGGGAGTTGACATACAAGTGTTCTAGATGATCCAGACATCAGCCGCGAAGATGTTGTGGATTACCTATCTAGTTTTAGAACTGTTCTTTGAATCAATTGAAACTAAAAATCTTTAGATTCTGTGAAAGTGGTCTTGTGAAAGGATGTGTTGTGTTATGAGAGCTCTGTTAGGCGGGAATAGTAAGTATCACATGTGGATAGGTAAGTACCTAGAGGGAAGGTATACCTACATACTTTCCGTATATTATTACTTGTTCATGTACTTCATTGATAAAAACGACAGTAGGTACCTAATTACCTTTTTTGTCCCTAAAATTTGCGTAACTGCAAACTCGCGCAATAACTGCACTGCCAATGCAGTCTTAATGAAATCTTACCTTCAGAAGAATGCATTTCAAGGTTTTTTCATTGCAGCTGGTTTTTAATTCATGTTGCATATTCCCTGATTCGATATTGACAAACTTGCTAATCAGTGGTTGTATTCGTCGGCAAAGCAACGACCCACACTGTTTAGTAGCAACGACCCTACTTTGTTTAGGCTCTAGGCACTGTTTAGTAGCAACGACCCTACTTTGTTAGGCACATTAAACCAACAGCAAATCTGGTAGGACGTACGTACCTACCTAAGTAGTTTCGTTTGTTGGTGTAGCAACAACCTGCCTTGTTTACTTTGACAAACTATCAAATCACTCCTTTTATTCATTTAATATTACAAGCTAAGCTTCCTCAGTTAAGCATAGTACTACGCACTTATAATAAAACGCTGATGGAGCTACTTGAGCAATGGCTAGGTACCTACACAGCAGTATAATAAAACGCTGATGGAGCTACTTGAGCAATGGCTAGGTACCTACACAGCAGTACAGACACCTGAGGAATTTTCAATAATCTTTTCTTTACTATTTATCAGGTTAATAGTTATTCTCAAAGCCTAAACGAATGAAGTTCTATAGTTTTCTGACACTGATTAACTACAATAGTTAGTAGGCTCCTAGTCCAAATAAAAACTCGTTCACGTTAGATTGGTATCGTTGACAGCAATCTACAATTAATTATTGCGCTCGCAGGCACGATTATTATAACATTTTGTCGAATGGAAACTTTGTATTGCTACAATTATACTTTTTCAAAACAAAGCTGTTGAAAAATGGCCTTATAACCACGAATTATGTTGACGTGAGACGGCAATCTTCTTGTGAGAAATAGGTTGGTTGAGTAGCGATTCATTGACGTAGGGCCAACTTTGGCTAAAACGCGAACCTACTCCAGGCGTGACGTCACGAGAATATGGGCCATACCCAAGAGCTTGCTACTGTAGAAAAATCAGCTTAAAATGATCATTTTTGGGGGTTAAAAAAATCAGAATAGGTGAAAAAACGTAGTTTTCAGCACTTTTTTGCCTCTCTCCAAAATGGCTCCAGGGATTTTGATGAAATTCTCAGGAGTTATTCTTCTTGTGGGTAGAAATGAGATCAGCTACCCCTCATACTTGGCAAAATACTCTAAGGAAGGTAATAAGCAAAATACTTCCAAAAATAGATTTCCAGTCATGCAGCATGATCGTATGAGCGGATTTTCGTAAATGATCGTACTATATTACCTATGTAACATTGTGTTCAAAATTGAGGACTTTGAGTGAAAAGAAATTGTTAACTACCAATTGTTTAGCAAAAGACTCGTTCTAAATAATAATCTGCTATTCAAAAAGAGTTTTTGGATTTCTAACTTTATTGCGGTTGTTATCGATTTTTTAGCATATTTTAAACTGGGAACTTTTCACTCTTGAAAAACATCCAACACATAAAACTGAATTTTTGGCACTATAATCTCTTATGAACCCATGTTTTGCCAATATCTCACAATTCACATCGTATTTACCCACTAAAAACGTATGAAATCTAACATTGTAGAGCATAACAATAATTTGATCAGGGTTCAATTTTGAAATTCTATGAAGTTTTTCAATTCGGACACGCTTGTTTTTCCCCTTTGAAGCGAACTTTACAGAAGTGGATGGTAACTTCGGACACGGGGAAGCTTTTTAAAAAAGTTTTCAATAGTTTAAATGGAACCAGAACAGGAAAAAGAGGGGGTGAAGTGTATAAAAAATAGTTTATTAACAGTTCGTAATTGGTTTTTACATTTTTCAACAGTCTTTTGCCTCGTAAGTCTTTACTTTATTAAATAAATAAACTTATGACGAGATAATGTTTCAAAGGAAGTATTGTGTAAATGGTAATATTTTCAAAAATTGCTACTATATAAAAGGAATAGAAAACGTATTTTAATCGCAATTCTAAGAGCCTAGATTTTCAAACTTACAGTTTTGGCTTGACAAAAATTTAAACAATTACCTACTTAATAATAAAATGAGAGTTTAAAAGAAACATTTGTAGCTTAGTTAATGATATATCATGCAATTTAAATTTCAAAATGACTTTTTTAAGTTTAATGAGCAATTTTACTGCTTTCACATTTCACAAAACTTTGGCGAGGTCCGCAAATTTCTTGAACGAGTAGGGCATTCTGGAGGTAGGTATTTATTGCGGATTCCTGGAACCTTTCACATGTCCGAAATTACCAGCACAATGTACGAAAATTTATTATAGTGGGGGTAGGTGCACAGAAAACTACCAGACCTTTCAAACTTGGACAGTGCTAAGATAGATAGATTCAAACTAATTAATCGACATCCCAATCACATACTTTCTGACCATCAAAGGAGGTTTTCTGAGGTTTCTAAAATATCACAGAAAATAGATTGCAATACTAATGATTAGCCACTCAACACAATTAACTTTTCGAAATCATAATATAACCTGACTTGCTGAAAGCCTAAAAACACGAAACTCCCACAGTCAGATGATCTAGACACAGCAGGAAGATGCTAACCTCGAATTGCCGTGAGGTTTTGAAAATGTCCGAACTTAAGTGCCCTGTCCGAACTTAGGGGCCTTGACGGTACCTCAAATAATAGCTTGATTTAACTCACTAATTTTATTCGATTCACGACGGTTCACATCTGCTTTTTAACGCTTGGACCATCTGTCGGACCAACGGGGAGCTTTATAAAAGTTAATAAGTAAGTACGGACACGTTGGTCCAGCCAGCATCACGTTGTCATGGGGATCCAAGCTCACAAGTCATTTCCTGGGCTAAGAACTTGATCTGACCAGCCTGAGAACTTGTTTCAGCTGACGTCACTTCCTTGGCTAAGAACTTGGCCCAGCTGACGTCACTTATAACATCAACCTATCACAATTTAAGAGCCTCATCTTTTATCTAGAATGGTTAGGACTCTGGACTCATACTCTAGAGGTTCTGGGTTCGTTCCAAGGTCATGCAAGGTATTTTAACCGGATCATGGGGTTTTTAGCACAGGAAGTGACGTCAGACACACACCCAACCCCTCTGCCCCCGATGTGACTTACTTATGCGACTTCTGTGACTTATGCGACTACGTGACTAGTGGTTGCAATCATGTTTACAAAATTAACTGAGAATGATCACCTGTGTGTAAACAATTATTCAGACAACCCTGCTCCTCAGATTGTTGGCCACACACTGCACAGTGGTTAACATAATATGGTTAGGTGAATCAAGAGCTTTCAAACGACTGGCGTACGATTTTTGTTCGATGATAAATGCCTAAGATACACTTCCGTATCAACGATTTGGTTGTAAGCGATAATTATCAGAAAATCATAAGTAACACTTTTAAGTAACGTATCGTCGGTAACACTTTTCGATTCCATGTGCCAAAGTAAAGACATAAATGTCAAAACTCTTGACGCACACATTTCGCGGCTGAACACGCTAATCAAAGTGGATTCTCGTGCATGAATGAACATTACTATGTTGGATTCTATTTTGAACGAATAATTTTGACGAATAATGTTCAAAACAATAATTTTCATTACAATTGTAATAGTTTCAATGACTTCAATAAACTCTCGTAATAAAGCAATTATCTCTACCCACGGCTTCATTTTGGCGTTTTCTCGAAGTGATTTTTAACGTGGAAACTAATAACAACAAAACAAGTGGCATTGCTTACTACATCCATTAATAACATTGGTTAAGAACATTTTCCATGTTAAAATCCATCCGTCTGCCGTTCAAAGCTTTTCTCCGAAACTACCAGACCAAAGTTTATGAAATTCGGGTCATAGGTAAATCATGGTTGGGGTCTAGTTAATCCTAGAAACTCGGCATTGATTGTTATCAACTCTGAAGGGTGACATTTAAGGGTTGAAATATTAAAAAATTGAGATCTTAAAAACTTTCAAGGTAACAGAGTATTTTTTTTTTGTGGATAAGTAGACATTATTTCAGTGGAGCTAATAAAAACCTTTGGAACGCTGTACGTTAATATGCTTACGCTCCCTAAGGGCTACGAATTTGAGAGTGTAATCAAA
The DNA here is from genome assembly GCA_030762985.1 of Adelphocoris suturalis. Classification (NCBI taxonomy): domain Eukaryota; kingdom Metazoa; phylum Arthropoda; class Insecta; order Hemiptera; family Miridae; genus Adelphocoris; species Adelphocoris suturalis. The sequence goes on along the minus strand of CM061041.1, from coordinate 148,507,256 downwards.
TGAAGTAGTGGCATCTTTGAAATAGTGAGTCAATTGCTGAATTCCATTGTAGTTGTTGAACTACTGAGGCATTTTATGTCTTCACTTCCCAGTCTAATAGTGGTTGCAATCATGTTTACAAAATTAACTGAGAAGGATCACCTGTATGTAAACAATTACTCAGAACAGTAACGTTAGTTATGAGGAACATTAAAATTTTTTCATACTTGCCGTGGGACAAACAAAAAAACGCTGCAAATTATTTCACAAAGGTTTATTATTTTTTCAATTGAGTATGATCATAGTTTTAGTAGGCTAGCGTACGTCATAAGGCCCGTCCAGACTCTTCGGCGTGTCCTACTTCGAGTTGCCACAACCTATACTTCTATAATTATATACTCATGTTTGTATTTCTCGATTTGAGCTCCTATCTATTCAAATAGTTATTGCCTTAATAATATCATTATCTAAGTACGTACGAAAAGTCGAGATGATATGTTATTAAATATGCATAGGAAAAGCTTTGGTATTAACACACAAATATGACCTTGAAAAAAACATATTCATGCCTCGAACGAACGCCGGCGCCGTACCCACCACAAGCCGCGGCGCCGGCGCCTCCTCTCACTCCACCCACCCGCTCACCCCCCCCCCCCCCCCCCTCCTCGCCACCCACCGTGACCCCCTGCCAAGCGTGCCAGGCGTGAGCGCGTCGAAAAAGACCCTTTCTTTGCTCGTTTTTGGCCCATAGCATCTATGCGAGTAAAGCAATCGGGATGGTTAAACGTTAGGACCAACTAGACCCCAAATGGAGTCTATGTGCGAAAGAACAGGTTTTTTAAGTCAATTCTTAGGCCTTTTATGGCCCGGACGGCGGACGGACATTTCAAATTTGGATTCTACACACCTTGAAACGTAAAGTGACAAATTTTGAGGGGGGGGGTTATAAAAATTTTTCGCTACACGATCACATAGGCTTATTATTGGAAATAATAAACCAAAAATTGAGATCTTGAAAACTTTCAAGGTAACAGCGTAATTTTTTTTTTTTTTTTTTTTTTTTTTTTTTTTTTTTTGTGTATAAGTAGACATTATTTCAGTGGAGCTAATAAAAACCTTTGGAACGCTGTACGTTAATATGCTTACGCTCCCTAAGGGCTACGAATTTGAGAGTGTAATCAAATGAAGTAGTGGCATCTTTGAAATAGTGAGTCAATTGCTGAATTCCATTGTAGTTGTTGAACTACTGAGGCATTTTATGTTTTCACTTCCCAGTCTAATAGTGGTTGCAATCATGTTTATTTTTTCATACTTGCCGAGGGACAAACAAAAATATAACATTAAAAACGCTGCAAATTATTACATAATGGTTTATTATTTCTGAATCAGATAGCCAGCTATAGTAACCAGCATGCTCTGGGGAGTTCACCAGTCTCTTTTCTAGTATCCACCTCTGTTCTTCCTCTCACTCCACCCCCCGTTCACCACCCTCATAACCCACTGTGACCCCCTGCCAAGCGTGCCAGGCGTGCACGCGTGCTTAAGTCTCGAAAAAGACACTTTTTCGCCCGTTTTTGGCCCATAGCATCTATGCGAGTAAAGCGATCGGGATGGTTAAACGTTAGGACCAACTAGACCCCAAAAGGAGTCTATGTGCAAAAGAACGGGTTTTTTAAGTAAATTCTTAGGACTTTTATGGCCCGGACGGCGGACAGACATTTCAAATTTGGATTCTACGCACCTTGAAAAAAGTGACAAAGTTTGAGGGGGGTTTATAAAATTTTTTTGCTATACGATCACAACATAGGCTTATTATTGGAAATAATAAACCATAATGGACAAACTAAAGTAGGGAAAAAATAAAATTCAAGTTACTAGTAAGTTTTCGATATACATCAGTTGACTTAGAGAAAATGTAAACTTGACAATAAATTTCAGACTTCTCAGGACATTTCAGACTTTTTACGTGACATTTTCACTTGAAAAGCAGTCACAACTTATTATTCTGTATAACATTGCACAAATATCTTTCTAAGGCATTTCAAACATACAAATTTGTTGCACTTTTCACACTTGTGGACAGTTTTTCTCTTCAGTTTAGGATCACATAATCTACAAGTTTTTCTTTCCGCGTGCTTAGGTCCAGATTGCTCCTCTTGAGCTTGAAGTTGGCAAGTCTTGAGGTACCTACCTACTATTTCCGAGGCCTCTTCGGCGTGCGGCCTTTTTCTAGAAGCAGGTCTTTTGTTTGCCTCTTTGCATAAGGCTAATGTGTCAACAATTTTCTTCTTCAATTCTTCGGGCAAATGGCCGATAGACAGACGATTTTGTAAATGAGGTTCCATCAGTTGCATGGCAAGAGTTTTACACTTCAGTCCGGAGGGGGGATTTGAGCTCTTGGGAGGAATAAGCGGTCATCCAGACCGCCGATAGTTCCACACTTGGAATTCAATTTATGAGGTAGAAAACGTAGAAATACAACCATTAGAACTGCCATATCGAAAAAGTTTTATGTTTAGAGTAAAATGATGGTGCTATTGCATAACATCATAAAAAAAAATATAATTTTTTTCCCGCATGGGAAAGATTTATTTAGGTCCTCACCTCACGGGTAACTTTGATAAGGCACAAACATATAAGTAGGTACCCACTTAGATGTGAATTATTGAACAAGGTATATAATAAATATACCACAAGGTATATATAAATTTACACATTTGCTGGACTAAAATGGCGAAAAAATATTGAATCTCGTGAAAAATATCTAAGGATCTAGGCTGGGAGGAAATTTTCGAAAAACATCAGTTCTGCTAAGTCAACTGATGTTTTTCGAAAATTTGTGCTGGATGACAGCTCCCTCCTCTTGAGGGGCAGGGGTCGATTTGACCGCTCCCTCCTCCCGAGAGCTCAAATCGTCCCTCCGGACTGAAAGTTAATGAAATTCAGGTACATTTTTCAACATAATTTTGTACATAATTTTTTTTAATGTTCTATTTTATAGTTAATAAACTTAATTTTAGCAATATGCTGCTGAAAAATACAAATTTCCCCAATTTTAGCCGTTTTTTTTTATTTGTTTTAGTGATTTTTTCAGCACTTTTTATGGAATTTTACCAATTTAATTTGCTAAAAAAATGCTGGCCAATGAAATCCTTTTCGTTTGGAAAGCTTGATTTTTCGGCGCAAGAACGGAATTTTTATCTCAATTCTAAGGAGAGTTATCGTCTGGAAGGACACACACACACACATATATATATATAACATATAAATATATATATATATATATATATATATATATATCGTGCAGTACCACCAATAATTATCGTTTCATTTATTTAACAAACCCACCTCATAATATTCCTCATTAAAACTTTCTGGGACCTTTCTGGGGGTTCCTTTAGGGGACCAATTGCGTTTTCGTTTTCATGGGTTGGTAGTACCGGAGAGTAGCCTCCCACCTACTCCGGAAAATATAATACCTACAGCGCCTCGTGCCAGGTCCCCAGTCGTTCTCAAAATCTTAAGTAGGTTAGCCCCTTTTGAATAAACTGTAGTTTTTCGCTTTTTATAAACAAGCGTTTTCATTATTAATTATTCCTCATTCTCTGTTTTTCATTTTTGAAATATACATATGAAAAAAGCGTTGAACTCTAGGATTCGTTTCAGAATGCATCAAAACAGATTTCAATTGAGAAAATTTTCAAAAATTTTGATTTTAAATTTTATTGCAGTAGCTTCATTTTCTATGAATATTCGCTCAAACGATTTTTTTTAGCACCTTTTTGGTCTTTTCTTCAATATGACTCGAAGGATATTGATGAAATTCTCAGGAATTCTTTTTCTTACGGATACAAATTATATTCGATACCCCTCATGGCCAGGAAGATGCTCTAAGGACAGTAATAAGCTAAATAATAAATGTATAAACATAGTTGTTAGCACTTCCTTGGAATAGAAAAAAAAAAAAAAACGGTAATTAACAAAAAACTTACCAAAATAAGTGAAAAACGTAGTTTCCGTCGAAATGGCTCAAGAGATTCTTCTTTAGATGAAAATTATACCCATTTCACCTATATGTCCAGAAAAATACGGAAAAGCCGATAATAAGCCGAGAAATGCCTACCGAAAAACGGTGCAAATTATTTCACAAAGGTTTATTATTTTTCCAATTGAGTTTGATCGTAGTTTTAGTTGGCTTGCATACGTCATAAGGCCTGTCCAGACTCCTCGGTGTGTCCTATTTCGAGTTGCCACAACCTATACTTCTATAATTATATACGCATGTTTATATTTCTCGATTTGAGCTCCTATCTATTCAAATAGTTATTGCCTTAATAATATCATTATCTAAGTACGTACGAAAAGTCGAGAGGATATGTTATTAAATATGCGTAGGAAAAGCATTGGTAATAACACACAAATATGACCTAGAAAAAAACATATATTCATGCCTCGAAGGAACGCTGTACCCACCTCATGGTGCCACGGTGTATTATATGGGTATAACACGTAAAAGTAATAAATATCCATTCTCCTACACCCCTCTGCTACGCCCCTGGTCACTCCAGCCACCACAAGGTGCCGCGGCGCCTCCTCTCACTCCACACCCCCCTCACCACCCACCGTGACCCCCTGCCAAGCGTGCCAGGCGTGCGTCTAATACGTCTAACACTCAAAGCCTCAAAAAGACTCTTTTTCGCCCGTTTTTGGCCCATAGCATCTATGGGAGTAAAGCGATCGAGATGGTTAAACGTTAGAACCAACTAGACCCCAAATGGAGTCTATGTGCGAAAGAACGGGTTTTTTAAGTAAATTCTTAGGCCTTTAATGGCCCAAACGGCGGACGGACATTTCAAATTTGGATTCTACGCACCTTGAAACGTAAAGTGACAAAGTTTGAGGGGGGGTTATAAAAATTTTTTGCTACAAGATCACATAGGCTTATTATTGGAAATAATAAACCAAAATGGGCATTTAGGGCAGGTTCAAAAACGATTTTTTATATAAATAGGTACTTACCTGTGTTACATATCTCGCTTTTGCTGACTTTGCGAAGGCTCGATAATAGACTGCTTTATCTCTGACCATTGTTTGATTACACTTAATTCCTCGTTGAAATAAATTTACATTTAGCCATTATAAATTATGTGTTATGTTTAGGCGAAAAGGTGAGAGCACAACGATCGTGGTGGATGGATGGTGTTCTGTCTATCAAATATATCGTGATTTGCCCTGGATTCCTGGTGGACAAATCAAAGAGTTTAAGGAAACTTTTGAAGGATTCGCTGAGAAATTTATGTCCTTGGGAGCGGAGCTGGTGTTCTTCTTCGATGGGCTTCCATCAGAAGTTAAGATTGATACATGGAAAAAACGGAGGCTTGAAAGTATGAATGAGATCACTAATTTGTTAGATAGACTCAACGATGGTGTTCCAGCATCATCATTAGAAGGCAACGATTTTCAAGTCCTCCCATCAAACCTTTGTATTCCACGAATAATAAATGGAATTGGTTGTAAGGTACGAGCTTGTTGTATTATATTACTATGCTTTCGCATTCAAATCTGCAGATCATTTGTCTTTCATGTGCAGAGGACACCACTATTTTATCATTTCAATTGGCAAGATTCAGATATACAAGGTGTCCCTGACCTAATGGTAAAAACTTCAGTGGTCGATTTTAAAGCTCATTTCAGATGGAAAGTTCCTCTTACAGTTTTTTAAACGCTTAGGTTTCGAGTTATTTAATTTTCAAGATTTTTTCGTGTTTTCGACCTTTTGTTACTGAAATGATCATAACTCCCTTAATTTGCTATGTTTAAATGAAAATTTGAGGATTCCATTGAAAAGAGCATTACCTACATTACCTATCGTATAGATGCCTGACTTGTTTTTAAAATTACTTGTAAGACATGAAAAAAGTCCTCTGAAAACACACATTTTAAACACCTAACAGTAACAGTTCACCTAATTTGGGAAACCTTGAGTTTTTTAATTGGAAATTAAACCATGAGAACCAATATTTTTTCGAGATGCTAAGACTATAAAAACTGCTGCACAATCTTATCTTTCCAACGATGTAGTCAATTTTACTTTTACTTTCCTGATTAGGGGAGAAAACTATGTTTTAATGTTGAAAAACATTCATTTTCAATGAATTAGAGGGTTTTCTTGAAAAATGATCTTCTAAGGCCGGGTATCTAGAACGGTGGCAGGGGTAATAAGGCGTAACTAGAACGGAGGTTATCTCTCGAACCCTGGGTACCCCTTCTCCAGCTCTGACTGCAGGGGTACCCCTGCTGTTTGCTGAGGTAAGCTCTGTGATTGGCTAGGGCCATTCGAAAATCAATACTCATGTGAAAAATTGATCGGCGTTTTGAGTGATGCTAAAGTCGGTGCGTACTACCTATAAAACTGCAAGAGTTGCCACCCTCCCAATCAGTTTTCTGGCTCACCAATTACAAAATGTTCGCCTAGAGAATATGCTTGCTAATATCAGGGGTAGCATCCAGGGGCGGCCGGTGAGGGGGGGCATCGGGACATTGCCCCAGTACATTTGGGAAAAAAGTAACAAACTGGAACGAAGACTTTACAAACAAAACTCATCGTTTCAAATTAGAACGAAAAGTGGTCTGTAGCTCCATGCTGTGGCTCCAAGGTGGATGCTAGAAGGATCAGGTTTACGCTCCATCCAAGGAGGTTTAAGATCCATCTACCAGTCAAAAAGTACGTAGATTGCCATAAAATCACTCTATCAAGAGAGAAATTTCGTCAATTCAGGTTAGACTGTGATGGGAATTACGGGGCAAGGAACGGGAATTAAGGGGCAAGGAACGGGAAAAAGAGGTCATAACAGTAGATTTCTCATCATTTTAGGGGGCCATGCCCCAGGCAGGGTTTCCACTTTTCTAAAGACCGTAGAATGAAATTAACGTTATGAGTGGCTCCCACTAGAGGAGTTTCGGTTTATTCCATTAGCCAAACTGAATGTTCATAGTTGGTAGGTTTTTTTTCTAGTAATGTTTTGCTGTCTCTGCTGGTAATTTATGATGTTTTTTAAGTTCCTTCGGGCATGTGGTTGTTTCCAAGAATTTACTCTAAAGTAAAGTCCGTATTATAGCGTTGTGTTAACAAAAGTACCTATTTTTATTCAGTCCTAAGTTGTTGAATACGTCTTTTGTAATAAAGTCCTTTGTATTGTCGGTCGAGTTGGAGTGCGTTGTTTATGTGTAGAGCTAGCTACAAAACCCTTTCCGTCGGTAGTTACGAACGTTAGTTACAAAAAGAAATTTTGGCATTTTGGCAATGAAGAAGAAGCAACGATCACTTTGTACGACGTTCATCGACGGATTTACGTAAGAAGTTTAATCAGGTAGGTACTGATTTTGACATTTTTGACATTTGCATGCCTTTGCTTTGGCACATAAACTGAAAAATCGTGACGAAAACTTGCTCACGCTACTTACCAATAAATAAAATAGACTCACTGTGTTGCGTAGAGAACAATCAACTGTTTTCTTTATGTCTGCTATGGCACATGAACTAAAAATTTTATAGTAACTCGTAAACGAGTTCCACTATCTGCTTTACAAGCAGATACCATGTTACATGGATATGTCTTTGATTGGGGATTTCATAACGGTTGAACACGAGAGTTGTAAATAAATCCTTCAACTTTAAACGAATCCCGACTAATTCCAACAAAACAACGGTTTACTTATAGAAATGTTGAAAATGACTGTGGAGAGAAGCCACTACAATGAGTTGTTATTAACAGTCGACTGTTGTCAAGTGGATGAAAATGTTTCCTATGAAGTGGAGTAAATTCTGCTATTGCTTTACGTTAAGAATATTGTAACCGGCTTATTAAAATTGTTTATAGTCCAATCAACTTAGTTTAGGAGGGGGGAATTGGTAGCTTGAGATGTGAACATTTATCACATAAATCAAGCGCATTCCAACGAGTGGCGAACGATTTCTGTGCGATGAAAACTGCGGAAGTTCCATTCCCCTAGCAACGAATGGGTTGTACGTGAAAAACACTGAAATTGTGACACAAATTTTGCGTCACGGAAATTTTTGGTTGACCCCCCAGAGCAAAGACATATCCATGTCAAAACTCACGGAAAATTGCTCACGAAAATATTTTGATGATTTCCGCTTACAACCGAGTCGTTGCTAGGGAAATGGTACTTCGTCGTTTTTCAAATTCGTTGACCATTCGTTCGAAAGCTCTCGATTTATCCAACCATATTATGTTAACTACTGCGAAGTGCGTGGCCAACAAGCTGAGTTATGAGCAAGGTTATTCGAATAATTGTGTACACTCAGGTGATCGTTCTCAATAATTGATATTGTGAACATGATTGCCACCGCTTGTTAATTTCTGATGATTTCATTGAGCTGGTGTTTCGATGATTTGATTCATAGCAGGTGATCCAAATATTGCGAGAACGGTTTGATTTGTGAAGCGGTGGTTAAATCATTTTAATAGTTAATTTCTATGCTTTACACTCTAGGAAGCTGTAATTTCTTATGTAGCCTCTTATAGTAACAAAATCAGCCAAAACTGACGACATTTTGAGGTCACATTTGGAAAAAGCTACAGTGTTCAAAGGCACCTCCAAAACCATACAGAATGAGTAACGAAAACGTCTCTGATCAATATTTTCAGTAGAATATTGATCATTCTGGATGTGTTGCATTCATGAACCATCCCCCTCCTAGGTTCATGGTTGCATTGAAGAAAAAGGTTATATACATAAGTGAGTGGTAGTTGTGGGGTTAGACAACATTTCTATAGACTTTTGAAACAATTTTTAATTGACGTATGACGTCACACTCCAATCATTTCATCATAATTTAATTTGAGTTCTTTAATATTCCTTCAGAATTACTTCTCCTAAGTAGTTGACTAGTGCAATACAATCGAAGCCTTGATAATTTTTAATACTTCTAATAATAAAGTAGTGTAGGTGTTTTTCTTGTTAGGATTGACGATAAACAGCCAGTTTTTTTTATTGGACCTATTGCAACGTACCTACATCCATAATAATTTTTCTCAGCTCTTTCCATGTTAGTTCGTCACACCTAGTTCCATGAACATAATATCCATCGTAACCCAATATATAGTATAGTATCCACACCAGCATGTAAGCCACAACCAACCAACAAATACGCAGAAACGTTGCAATATGACCAATAAAAAAACTGGCTGTTTATAGTCATTCCTAAAGCCGGTTTCACATGGAGGAGTACGAGCGTAACAACCGGAAAGACAGAAGGCTGGAAACCCCAGTGGAGGGGGCGGCAGAATGCGGCAGGGTGTTCACATGAACATGGACACACGGAATCATAACCTTCCTACTGAAACCCTCTCTGATCTGAAACCTCTACTTGCGGTTATCAACATTCCTGTCCAATAAGATTGCGCTCCGCTCGACGGAACGCGGCAACGGTATAAACATTTCTACCGCTGTCCGCAGACCGCCCATTCCGGCAACATGGCAGCCACCATCCTCAACTGTTGTCCCAACAGCCAATCAGATTGCTTTCAATCTTTCCGTCTTCCGGACATACCGCTCCATGTGAAACCAGCTTTAGTAAGTAAGTAGGTCCCTATAAGATAGTATTTTTAATTTAGTTTATTTAATTAATTTATTTATATTTATTTATCAATAATATTTAATGATCATGATTTATTGTCCATGGCATTTGACATAACCCAAGTGGGATTAATGTTTCATGTGTTTAGATCAAAATTAATTTACACTGAAAGCAAAACAAATGGATGAAAAACCTCCATGCTCTTTTTGACTGTCAAATAGGTAAATATTTTTGTGCCCCACTCCTTTTTCAGACCACCGGCCGCCACTGGTAGCATCCTAACCCTGCCTTGTGTTTTAGTTACGCTTCGTAGATAACCTTTGCCTCGACAATACCTTCCGGGGCTGCTGCCACTAGTTTTATTTCTGTTTCTAGATACCGGGCCTCAAGGTGGGTTCACATCCATCCGGAATCGCAGAAGTATGGCAATGCGTCTGCAGTTGGAAGTAGTGGAGGGGAGTGCGGAATTGCGGTAGGCCGTTCACAACCATCCTGGTGTGTTATCATTGCGTTAAAACCGCAACAAAACTTGCATTTTTTCCGCTTTTTTCTCGCATTTTTAATGCTCAAACGTGAAGAAGGCAAAGCGCTTTTTTCCAAGGTCAGCTGTGGTTGTTGAAGAGGAATAAGTGCGAAAACCGCATTCTGGCGGAATGCAGTTTTATTAAGTCTGTCAGGTAAGGGCTCCTAGGGGTTTTCCATTGAGTTGCTACCTTCCTAAGGGTTACGTTTTTAGCATTTTTCGTGTTGAGGTAAAAATTAGAACACGTTCTAATTTTCCCAAGTGATTTTAAAAATGCTCCACTAGGATGCGTAATGGTCGAAAAAGCTGACCTTGGAAAAAAGCGCTTTGCCTTCTTCACGTTAGAGCATTAAAAATGTGAGAAAAAAGCTGATAAATGCAAGTAGTGTGATACAGCCTTTATCATTGTTTGTGTCTTCTATTACCATTGCATTCCCCAAACAGGCCTGTTTCCTCCCGAATTTTCTCCTACCTGTCACACATTTCACGGACATCAAAGCTACATAAATGACGTTGAATAATAAACTCATAAATCATGAGGGCATGCAAGAGATTTTTATGTAGGTATGTACCTACATTAACTGCAAAGGCGACGTCGTTTTGAAATGAGACTGTTGGGTAATTATTCGGTCCTTTCATCAACTACTTATACCAAGATAACATTATAGGTATTTCTAGGTGTGGGTTGGCGCATTTCAAATAATTTAAATGCATTGATGCACCATAAGAAGGACTTACATACTTAACATAGGTAATCTGTCCATTTCGTAAGGACAAGTTGGCGTATTTCTGTACTTCCTCTTCGTTTTGCAAAATTGATATCTCTCAAATACTTACTCATTCGACAAGCAGAAAATTGCTAATCTATAATCAAAAACTGTCTCAAACACAAATGGAATAGGATCATTGGGAAGGTAGGTTGTTTGTGAGTTCGCAAAATCGGTACATATACCTAGGTATTTTTAACCCAACTCGGCCTCATCAGCATAAAACCGTATTCGATTAGAGTGTTTTATTAGTTTAATATGGTTATTCTTATACACAAGCGCTACAGAAATATATTTTCTATAAATTAAATCCAAATTCGAGGATCGTAAAAATACGGACTTGCACTCGTCCACAGCCATAAAACAAGGTAACACAACAACAGCTCCGACGGATGACGTAATTGCGGCAATCCGGTAAAATATCTAATTTTTCAGATGTGGACAGTCCGTCCCAAGAGTGCTTGTCTGGCAAGATTCACCCCACTCTTCCGACTACCACTAGCCAATCAGAAGGCCGAACTCATTTCTGCAATTCCAGATGGATGTGAACCCACCTTAAGAGGATATGTGTTTGGTGTCAGTTTCTACGTATTTTTTACGCTGAATCGAATAGTAACACTTGCAGATCTCCCGAATAACCTAGTTTTACACTTCAGCTTACAAGTTTCACCCCTAAAAACTCATACAATTAATCATACCAAATGAACTCGAATTTGTGAGTTAAAGTGTAAAACTTTATTATAACGGGGTTGGGGAAATATGCAAATGTTACCATTTGATTCAGCGCAAAAACAAATTACGTAAAAACCGACCCCAAACTCGTATTTTCATGAAAGATCTTTTTTTTTCCCAAGTAAACCCTCAATTTCATTGAAAAAAAAAAGTCCAGTCATGCAGCATGACCCCATGAGCGAATTTTTGAAGAAATCTTCGACATTTCAGTCGCTATTGATCGTGTAGAGAAATTTTAGTTTATGATTTTGATAGACAAACAAGGAATCAAATTATTAAAAATAATTAGGAGGTACTCATACTTTTTTCTAAGCCACAGTCAGTATTAAAGCTACATCAAGTCCTAAAACAGTTGAGCGTAAAACATTAAAGAGAGCGACCGAGAGAATCGGAGGACGGAATATTTCACAGAGTAAACTCATCAGTTGTGATTACTTTTTTTTTTTTTTTTTTTTTTTTTTTTTTTTTTTTTTTTTTTTTTTTTTTTTTTAACAAGCACCTACTACCTACGTTTTAAACAGCATGGTTCTAGGATTGGTTATACAGGGATACTTCCATAAGAGTAGTTCAATCTGAATTTGGACAATATTTCATGCAAATATTACCGATTTTTACAACTAGCGAATGGCATTATTTCGATTTTTGACTGATTTTTCAACTTTGAAATGTTTGAAAACTTGATACATATTCTTATAGGAAATTTTACGCTGATTCTGAATATACCACATGTTAGGTAGTATGCTGAAAAAATTATTTCGCACAACAAATCGCAAAAAACAGGCTATTTTGAAATTTTTGACTACATTTTTGAAAATTTCAACCCGAAGATGTAATCCGATCATGCTGGCCAACGAACTTGAACTTTCGTTTTGTGTCCTTAACATTTAAAAATTTGTTTGAAGTTTCTAGCACAATTCTACGGACAGTTATCGTCTGGAATGACACATACATACATATATACATACATACATACATAAAAAAAGTTCCAGTCATGCAGCACGATCGTATGAGCGAATTTTCATAAACGGTCGTATTACATTTATGTTAAATTCTGTTGAAATTTGAGCACTTTGGGGACAAATAAGAATTTTACTATACATTTTATAGCAAATTAACTTTTTGTCAGTAATATTCCAATGAACAAACGATTTTGTGGATTTTTACTATTTTTTCAAGTACTCCTATCGATTTTTAGCATATTTTAATGAAATTTAAGTACTTTTTTCAGTACAATTTTGTGCTTAAAATTTTAAATGTCCTAGTTCATGTTCGATTAATTTTTTTCGAGTAGCATTCTGCTACAAAATATAAATTTGTTAAATTTTAACGGTTTTTTGCCTTTTTTAGTGATTTTTTAAGTACATTTTTTGAAATTTGACCAATTTAATGTGCTTAAAAAGTATTGTCCAACGAACTCATCCTTTCTTTTGAAATGCTTGATTTTTTGGCGAAAGAACGAAGTTTTTATCTCAATTCTATCGAGAGTTATCGTCTGGAATGACACATACATATATATATACATACATACATATATACATATATACATATATATATATATATATATATATATATATATATATATATATATATATATATATATATATATATACATATAAAAAAACGTTAAAATCCAGGAATCATTTCAGAATGCCTCAAAACAGATTTCGATGAAGAAAATTATTGAAATTTTTTTTTTTTTAATTTTTGGAGCCATTGCAATAGCGTTATTTTCTAAGAAAATTCGCTAAAAATGCGTTAAACTTCAGAATATGATTCAGAATAGCCTGAAACGGATTTCTGCATAAAATTTTTTAAAAATTCACATTCTACAAATTTTGAAGCGAGAGCAATAGCTTAATTTTCTTCAAAAATTCGCTAAAAGTCCAGTCATGCAGCATGACCCCATGAGCGAATTTTTGAAGAAATCTTCGACATTTCAGTCGCTACTTACAACTAGCAAACGGCATTATTTCGATTTTTGACTGATTTTTCAACTTTGAAATTTTTGAAAACTTGATACATATTCTTATAGGAAATTTTACGCTGATTCCGAATATACCACATGTTAGTATGCTGAAAAAATTATTTCGCATAACAAATCGCAACAAATTTTTGACTACATTTTTGAAAATTTCAACCCGAAGATGTAATCCGATCATGCTGGCCAACGAACTTTGAACTTTCGTTTTGTGTCCTTAACATTTTAAAATTTGTTTGAAGTTTCTAGCACAATTCTACGGACAGTTATCGTCTGGAATGACACATACATACATACATATATACATACATACATTAAAAAATGCGTTAAACTTCAGAATATGATTCAGAATAGCCTGAAACGGATTTCTGCATAAAATTTTTTAAAAATTCACATTCTACAAATTTTGAGGCGAGAGCAATAGCTTAATTTTCTTCAAAAATTCGCTAAAAGTCCAGTCATGCAGCATGACCCCATGAGCGAATTTTTGAAGAAATCTTCGACATTTCAGTCGCTATTTACAACTAGCAAACGGCATTATTTCGATTTTTGACTGATTTTTCAACTTTGAAATTTTTGAAAACTTGATACATATTCTTCTAGGAAATTTTACGCTGATTCCGAATATACCACATGTTAGTATGCTGAAAAAATTATTTCGCACAACAAATCGCAACAAATTTTTGACTACATTTTTGAAAATTTCAACCCGAAGATGTAATCCGATCATGCTGGCCAACGAACTTGGAACTTTCGTTTTGTGTCCTTAATATTTTAAAATTTGTTTGAAGTTTCTAGCACAATTCTACAGACAGTTATCGTCTGGAATGACACATATATACATACATACATAAAAAAATGCGTTAAACTTCAGAATATGATTCAGAGTAGCCTGAAACGGATTTCTGCATAAAATTTTTTCAAAAATTCACATTCTACAAATTTTGAGGCGAGAGCAATAGCTTAATTTTCTTCAAAAATTCGCTAAAAGATGAGAAAAAAAAAAATACTGTCTGTGATTTTTAATCGAAATTGAATTCGGCTTTCAGAAAAGATCGGTATTTCCATGCCATTCTAGAAAACTTGATCAAATTATTCCATTCCCTTGGGTTTTTTAGTAAAATCAACAATTCTTCTCTTGATATACCACTTTTTTTTTTTTTTTTTTTTTTTTTTTTTTTTTTTTTTTTTTTTTAACAGCAAACCTAAATTCTGAAACTACAGGGCACTCCCCCAAGAAATGAATCACATCCTCCTGATATTTTGAGTTGCAAAGCGAGCAATCCTTCTGATTCCTAAACGACAATGGTGCACCATTGAGGGCCAATAAGTTCTCTCTCAATTTGAACACCTAACGCGAAACGTGCAATTTTAATTCATTTTTAGCCGATGCAGTCATGTCCATACAACCAAACCTTTCAAGGGACTGATATAAAGAAAATCTCTCAGTCTCTGCTACTCTAAGGCGAAATACATCTCGGTATTAGCACTCAACCATTCCGATGATTTGGTCAACATTTTTACCGATGTCCTTAAGGGGGTGAAGTAAGGTTTCCAGAAGCAGACCGACCCGCGCCTTTCCAACCAAAAGAGCTAGAAAGGTGAGTGACTCGAATGTAGTGATACCTAGCGGTAAATGTGCAAACAAGGGCAAATGTTATTTGGGGGGAGAGCGGGGTGTAGTGAAAACTGGGGGGGGAAGGGGGGTTGTAGGGGGATCCGGGAGAGATGTTAGGGGGATCCAGGGGGTCTTTTGAGGGGTGTTGGAGGGCCAACTGCGGAGTATATTTGTCTTTGAAAGGGTAAAATACGAAGATTTTGGATAAGTTGGAAAATATTGCCAATTTTTGGCGAGATCTAGCTGCTGAAGAAAGAAAGCTACAGAGCTGATTCTGATGTATTTATTTATTTATTTTTTGGAAAATTTATCAGCTTTCTTTTAAATGGAATGATTTCGGTTTTGAGAGCGTCTTTTCGGAGTAATAAGAGAAAAACTAAAAATAAATCCAAAATTTCATGGTTTTTCACCATTTTTATGGTGAAGTTTTCATATTCGATGACTAAATTTTCGGATTCAGCACCTTCAAAAACATATAGATCCGCCATAAAACCTTTGCCAGATATTTTTCCCTGTCCAAGCCACCTAATGATTGGACTATCTAGTAGATCCCACGAGAACTTACTTCCCTCAAAACCACTTTCGGAAATCATGAGCTATCCATTTTCAGGATATATATCAAATTACAGGGAGTAAATTGGTTTCGATCAACAACATATATGTTGGGGTGCAGGTTGGAAGGCAAAATAGTTTTTTCAGGAAGAATCTTGAACTCTTTCAGCTGGCTCAAACTCATCACAACTGGTCGACTGTGTCCTGCTAGTTCAGCGTATATTAGGTCAAACCTGGAACCACTTTTTAGCCACTGCGAAGTGGCACGAAACACATAATCAGGGTGGCCCCCGACTGGAAAAGTTAGGGAAAACCTGGAATTGTAAGGGAATTCTTAGCGTCGGGAAAAGTTAGGGAAATGTGAGGGAATTTTGCAAAAAAATCAAATTTCAGGGAATTTTTTATATGAAAACTGTGTAATAATTCGCAGCGTTCTTATATTTTCTAACTAAGCTCTCTAAGCGTTCGGTATATTCTAACTCCTAAACAATCGAACTTCAACAGTCTACTTTATCATACTACATATTATTATTTCATACGTGGGTTATCCGAATGTCAAAAATAATTATCAAGAGTGGTGGTTAAACTATTCAAAGAGTAACACACAGATACATTGTGACATCTATATGTCTTTGGCTCTCGGTTGCTACAACACTTAGTAGTAAACCATGTGTGGGAAAAATCATCTGAGTATTGAACAAGGGAGCATACCAAGCAGAGTAGTGGAATAGAATAAGCTTTATTTGTGGCATAAAACAGGCAAGCCTAGTTACAATATGGCACACGTCAGATAATTGTGCAATAACAAAGTTTTAACAATAATAATAAAAATAGAAAAAACATAAATGTTTTTTAAAAATAAATATATTGGGCTATAATAATAAAAATAGAAAAAACATAAATGTTTTTTAAAAATAAATATATTGGGCTACAAACATTTGAGCCATTGGTCCAACAAGGTAGAGCAGCATAAAGATTTGAACTCGTCAAAAGGGCTGTGAAATATATCGATTTTCGGGTTCAAACTCTCAACTAAATTGTATGACAAAACGGATCTATGACTCAACATTGCTGAATGAGCCACAGTACGCTCAAATGGAACATGGAAAAGGCTGCTCTGTCTAGAATGAAAAGACGGTACCCTAATAGAAAAATTGGCTAACAGTTCAGGGCAATTTATAGCACCGGAGAAGACTTTGTATAAGAAAGATGAATCTAGCCATTGACGGCGCACAGACAGAGAAAGAACATCGAATCTCTTACATAGGTCTGAATAATTGGCTCTTAGGTTATATACATGAGATAAACGGTAATCGAGGTATTTCAGGAAACGCCTTTGAATAGATTCAAGCGAATTGATGTACTTGGAGTGGGATGGTGACCAGATCTCCGACCCAAACTCCAAATGCGGCCGAACGAGGGTGAGAAACAGAAGCTTCATGCTGTCAACATTCTTGAGCTGCCGACAATTCCTGATCACCATACCAAGCATTCTGGTAGCTTTGGACGTTGCTAGCTGCAAATGGCTCCGAAAGATAAGTTGACTATCAATTAAGACGCCCAGGTCACGGAGCTCCATAACTCTATTCAAGACAAGACCATCAATATTATAGTGAAAAATTAGTGGATGTTGATTACACGTGAATGAGATAGTTTGACATTTAATTGCGTTGACCGGCAGTTTGTATTTGGTACTCCAAGCCAAAATACGCTCCAAATCATCTTGTAATCCAAATTGTGATGAACGATCTGTAATACGAGCAAAAATCTTAATGTCGTCGGCGTAGATTAGAATATGAGAATTTTTCACACAATCAACGGATTGTGGACAATGGACGGATCCATTGAGAGTCCCAACCACTAGTTTGTATACATAACCTAGGACTTTGTGAATCTTAGATAACTGGGAGTGGTCGTAATCGAATCAGCGCTGAAAAATACTTCGACTGTAACACCCCACATGCTCTATTGTCAAAAAACTGATTGTTTAGAATTTTTTCACACACTGTACATTACAAGTATGAATTTGGCGATCGGGCTGGCCAACGAACTCGACTTGTCTTTTGCCAAGAAGGAACGAATTTTTTAAGCCGTATTTTAAGAGAGTTTCTTGGAATACACCATATATATGTAATGTTAAAATCCAGGATTGTATTCTTTGATGTACCAAATGGATATGTAGGGGATCCCTGCCCCCTTCCTCCCAAATTTTAAATTTTGAAGCCATTTAAATAGCTCAATTTTTCTTTGAAAATTCGTCGTAAAAATGACAAAAACAGTATTTGATTTTGATATTTTTTGTCAGGGAAATGTCATATTTCCATTTGGGGGGCCACCCTGATAATTTAATTACTTGATACGGTTTTTGATGCAAACAAATATTTTTTCGTTACAAGTGTGTTTGTGAATTAGTATATGATGTAAGGAACCAACTCTAAGCCGGAGTGGGTACCTACTGTGATCATCACTATTGAAATTAGAGGGAATCAATAGTCACTCACTCTTGGTTATTTACTTTGGAAAACGGTTTCAAGCACCATTTGCTTATAACTCTTCTTAAGGAAGCTTCAAAATGAGATGAGATTCCGCAAGTTAACCCGAGTTGGCGTCATTAGTGTTGAAAGTTTTGTGATTCTGGAGTACTCTCTATTTAGCAACCGAAAAAAGAGGGCCGATGAACAATGAGTAGACTATAGCTTCTTCACAAATTCACACAGTATTCAGTTAGCGCATCATATAGTTTTAATTGCTTATGTATTTATATTTTTAATGTAAAATTATTATGTGGTGCTCAAAAAACAGCCTTAAACTTCCAGGCTGGTCGATATATACCTACAATTTACTATACTTAATACTTTTTGGGCATCCAGGTAATCCAGTCAATCGGAGACTGTGACGAAGAAATCGCGCGATACGCTCATCAAAACAAATGCCTGGCCATCCTCGGACAAGATACTGATTTCGTGATATTCCCCGGTGCCCAACATTACTGGTCTATGAAGCATTTCAACAAATACAACATGACCACTATGGAGTACAGTGGAAGGAATCTCGCTTCAATGCTGCACTTACGATTTGAGCAACTCCCGCTTCTGGCTACTCTTTTGGGGAACGATGTTGTCCGAAGAGAACTTCTAACGGTATGATAAATTAATTATTTTCATTATTTAACACGACCTGATATAAATTATGTTGATAATGGTGGTTCCTTTTTTGATTGTGAAAAAATGAATGATTTGGGGAATAGGTGCATAGTTAGATAGGCATTAATATATATGTGGTAATTCTTCGTTTCCATGTACCCTAACGCTGTGTCCTACATGGACGACCTACGAGCGCAAGCGAGCGACCAGCGCGTGCGAGCGACCTCAAGTCGCTCGCGCGCGCCGGTATAGTGTCCACAGTACGCGTCTAGAATCGTTGCGAGGTTACCTTTGCTTCGTGCTAAGTGTAAATTTTTTTCTATTTTTGCGATATTATGAACGACTTATTTCTTTTAAATAATGCAGCAATGCTTTATTACTTGGCGAAATAGAATTCGTCGAGACGGATGCCAGTTTCGAATATTTATTCAATGAGGGAACAATACGGTGAGTTCCACAATTTGTTCCCGC
Source organism: Adelphocoris suturalis (assembly GCA_030762985.1). NCBI lineage: Eukaryota > Metazoa > Arthropoda > Insecta > Hemiptera > Miridae > Adelphocoris > Adelphocoris suturalis. The sequence goes on along the minus strand of CM061041.1, from coordinate 148,487,889 downwards.
AACTCAGGAAGGATGGGGCGGCCTTTTTTGCGTACTCCAGGATGAAAATATCCACCTTCGATTATATTGTTGAACATATTGAAGGAGAATTTAATCATCAAGTTACCAATTTTCAAAGGCCCGTAGGAGCTGAGTAAAGATTGATGTTGACAATCAGGCAAGTACGAGGCTAGAAGTGATGATTTATTTTCCGTCCCTTACGTCCCGTTTAATTATTTGTTAAATAACCCCCTTTATCGCATGGCTAGACATTATAATTTAGTAGCAGCTGAGAATAATTGCGTTGATTCATTTTTCAATAGTTTTTCCGTATTTAAAAACCACATCATTTCCTATTCTTCTAAATTTCCAGCCTAGAAAAGGTACTATTATTATCTTTTGTGTATTGATTTAGTTTTTTGTTTTGTTTTCTACTTTGTATAAATTTATATTTTCATTTTATCTGTATTTTCCATGTATAGTTTCCTTTCTGTATATTGGGCTAACTAGCCCGTAAATAAATAAATAAGTACGCACGTAATAAATTATAAAACATTTTATTTTTAATTTAGTTTATTAATCGTCAAGGGAGTTCTCTTTTTGAGAAAGCTCCCTTATCAAAATACTTTGGAACTCATTCCTAACTTTTAGTTTTTCAATTTCCCTCAGCTTTTTGAAGTATGGGAGAAGGGATTAAAACTAAAATTGTCTTCATCTTCTTCTCTCGCTGATCCAGCCATTTCCAGGGAGAAAAAATGAGAGGAATACGGGAACACAAACAATAATTTGAACACAAAAATGTAACCTCCCGGCAGAGCGACCAGGCGAGCGTACGACCAAAATCAAACTGGTTTGAAAATCAAACCCGAGCGTGCGACCTCAGCCCGACTCGTGGCGTAGGGCGGTGGCATGTAGGATGCTTCGTTCGGTTTACCTTATTTTAAATCAGCTGGTCGCTCGCTCGCGCTCTTTGGTCGTCCATGTAGGACACGGCCTAAAGGTGAGCGCTCACTAGTGGCCCAGTGGGTCAGGCCATCTTGCACGGCATCACAGTGTATTATTGTCGATAAGTACATTAACGATGGTCGGGCCACAGCTAATTGGAAAAATGTGCTCATTTCTTCCTGCGCTCAGTGTTTTGTCCCTCATGGATTCTTCATCCAATGAAGCACTGGCGACAGATAATCCTGGTGGATATCGCTCACAGCTGCCAGGGCAGACGGGTCTCATCCAGCTGGTAGAGAAAGGGATCCATGTTTCAATGTCACTGTCCCACCACACACGGCCAGGGCTGTGGTTTGCACATCCCCATAAACAATACACTTAAGGTGGAATTCATAGAAGGGAATGGAGTCTGAGTGGGCCCCTAAGTGTATCGAAGGGAATGTTTCACTCTGCGTGATTCACGTACGTGATTTGAGGGCGACTCTCAGGGCGCACTGAGTGGGCAATTCAAATGCACACTCAACAGGATTCATAAGCAAAAATGGTGTTGGGTTGGGTGTCACCCTCAGCTCAATGGTGCAATATCCTGAGTGACGGGAGGTCACTTGAGTGCGTCAACTGATAACTTTTATTATTATATTCACGTTGATACTGATAATATAATAGTCGAGCTACATCGTATATTTTGCTTGGAGTTTATTCAAATTAATTGTATTTCGAAGATTTGAATAAATGGTTGGCAATCACGAAGAATCATATAATCATAGTCAAGAACGTGTACCTAAACTTTACATGTGAGATGTGACCAACAGATCCCATTCGAACGTTATACAATCAACAAGGAAATATTTCGCAGGCTATTCATTCGGGAAGGAGACAGTCATGGACAACTACTATCCTGAAGGAGCCTAAAATAAATTAAGAGGATTTATAACTGCCACAGCTGAAAGTGCTGGTCACTCTGATTTTATGATCTCTACATACCAAGTTTGTAGTGCATGATTTTCCGATTTATCTTGGTTTGTAGAATGAGTTGGTGGTAGGTCCCCTACCTTCCACTTTTCATGATAGTGTCATCAATGAGAATTCCAAGAAAATGTGATTGCTTGAAGCTCTCCCTAAACCTCACCTCTTCTTTTTGTCCAACATTCTCATCATATCTCTCATCATCTCCAGTCCAACATCTCATCATATCTATAACTTTTCTTATTTTCAACTACATTTCTGTTCTTCGAAATACTGCAATATGGGGGCAGGCTGGATTCGAATCACGATCGCAGGGAACCTGGTGGTACGGAGGTAGGTGAGCGATATCGAATCGAATCCCTCAGCATCGATGTAACCATTATTGAATCAATCTGCCGATTTCACTCTGATTGCACTAGGATTCACATCAAGCCTCATCAACTTCGTTTTTCTCATCTTTTTACCAGCTCTTCGCATCAATTACTTTACATAAAGTACAAAGTTAACAACCAGAGTAGGTAGGGCTCTATTATTTATTGTTGGTTTAACTGTTATTGGTTCCAACGTTATCCGTTTCTCTGTTATCACCTACCTTACTGTAATTGTCAAGGTCTATTATTTTTTTAATATTATTTTTCTTCGTATTTCAACTTCCTAAACATATTTTTAAACGTCATTTTGATCTATTTGCCCATAACTAATCTGTATTTTTCTAAAAGGATTGATTTAGAATTTTTTTGTCGTCACAACTACGAGAAATTATTATTAATTTCCCAAAGTTGCGAAACTCTCTAACGATCAGTGCTATGAGGCCAGGGTTACCAAACCTCTTTGACTGTGAGAGTTATTTTCCTAGAGCGTAACATTTCCCCGGAGTCAAATACCAGCCGTCTCGGCTGGTTTGGGGTCGGACGAATGACTAAGTGAAACTGCAGGCCGCTGGCTCAGCAGATGCTCGCTGGAACAAGTCAGCAGTCGAGCGAGGTCATTGTCACGGTGTGTTTTGACTCAAGTCAGTGAGGAAATGAAAGGCATAACAACAGGAAATGTGATGTTTACAGTCTTTTGGCTCGAGAGGGATTCAATTAATTATTGTTTCGTATGATTTCGGGTCCTATTTCGGCTGCGCCACTGTAACGGGCTAAAAATATTTTGATACCTCGACAGGAGTTCGAACTCGCGTCGTCACAACTACGAGAAATTTCGGGAAATTCCTCGGAGTTGCGACACTCTAACGATCAGAGCTATGAGGCCAGGGTGACCAAACCTCTTTGACTGTGAGAGTCATTTTCCTGGAGCGTAACACCTACTTTAAAAACGAAGTTGATGTGGCCAATACAATATTGACATTTGAACCCAAGCGGGATCAGAGTGATATCGACAGTTTGATTCGAAAACGGTTACATCGATGCTGGGGGATTCGATACCGAACGCTCGCCTACCTCTTTACTGCCAGATTCACTCAGATCGCGATTCGGATCCGGCCTGCCTCCATTGTCTTGTCTCCGAAACTAACTGGTGAATCCCTGCTTTCTCATTTTCTCACTTCTTTTCCGTTATACGGCCACAACTCTATACACAAATTCTCTGCATGACAGCAAACAAGGATTCACAGCTTACCAATGAATTTCGTCTTTGTCTGATAAGGCCTAAGTCCTGTCTCCCCAAAGAACAAGGATAACTGCACAAAAAACATAAACAAAGAAAAGAGTAACGTTTGAGAACTGTTACCAATCACTGTGGAATGCAAGATGAAATTTCCCCGTTCCTTTCCCCTCTAACCAAGGAAACTTCCTCTACAACATACTGTCAGAGCTGCCAACTTGAGTTGAAAAAGCGATGAGTGTCCCTTGAATGCACTGTAAAACTCTATCTGAGTGTGCCCCTAACTGCTGAGTGAACCACCCCGCTCAACTATGAACTCGAACCTGTTAGTGGAGGGTGAACCTCCATTGAGGTTGAGTGTGAGTGAACACTTTCAGGCTTTGTCTATGAATTCTGCCCTAAACCCTTGTGTGGCCTGACCTACCCCAGCACTAGCTAGTGTGCGCTTTCCTTAAGTGTAACCTCTATTACAGATTATTCGTCATTTTGCAAAAAGATATTTTATAATAACTAGCAACTTTTAACAGGGTGATAATTTGCAATTTATTTATGAAAGACAGGAAATTAGCTACTATGCATTGTAGAGTGTGGGGAATCCGATTTCGAGATTGAAAATACAAAAGTCGGACACAAAACAGTTAATCACCAAACGCAAACGGTTTCACGAATTGAATGAAAAAAATCGAAAGAGAAATGAGAGAGATGGAAGAGGAAAAATCTTTTTATAAATACTTTCAAGTGTACCTACATTTCAATACTAACTTATGTGCAACGGTTATATAAATGACCTGTTGGATGGTGTGTTTGATATTTTACATTCATTTCTTTTTAACTACGTCAATTGTTATGGAGAAAAGGATTTATTATGCCCTCTTCCCACAAAACGCTCCTTAAAATCTTCCTTAATGATTTCAGTAGCACATAGGTAGCTGCCGGAATTACGAGGATATACCTACGCAGCAACATCCAAAGCAAAACACATTTAATTTGCCATTTGATATTTTTATGATTATTATGAAGTGAAGGAGAAAATAAAATACGGTAGCTACTATTTTCAAATTGGTGCAGGTATGAAACCAATTCAAAAAGAAAGAGAAGGTTGAGGTTGATTTTCTCTCATCCTCTAGGCTTATCCATGATATGATGTCACATCATGTTATTTATTTATGACAGCTAAAAAGGAAATTGTAACAATGGATGTGTCTGTTCCTTTGCAGTCTTTTCATCAAAGTGTTGCTGGCGGCTGCTACAGTCCTAGGTACTTGAATTTTCACCAAACCGTTTACAACGTTGCTGACTTTATACGGAGATATCCTTCTGGGGATGATCTCACTCCTCATCTCCGTCATTTGGCTTATCGAGTTCTCCGCGATGAAAGCAAGTGGTCGCTCCTTCAAGAAAGCCTCCAATCGTATAATACTTCTCAGGAACCTGAAGGTATTTAAATTGGTACCAACCTTCTTCATGTAGAATAATGTAGTACAATTTGTGCAGTTAGAGGCCGCACAGTATAAATTTGTGTCTTTCAATTCAATTCAATTCAATTCAATTGATGAGCATAATGTTATGTTCACTGTTCAGTGAACGAAACTAGCATTTGGATAGCTTTCTCGAACTCTTTTCTGTACCCCACTATTGCACCCACTCATAACAGCAGCCCCATCATATGTCTGGCACACTAACTTTGACTTATCATTGCCGATAACGTCATTCAATTCATTGATAATAATTGAAGACAACGTTTCAGAGTTACAAGCGGGAGGGTTGTGAAGAGCAAAAAAGCGTTCTTTCACTTGATTGTCAATCAAATATCTATAAATTATAGTGAATTGAATTTTGCAAGAACAATCTGTTGTCTCATCTGCTTCAACGGATAGATATTTAGCCCTAGCAATTTCTAGTTTTATAGCATCTTGACACACATGAAATATACAGTCAAGTAGCTCATTTTGTATGGTTTTGGAGGTGCCTTTGAACACTGTAGCATTTTCCAAATGTGACCTCAAAATGTCGTCAGTTTTGGCTGATTTTGTTACTAAGCCCAGAAAAATTCCTCGGTTCAATGAACTATCTCTCTCGTCGTGGCCTCAACTTTATGAAGACCACAAAACTTGATGCAATCTATAATTTCAGAAAGTAAATATCGCTTTCTGTCAACTTGCTCATTGTGTTTCTTGATAGCAAGTTGATGAGCAGAATCTAGCTGTGTAGCTATGTTAGCTCGACCAATCAAAGCTAATTCTGTAATGTTATTGAGATGTTTTTCATTAGATTCGTGAGATTTAATCCGATCTGTCAGATGTTTCAAATCTGACACTCCATTCTGAGTCCATAACCCATCCCCACCTAATATTAAGCAAGGAAAACAAAACAGAGCATTCTTTCTAGGGCACCCAGTGATCCATTCGTATTTGCTATAAATTTCAGGGTTGAATTTACGAGTTCCCTTCCCATTTTTAGCAACTTGTGTTAATTTCAAGTGAGGGGTGTCTCTCCCCAAACTTTTAATAAACACCCTCTCTTCATAATTACGATCTGTAGAGGATTTTGATTGTAAATTCGCCACAGTGTTTGACTCGGGTGGAAACATTGCTATCAAGTTCCAATAATGTAAGTAAAAATAAAGTTAATATAGGTCTATGTACAAACGACAATGTGGAATAAAATGTAAGGAAACTAATCTTAAGTAGAAACTTACGTAAGCAACAATTAAGTTAATATATACGTACAAACGATAATGTGGAATAAAATTTGAAGGCAACTTATCTTGTTCCAAATTGTCCTTTTTCCATCAAGATCGAGCGCCAGGTGCTGTTGTTGAGTATTAAAATCTACCTATCTTTATTCAAAGGTAAGACGTGAATAATAAAGTAACTGGAATGAATCAAAGAAATATGAACACATTTTTACATTTAAAACAGCAGGATAAGTCAGCAGGATAAGTTTTTCTAGGTTATAGAATAAGAAAGTAAGGCTAAACTATGATCTTACTTCCTACACTTTAGAAGGTTGTTCTAGTTTTCCACAGTGATGGTGCATAAGGGAACTCTTAGCATGGAGTGACCAGAAGAAATCAGTTTGGCTAATGGAGTAAACCGAAGCTCTCTAGTGGAAACCGGAAAGTGGAAAAAATGACGTAAATTTTATTCTACGGTCTTTAGAAAAGTAGAAACATTGTCTGGGACAAAGCCCCGAATATCATCAGAAATATCCCGTTATGACCTCTTTTTCCTGTTCCCTGCCCTTTATTTCCCGTTCCTTGCCCTTTATTTCCCTGTACTTCACAGTCTAACCTGAATCAACAAAAGTTCCCTCTCGATAGAATGATATCGCAATCAATCTACGTACTTTATTGCTGGTAGATGGATCTTTGGCATCTTTGGTTGATGGATTCCTTCTAGCATCCACCATGGAGCCACAGCATGGAGCTACACGCTGCGCTTTTCGTTCTAATTTGAAAGGATGAGTCGCTTGTAATGGCTTCATTCTAGTTTCTTACTTTTTCCCCAAAAGTACTGGGGCAATGTCCCGATGCCCCCCCTCACCGGCCGCCCCTGATTAAGTATAACTAACTAGGAACAAGAAATGTCTTGGTTTTTAGTCACTTGTCCAAGACTCAATAATAATCTACTCTTGAGTACATGTGGATGTGGACCCTACGATTCCTCCTTCACCTTTCCACTTCTACCCTTTACTTGAACACATTTCCAGACGATTTGGAAAATGAGACCGGTGACGAAAAATGGGATGAAGTTCTCCGGCTTATTCGAGACATTCATATAAATGGAGTGAGCCGTCTCTATGGAGTCACCGTTCGAGGCGTATACTACTCTTCCAACTCCCTGGAAGACTACAGGCTGGATGACCTGCCACCTAATCAAGTGGTGCGAATTTATTAATATTCTCTATCTATAAAAAATAATAGTTTAGGAAATGTACCTACTTTTGACCAGTAAATATGGCAGTGCTTTTTTATCAAGTTTTATAAATTTGGGGTTTGAAGTTTTTATTATGTCTATTTCAGATCCTGAAAAAATTACGTCAAAAGATATACGGTATTCTTTTATTTGAGAAACCAAAAGTTGAAGGTGAGACTCATGTTGTACAAGAGTTGGCAATGTCGGGACCCAGAAGTCTGGATGGTTATGTGAGCGTCCCAATCATTCTTCCTAGAGGTAAGTAAAACATTTAATGGTGATTATAAAACAGTTGTAATAATTGGTACGTATCTGCAAACTATTTAATATCGAGCTCTAAAAGGTTAAAAACTGTATACAGGGTGGCCCCCTACTGGAAAATTCAGGAAAAACCTGGAATTGTCAGGGAATTCTTTGCGTTAGGAAAAGTCAGGGAAATGTCAGGAAATTTTGGAAAACCCACCAAATATCAGGGAATTTTTCAAATGAAAACTTGGTGTAATAATGTAAGCGTTTTTAGGTATATTATAACTCCTAAACAATCAAACTTCAATAGCGTACATCATCATACTAGTTACATATTATTTCTTAGGTGAGTTATAAGAATGCCAAAAATAATTATCAAGAGTGGTGCTTAAACTGTTCAAAAGTAACAGTGCTACACGCTCATAAAACGCTGCAAATTATTTCACAAAGGTTTATTATTTTTTCAATTGAGTATGATCGTAGTTTTAGTTGGCTTGCGAACGTCATAAGGCCCGTCCAGACTCCTCGGCGTGTCCTATTTCGAGTTGCCACAACCTATACTTCTATAATTATATACGCATGTTTATATTTCTCGATTTGAGCTCCTATCTATTCAAATAGTTATTGCCTTAATAATATCATTATCTAAGTACGTACGAAAAGTCGAGGGGATATGTTATTAAATATGCGTAGGAAAAGCATTGGTATTAACACGCAAATATGACCTAGAAAAAACATATATTCATGCCTCGAAGGAACGCTGTACCCACCTCATGGTGCCGCGGCGCCTCCTCTCACTCCACCCCCCACTCACCCCCCTCACCACCCACCGTGACCCCCTGCCAAGCGTGCCAGGCGTGCGTCTAACACTCAAAGCCTCAAAATGACACTTTTTGCCCGTTTTTGGCCCGTAGCATCTATGCGAGTAAAGCGATCAGGATGGTTAAACGTTAGGACCAACTAGACCCCAAATGGAGTCTATGTGCGAAAGAACAGGTTTTTTAAGTCAATTCTTAGGCCTTTTATGGCCCGGACGGCGGACACCGGACGGCGGACGGACATTTCAAATTTGGATTCTACGCACCTTGAAACGTAAAGTGACAAAGTTTGAGGGGGGGTTATAAAAATTTTTTGCTACACGATCACATAGGCTTATTATTGGAAATAATAAACCAAAAGTGAATTGATATGACATTGGCTTCCCTGGTAACTGCATCACCTAGAGTAAACCATTTGTGAGGAAAATCAACTGAGTATTGAACTAGGGAGAAAAAACCCAGTAGTAGATTGATCCAGTAAGAGTCCCAAAACTAGTTTGTATACATAAGCTAGGACTTCTCAGGAGGGTTAAGGAGGGGGAAAATGGCCCATTGGAATGTGGAGTCATGTGTTATAAATTCACAGAGCAACTTTCCAACGAATGATTTTTGTGGGATCTTTGGGAACTTAAACGTGAAAGTTGTCTATACCCATCGGTTTCTAGGGGGAGTTGTCGGGCCATGGGATGGAGTAAGAACCTATGTTCATAAAAAAGTGGATGATTGGATAATCAAGACCAAAAAGCTTACAGAAGCAGCTCGTTCCAGCCCCCAAGCCGCTCACGCTGTTTTCACTAAGTCTCTGCAGTGTCAATGGGCGTTTCTACAAAGAGTAGTGGAAGCAACTGGAGAAGAATTTGAACCCCTTTGGCGTGTTATTTCCAGAGAGCTAATACCTGCCATTTTTGATCGGGACGCAATAAGCAATAGCGAAGTAGACGTATTAGCACTTCCAGCCAGACTTGGTGGATTGGGAATGATGAACCCCACACTGGATGGAGAACATGCTTACCTATCGTATAAGAGAGCTTCCCAAAAAGTTGTGTCATCAATTTCAACAGGGGATCCACTTGACTTTAGAGACCATCAAGAGAGCGTTGCTTCAGTCATAAAAGAAGAGCGGGACACAAGAAGAGAAGTGCAGGAAGAAAGGAGCAGAAGGTTGATTTTGGCACTTGAACCCAAGCAGTAGCGAATCCTGAATCAAGTAAAGGGCGCATCTCAGTGGTCAACCATAGTACCAACTGCAGCAGATGGCCAAGACCTCTCTGCTGATGAATTTAGGGATGCGCTTGCACTCCGTTATGGACATGTGCCGAACAGCCTACTTGCCCGTTGTGACGGTTGTAATGCCAGCTTCGACGTCAACCACGCCTTGAACTGCTTGAAAGGAGGGCTCGTTAAAAGAGGGCATGACAGCTTAAGAGATGCTTGTGCTAATCTAGCTGACCTGGCTTGGGGAGGAGTAGCTATTGAGCCAGTCTTACGAGAAGCAACACACTTAACACCAGCACTGAAGAGCAGAAAAACAAAGAAAAATCGACAATTTTTACATTTTTTTCAAATGTTAAACTTTGGCTATTTTTTTCACTAACTAGAACTAATCAAAAAAATTTAAATTTACATCAGAATGATAGGAAATTTAACGCTCTTTCCAACGGTATCCTTAGATTTGAGAAAACTTGACAAATTGGGGAGTTAGAGCTGTTTTTGTGATGTAAGGTTGAAAACACGAAAAAAATCTTAAAAAAGAAATAACTCGGAAACGAAGCCTCTAAAAGAAAAAGTCTAAATTGCACTTTTTGTTGCAAATTACTTGTAGAATCGATCCCTGAAGTCTTACCTACTTAAGTCGAGACACCCTGTATATATAGCATTTCCAAGTCAAATCCAACCTTTTCCAAGTCAAATTCAACCTTTTCCAACTCAAATTCAACCTTTTCCAAAACAAATTCAACCTTTTCCAACTCAAATTCAACCTTTTCCAACTCAAATCCACCCTTTTCCAACTCAAATTCAACCTTTTCCAACTGAATTTGACTTGAAAAAGGTTGAATTTGACTTGGAAATGCTATATATATATATATATATATATATATATATATATATATATATATATATATATATATATATATATATATATAAATTATATTAGAATATTATAGGGGCAATAATAATTTATTTTGAAGGGCACCTACGTACTATAATACTGGAAGTGCTAATATAATGTTACGCTCCTGGAAAATACCTCTCACAGTCGAAGAGGTTTGATCTCCCCGGCCTCATAGCTCAGCTCAGATCGTTGGAGGTTTGCAACTACGGGAAAGTTCCCGTAGTTGTAACAACACAAGTTCGAACTCCTGTCGAGGTATCAAATATTTTTGGGTCGCTACAGTGGCGCAGTCGATAGAACCTTCTTCTAGTTTACTCCAAACAACATTACACACCCCTCACAGAAGTGCCTTTTCTCCTTCCCACCAAAAGGATTGGTCCTCATCATTCAAATAAGTTAGTGGAGGAGCCCTAATTGGTTGGTAAAGGGTCGACCAACCTGGTGATGAAGTATCAAACCCTAGGAATGGAGTACTCAATTAGTTATCCACTCTCTCAGGGGCTCTACCGTTGGGTGAACTTGGAGGAGTAACTGCTGTTGGTTCATGATTAGTTGGTGGTAATATAGAGGGGGGTCGTAGGAGTGAATTCACCCTAGCGACAGCATTCTAAATTCTTAATCTCTGACTTGAATGATTACGTTGAGTTTGGAGCAAGTAGACCCTATCGCCAACATTGAAACAGCGGTTTACTACTGCACGATTTTACGAGTAGGTTTTTCCTGCCTTTGTACTGCCGTCTGTTGGGTCGCTTCCACATTCTACCATATGCTTTGTAGTGTGGAACCGAGCTGTTCTACATGGTGTACATAAGGTTCAACATCCTCTCCCAAATCCATCTCACCCGGTTCTGGTAGCCTCATGGGCTTGCCATACACAATGTAGTAGGGTGCAAACCTGGTAGCCTCATGAATGTTTTGACTCAAGTTTGTGAGTAGTTGAAAACTGCTAACAACAGGAAATGTGATGTTTACAGTCTTTTGGCTCGAGAGCGATTTAAATAATTCTTATTTCGTATGATTTCGAGTCAACATGAGTTCGAACTCGCGTTGTTACAACTATGGGAAATTTCCCGTAGTTGCATTACTCCAACAATCTGAGCTATGAGGCCGGGTCGATCAAACTTCTTCGACTGAGAGTTATTTTCCTGGAGCGTTACATTTCCCCCAAAGTCAAATACCAGCCGTCTCTGCTGGTTTGGGGTCGGACAAACACCTCGCTCGACTGCTGACTTGTTCCAGCGAGCATCTGCTGAGCCAGCGGCCTGCAGGTTCACTTCGTCATTCGTCCGACCCCAAACCAGCCAAGACGGCCGGTATATGACTCCGGGGGAATGTTACGCTCCAGGAAAATATCTCTCAGTCAAAGAGGTTTGATGATATGGATTGAAGCTAAGGGGCCATGTGTCTCAGCATGTCAATAGGATCCTGGGCTGTGGGATTGTTCCCTATCTGAAGGCACAATATTTGAAATTTGTTTTCAAACTGGTCCATCCTGAGAACTTTGTTGTGCCTTCCTACCTTTCAGGGCTGTTTCAGAGTGGACTTTCTCCTCGGCTTTCGGCTCTTAGGCAGACCTTCACCAGATGCCGCCAGTTCGGTAACTCCATGAGGGTCGGCGGAGCGAGGGTTTGGAACTCCCTTCCCGTCTCTATCCGTGGGCTGTGCTCGCTTGGGTCATTTGTGGGCGCGGTACTTCAGCACTTCAGGGATCAGTAGCCAAACTTCCTTCACCTCTTCAACTTCACCTCACTTCTGATGCGTCTTTCCTTTTCTCTCTTAATTTTTCCTTACTTCCTTCTCTCTTCCTAGTTGTATTTTCTCCCTCTCTTATTTTTGGAAAAAACTTTGTAATTTTGTATATTCAGCCATCTGTTCATTTTTATTGTTAATTTTATCTGTACAGATAACTAGAGGGGTCTAAGACCCTACATCTGTGTTAAAAGCAATAATAAAATAAATTGAAATTGATCTACCCGGGCCTCATAGCTCAGATTGTTGGAGTATTGCAACTACGGGAAATATCCAGTGCTGTGTGACCATACCAAAGGATTGTATAGAAACTTCGACTACAAAGACATGGTCTGGAAAAGAGTGGTCCATTGATGATCGCAGCTTTTTCTCTTCTTATAAACAACGTGCCACCGTGGCTAAATCATGGATTGCAAAATGTTTAATTATTTTCCATGTAGAACTTTCTTCGATGTTGTTTGAATCGAGACTAGCGAATGTGGATCGAGCCAGAAATGTGAGAGGATTAATTGTAAATATCACGCTTATGCAGAATCTTCTATTTTATGATGTTTGTATTCTTCCATTGTAATCTTAGTCTGCTTTTCTCCATAACGATAATGCTGATAATTACACTACCCAACAAAAAAAGTCAAAGTCGTGCTCTCACAAAACTGGTAGGTACTGGTAGCCCTGGGGGTTTTCGAGAATGCTGAATCAGAATCCGAAACCCGTTTTTCCCGTAAACGTCTAATTTTTGAGGAACGGCACCTGCTTATTTGAAAAATTCTCTTAAATTCCTGGATAATTTATGTTTAATTAAAAGGTGATATTCTTGTTGAAAATTGAACGCTGGAACACGCGTGTACCTCATATGATGGGTCTGAAATGCCTCCTTAACGCCTCTTTTGCCTAAAAACTGCCAAAACCCACGGTTTTTGATGATTTTTCCACAGTTTTTTGATAGTTTTCGTACAAGTTACACCACTTGGCGGCCTGAAAAAACTAATTTGCTATTCTATGGACTATTTCTGTGTCGAATGAGACCACCATCAGCTCCGGAGGTGTGATAATTGATTTTTTGCTATTTTTCAACTACCTACCGAAAAAAGTGTTTCTTGTCATTTTTTTGACGACTTATTCTATTTCCAAAAAACACATTTTTCTGTAGTTGAAAAATCGCAAAAAATCTATTATCACACCTACGGAGTTGCTGGTGGTCTCATTGAACGCAGAAATAGTCCAAATAATAGCTCAATTTTTTTCAGGTTGACAAGTGTTATTTGTACAAAAACTAACAAAAGCTGTAGAAAAAATTGGTTAAAACCACGATTTTTGGCAGTTTTTAGGCAAAAGACAAGTTAAGGAGGCATTTCAGACCCCATCATATGTGGTATAGGCGTGCTCAGCGTTTAATTTCCAACAAGAATGCTACCTTTCAATTGAACATAAATTATCCTGGAATTTAAGTGATTTTTTTCAAAAATGCAGGTCTTCGAAACTAGGGCATCCTTACATCGAGGCAAGGCGAAGTCGATGTTATTTCACCTTGTTGTCATGGTGATGAGTAAACTATGTGAAAATGTGCCATTTCTAGACACGGCTAGACAACTGCATAACATAGTCTTACCTAGTTCCTAGTCACTGCTTTCATTATTATGTAATAAGCAAGGTAACAAATTTTATGCAAATTAGATCAAGTTATTATCAGGTGATGACCTCAAACGCTACGAACGCAAGATTTAGGCCGGCTTCACACGAGGCACTAAGTTGACAGGCACTAAGTTGCCTGCCCTTGGCACTAAGTTGACCGCCGTGTGAACGCTCCCTTCAGACTAGGCAACTTTATCACCATATGGAATCAACTTTATTTTCATATATATATATATATATATACATACATTAAAAAATGCGTTAAACTTCAGAATATGATTCAGAATAGCCTGAAACGGATTTCTGCATAAAAATTTTTCAAAAATTCACATTCTACAAATTTTGAGGCGAGAGCAATAGCTTAATTTTTCTTCAAAAATTCGCTAACAATAGATCATGGATATGTCCAAGTTGTAGACATTACTTTCCACTCTGTTGGGATGTTGGGAAAGAAGTACATTGCGGTAGTATCTACCTCATTGATTTCTACCTAGCCTTCACTTTTCGAGTTAATAGTAATCTTAAAGTGCTGGAGCGTTGCATTTTGTAAGGAGAAAAAATAGTGTTACGAAAAGTTCGTTGACCCCTGGAGAAACAAAAGTGCCGCGAAAAGTTTGTTGACCCCTGGAGAAAAAAAAGTGTCGCGAAGAATTCCTAGACCCCCAGCCAAAAGACAAACATATCTATGTCAAAAACGCGGCAGGCCGCTCGTAGATACTCTCTTATGAGAGAAGAGCTATGAGCATTGAAAATATCTCAGTTATTTCAATGTTTTTTATTGTTTTAAATAAAATAACAATTAGAAAACATAAAATAATTATTGACCCAAAATTACTGAATTTGCTGTAACCTAGTCTCGACGATGCCCAATTCTTCCACGAACATGAATTCACGTCGTCGTGGTGATAACATTGCTAGTGTACACAATCATAACAACACCTACCTTGTTTATAGGTTGCGTGACGTTTTTTTCTTTGCGTAACCAAATTTCCGTAATACTTCCGGGATACTTCGTAATAGGTCTTGGTTGTTGACATTTGGTAATATAGGTAAAATTCTTAATTTAATAATTAGGTACTTAAATAATTCAAATAATTTTGATGAAATGTTCTTACTGATTCCACTCTGTTGTGTTGGCTCCAAATCATCATCATCCAAATGGATGGCTCCAAATCCATCATGACACTTTCGGGCCACTTCCCTCCACGCCTCATTTTTTTTAATTTTGTCCCCATAATCGCTACACCTCATGTCCCATATCGCGGGACAAATCCGAATAGGTCCTATTAAATTTTCTATATTCAAACCTCGCAGAGCTATGCCTTCCATGGTGGCTCGAAGCTCGAAATTGACTCGTGTGAAGACCCTCATTGACGCTAGTGTCCTTTGAGTCGAACCAACTAGTGGGGATGAGAATGGTGTAGGCACTGTGCCGGGCTCCCACGTGTACGGGCGGACGAGTTGACCGCGTGTGAAGGGGTTCGGGCAACTCCCATTCACTTTCCACAGAGCTACAACTCCTTGCACCCGCCCGTTCACATTGTGTAATCTCAAAACCGCCTCGTGTGAAGCCAGCCTTAATCTGTGAGGTCGATATCCATATGAGAAGTGTGTTGGGGAGTTGACATACAAGTTTTAGATGTTCAATACATCAGCCACGAAGATGCTGTACTAGTTTTCAGACCTGTTCTTTGAATCAGTTTAGAAACTAAAAATATTTAGAGTATTTACTGTGAAAGTGGTCATGTGAAAGGACGTGTCATGAAAGCTCTGCTAGACAAGAATAGTTAGTATCGCATGTGGAAGGGTAAGTACCTAGTGGGAAGGTATACCTACGTACTTTCCTCATATCAATACTTGTTCATGTACTTCAAAGAAAGTTGGTACCTAATTAACTTTTTTGTCCCTAAAATTTGAGTAACTGCAAAACTTGCGTAATACATACCTTACTGCGCTGCCAATGCCGTCTTTATGAAATTTTACCTTCAGAGGAATGCAGTCCTTTGAAAATTAGACGTCTACGTGAAAAACGGGCTTCGTATTCAGCACCCTCGAAAACCCCCAGGACCGACCAGTTTCGTGAGGGCACGACTTTGATTTTCATTTATTTTATTTTTTATTATTATTATTATTTTATTTATTTATTATTATTATTTTTTTTTTTTTTTTGCAGTGCTATTCTAGTTTAGGAAGCTTGTACGATTCACCTACTTGGCGGATTGGCCTACTTTGTTTTTTTCCTGTTAAATTAATATATGAGACAAGCTGCCTCTTCGAGGTCAAATGTCCCAATGATCACTCGCCATTTCAATCGAACCATGACCAGGTCCTTTGTGGTGGTTTTTCCTCTAATTTTTCATGTTGCAATTCGATATTCGTAATTAATTCTAAATATTTGCCTCCATGTACAGTTTATTGTAATTTTACAATACGTGGTTCATGTGAGCCCGCTATGGACAAAATTCATATGTCTTTGGGCCAATAAATGTTTTATTATTATTATTAAGTAGATATTACTGCCATTTGTTAAAAAATATTGGTTAAAAACTGATTTGCTCCATGCCTCGTTTCAAGTTCCTCATCCCGGATGGGTTGCTCTTTGGAACAATGATGACGATGCGACTGAAAATATGCGGTGGTCATTGCTGTGTGATGCTGTCAATATTGACCAACGGCTGGTCAGAGACAGTGGGGTTCCTTCACGCCTGGCCATATTCCTACTAAGCCTCAAATATCTCATGGTAAGACTTGGATGTATGTGAAGATTTTTCATTCATGTTTTATATCTAATTGTATAGCAGGGAAATATTAGGATTAAAATCTCGACAGGGAGGTCAAATAAGGCTAAGGTTTACAACGGATGCTTATTATGACAAACATTTTTCGGACGAGTTCGCCACAACGAATCTTTAGAACAAGGTCGGATGGGTGGATACATTGACTGCAGTTTTTGATAGAAGTTTCTCTCCATCGCAGAAAATGGACAACGATGGTTACCTACTTCGTTGTTCACTTTTGGTTTATTATTTTCAATAATAAGCCTATGTGATCGTGTAGCAAACAATTTTTATAACCCCCCCCTCAAACTTTGTCACTTTACGTTTCAAGGTGCTTAGAATCCAAATTTGAAATATCCGTCCGCCGTTCGGGCCATAAAAGACCTAAGAATTGACTTAGAAAACCCGTTCTTACGCACACAGACTCCATTTGGGGTCTAGTTGGTCCTAACGTTTAGCCATCCCGATTGCTTTACTCGCATAAATGCTATGGGCCAAAAACGGGCGAAAAAGTGTCTTTTTCGATGCTTTGTGTGGTAAGACTGATGAACGCGCGCACGCCTTGTGGGTGGGAGAGGGTGGGCAAGGCGGAGGGAGTGAGAGGGAAGGGAGCGCGGGGGAGTTTGGGGGAGGCGGAGGGAAGAGTGGGGAGTGAGGGGAGGGGAGAGGGGAGGGAAGCCAAGAGAGAGAGAGTGTGATGAAATTAATTCCAATTAGAAGAGATTGTTTATGAGTATGAAAATACTCAAAATTCTATTCTACATTTTATGATATAAAGCTTCGCTTCTTCGGGCGTCCCTAGATGGCCCCATTTATTATTATTTTTTCTTCAACTTTACTATAAAGAGTAAAATTATGGGGTCCTGGAGCTGTAATGCAGTGAACGAGTGAACCAAATATTGGAAGCACGATACCCCGAGTTTCGATACCTAGTAAATATACTATAAGTGAGGCTAAATAATTACGGTCAGTTTTCTATGTAGAAGGTCTGTATGATACAGAAATAATAAATCTTTGTGTAATAATTTGCAGCGTTTTTTTTTTTTTTTTTTATAGTCCCTAGTTTCTCGTTTTTGCTATGGGATCAAATTTATAAAGAGGTAGGTAATCAAAAGAACTCAAAACTGATAAAAATGTGTAAAACTAATCATTATTGAATGATCTGACTGTAAAACCGTAGGTCTACCTTCCTTTTTTTTTCTTATGCAGTTCTGAGCTGTACTCAGAGTTCACCTGGAGACTACTGTGTGCCTCATTGTGCGTCTTGCCTAAATGAACGTTTCTATTCCCACTTTCCGAGTGAAATGTCGTGATGGTGTGAAAATATCTAGCACGCCAAGAACCAGGCTCAACCCGAGCTTTGTTCTCAGTGTGCATTCTGCCAGTTCGGAACAGTTCTGGGCAAGCCCAGTCGAGTTTTGTCATTCGCAGTGCCAGAACGCCCAGTTCCGGAATGCCAAGAACACCGATTTCGGCGTTCGCAGTGTTTTGCAAACCCAGTTTCGAACAGTTCCGACAGTCCCCGTTTTTTTTTTTTTTTTTTGGGACTGTCAGAACTCGAACGCAAGGACGTAGTTGACGCATGCGCATTTCACAATTGTTCGGATCTCGTGGTGTAAACAACTCTCTTCTTCTTCATCGAAATCATACTGTGGTCTCTATACGTTAGTATAAGTACCTATTCTATGATCAAAATGTCAACTAACTGGTCAGAAAGCGAGAGTTCTGATGCTGGTATTTCATGGTTTGTAGAAGATGAGGACGAGATTGAAGTTATAGCTGGATCTTGTCTACATCCACGAAACTCAATTTTTTTCGAGAATACTCCTCACTCATCGTGAACTATATTTTTTTATTGCTGTAGGGTTGAGTAATACAAGTTGAGTAATATTCATGGGCATAAGTAATATAACTGGCACTAAAAATATGCTGAAAAGGAGCACCAGAAGGTAACACTAGGTTGAGTGAGGTTACAAACAACACAGGTTATTCCACTTACAAGTTCTGAAAACATTCGCAGTGCAGAACGTGGTTCCACAAGTTCTGGAACGCCCCGGGATTTCCCGTCCCAGTTCAGATGAGTTCGAGAACCGTCAGAACGAGCACTGAGAACGAAGCTCCGTTCGACTAGTGTCTTGCGGTTTGACCGGCAGGTCTTCCATTTAAATCCACTTTTTATTTTGTAGTTAGGTCGCCAAGTGTTTGGACGAATTGAGCGCTGCTAAAGAAACCTTTCTCATTTAAATTCACTTAAATGCGTAGTTTGTTTGTTTGGACGAATCTATCCAAACAAAAGTTCGTCAGAATACGCATTCATAGAAACCTTAGCCTTGAAGTTGGTCTCTCCACCTCACAGAAATAACAGTAAGAATTTTGATAATATAGTTAATACGTACAAATATATACCTACCTATTATCAGAAAGCGAAAGTAGTTTATAAACCAAATTTATTGGTTTTTAGTGTAGAAAAACTAGTTAATCTGTAAAATACACACACACATTTATATACAGGGTGCGGCAGTGAGGACGGACGGTTTTAAAAAAATCATAAAATAGTTTATTTTTACTCAAAAACAAATTTATTGATGCAATCAGGTTCGCAAGGAAATAGCATTTGAGACAGTCAAGTGTGAAAAATCACATCAGGCATGTGGTGGCCGAAATTGTTTATGCAGTGCTGGAGGTGTTCTTGGGCGTTATCTCCAACATACTCTCTCAACTTGGGCGACTTCCACGGGAATTGCGTCCTTCAATTCGTCCAGAGTTGGGGGCTTGTTCTCGTGTACTCTAAGCCTTGAGGTGTCCCCATAAGAAAAAATCGCATATGGATAAATCTGGGGACCGAGGAGGCCAATGAACATCGCTAAACCTGGAAATAAGGCGACCAGGGAAGAGAGGGCGAATATCGTCCATTGATGCTCTGGCTGTGTGGGCGGTCGCCCCATCCTGCTGGAACCACACACGTCGGGTTGGAACACGTCGCCGTCATAATTCAGGGAAAAAGAAGTTGGTGATCATTACGACGTAGGGTTATGTTGGAGAGAGTCTACACGAACTTCCAAGAACACCTCCAGCACTGCATCAACAATTTCGGCCACCACATGCCTGATGTGATTTTTCACACTTGACTGTCTCAAATGCTATTTCCTTGCGAACCTGATTGCATCAATAAATTTGTTTTTGAGTGAAAATTAACTATTTTATGATTTTTTTAAAACCGTCCGTCCTCACTGCCGCACCCTGTATATATATATATATATATATATATATATATATATATATATATATATATATATATATATATATATATGTGTATATATATATATATACTATAACATATTTGTAAACTGATATTTATAAAAGTCGATTTGTGTTAATAAACTTGACATTTACGGTGTTCTCCAGGATGAAGGCATGAAGCTGCAGATGTTCGAGTTAAATGCTCTGATTTCATCAGCTGTGATCCTCGTTGACTATGATACGAAGAAGCTCAAACGCCTCCCCTTGGACCCAGTGGACACGAGAGGATTACGTCTCTACACTTTGGTGACACGAGCTTGTTATGCAATGGACCTCCTCAATATTTCCTGTGGCTACCCCATTTCTCCTCAAGACGTGAGCTATAAAATAAATGTTAATCTATTGGTTAGGTATCTATTTAATTTTATTTAGATTCTTTACGCATAGACAGTAACCATTATATGTATGACAGTGGTGGTATTTATTGTTCCTCCCACAATGTTAAATGTGAGAGGGTTCGTCCTTTGGGGATACAACTAGGATAACTGCAATGGAAATAAATACACCGCTGCCACCAGTTATGTAAGGGTCCTATTGGCTCTTACTTAGAATGCATATGCGGCAGCCGGGTGTGTATGAGTCAAATTGCAGGATATCTCCTACTCAACGTTACCACTGTATCAATAAAGAAGGAACGTTTGGTATGAAGAGCTCATAAAATACAAAAGGTTGTTCCACCGATCCTAGTTGCTCATAGGAGTCAGTGAAAGGTTTCTACTATGGACGTTATCTATATATCATTAAAGTTACTTACAAAATCATACACATTAGTTGCTGACGATCAACTTAGTATGGAAACGTGGCTAATACATTTGGTTATCCACCAAATATAGATACTTTCAGGTTAATTGATGTTACAAGATCCTATTCCGCATTGGGTAATGTTGAAAACTTAATTATTAGGTACTTACTCACTGTTCGTTGCTGGCAATAAGGAGACGGAGTCCATTGCTTGCTGCTGACGAGTTTTGGGGGAGTGAGGATTACAAGTCTGTGTCTTTTAGCGCTTGTAAAATGATCAGAACAGACGATGCTACCAAATACTCACCCGACTTTAATAGTTACTTCTATCTCAGCAGCACGTTGTTCGGGATAGCTAGGACCTCACACCAACTACACTACGGAACTCATAGGGACATTAACTACAACCATTGAAACGCTGATTGATTCTGCTGAATGAACTCTTACAATAGACTGTGGAGTAACTCTTGGCTCTCCCTAAGGTGAGCCTCCCCCACCAGGTGACTGGAGGTGGAGGAGGATGTATCATCGCTGTTATCCCCATTGGTTGACTGGGTCCTTTCGACGGGAGCAGGTGGATCTTCATCTGCATGGAGTGGGAGGGTCCTACTTGATTGTACTGGCTAGGGGAAAGAGTTTCAATCGCCAGGGGTAGCTGGCAGTCTGGGAACTCACATCAATGTGTTGAAATTAACCTTTTGTAAACATTCAGGGTCATAAGGTGCCCATACTACCCACCAATTTTGAACTATTCAAAAAACTTTGTATGTGAACTTTGGCATTTACTTTTTTTTAATAGAAGATTTAATCCTGAGAATTTGGACGCTATTAGCACTTTACTATGATGAGTCCTTCACTTTCAATGATTAGTTTAATGATTAGTTAGTCGTTCACTTTTAATGATTAGTTAGTTTCAAAAGTAAGAGAGGTGCAATGTCGTACTTATGCCAAAACTTATGGAAAATATAAAGAATCAACTTATCGTAGAGTAGTGCGATTGGTGTCTTTGTTCTTAGAATTCTATCTACTCTCATGTAAAAATATAAGTATAAATAAGAAAAAAAAAAAAAAACTTGCGGATATCCCTCATTTCAACAGCTGATTCGATGATGACATTAGTGAAGATGGAAATCGCAAAAGATGTTCTATTCTTATGAGAAAAGTATTCCATCACCGAAGCATACAACAACATGGTTAGCATATAATAAATGGACTAGCCACACAGGTTGTAACAGGCTGACAGTCTGCTATGCTAATTTTTATACTGGGAATAGTCCCAAAAGATATTTAATTCTCAATATCAAGGAATAAGGAGACAAATAGTACACAGATTTAAAGGCACGAAGTTGCTGGGTTATTCAAAGAAAGTAATTATTGCTCCAAAGATTCTACTGGAGTTCTAACTAACCTTGAGAGGGATTTGCCTAAGTTGGTTTTACAGTTTTAATAGAAAAACTGCAAGGAATCTGGATGGAGGATCATTCAAAGGGTGGGGAATATAGGATAATCAATAGGGTATCTAGAATGCTTTACGAAATCGTATATACGTAATTGACAGATAGGGTATGGCGTCGGGTCATCACAAGGTCGATTTTTTTCTAACAGTATTAATACCGTTTCACAGTTTTACAACAAGGTCAAACAAGTAGATTAACATAAAAATAATTCTCCGTTGTGGCAAGCTCGCTTTGTTTTCATTAAATAAAATTGTTGTTTGTATTTAGCTTTCACACGTCAAAATATCGTAATCTTCTCGATCACGAAAACTCTTATTATAGTTATTCAAACCATTTTATGGATCAAAGTACCCAATTCATGATTTTTCTGTAGTTATTTACGTTGGTTTGTCTTATGTTTCCTTCTCCAGGCTATAGGTCAAAATTATCAGGATGGGAAACTTTACCAACAAGCCTATCGGATGGCAAAAAGTGGGAGCAACATTTCTGAGCTGTGCGGGCATAAGGTAAGTTTGCATCATATTTCAATAATAAATCATTATTACGATATAGATCTTGCGGTGGCCTTACTTCAGCAACGTTTTTCAGAATGAAAAACTCATACTCATAATTCCGAAAAACAAGAACAATTTTTCAATTATATGTTTTGTTTCCCTTGGTTTTTTTTTTTTTTTTTAAGCAAGATGTGACTCTGTACGGTAGGGGGGGGGGGGGGGTGCAGGTGGGAGGGCTGTGAGGATTTATCAGAGTACTCGTTGAAGCTCTAAATATTATTACTTTCTTATCGTAAGGAGCGCAGGTAGCGTGCAAATTCCTGGAATGTAAACCTTAAAATCATGTTGTAAATAGATTCAATAAATGAATGAATTATTTGTGATACTTTGAAGTAGAATACCTTTTTTACGGAGACCAAGAAATGACGCACGAAAACTTTCTGATCATTTTCTCGTACAAGGACTCCGTTGTTACGTTTATTCACGTTCTTCCCTTTTTAACCCACAAAAATCGTTCACCACTCGTTGGAAAGCTCACGATTTAAATAAAACTTTTCTGTTCACTATAACTCTGTGATTGAACAACTAACAGAGCTGAGGGCATAGCAGTCATAGCAAAGCTAAAATCCAGAAAACCAGGATAGGAAGGAGGGTACAGAAGCCATTACGATTCCAGCCGTGATTTTGAGATGAGAGGGGGGGGGGGGGGGGCTGTTGAGAAATCTAGAGAAGCATTCAACTCCCCACATCTTAATTTATTTACCAAGTGATTTGATTTTAATAATTAAAAAAAGTGTGAATTAGCTTTATTAAAACAATTATCCTATTTCAAAGGCTCGAAAATTTTTTAAAATCAACATTTTTGAAAAATGTGTTTATTGAAATCCGTTTTTGAGGCATTCTGAAACGATTCCTGAAGTCGTGACGTATTTATAGCAGCGTATTACTATTGTGAAGTAGTTACTTTACCTACTTTAATATTATTTAGACCTTACCTAAAAATTACTAAATGATTATGAACTCATCAAGTAATTTTTTCCCCCATGTTTCAGACTAACCACATAGAGGTTTTCCATGCAATCTTCAACATTTTACCTGTTGACAAAGCTGTAAAGACAGACGCCTTGTAATTGCTGTTTTAACTAGAGGTTGGAATAAAGAATATGTTACCTACCTACTTTTGTATTATTTAAGCATTATCTTAAAATTACTAACTGATTATGAACTCATCTAACAAGTGATTTTTTCCCCATGTTTCAGACTGACCAGGTTTTCAATGCATCTTCAGCATTTTACCTGTTGACAAATGACAAAGTTGTTACGCCAAACTCCTTGTGATTACTATTTTAACTAGAGCTTGTAAAGAAGAATTATTTTTAGAATGTTGTAAAAATGTGTCATATTGTGTATTTTTCTCATAAATGAATAAATAGTTTATTGGAACTCGTTATTATTTTTGATTCGAAACTCTTAATAAAATTACAAATCAACGCGAATCTTTTTAGTAATAAACTCTCCCAGTCAGCAATCAAATATTAATAGTGATTGGAGTGAAGCTACCCACGACAGTAACTACTGCAGTTGTCATTCAAGCTAAATGGTCGCCTCAATGACACTGTGAACGTGTTGGGAGTTTCAGTGGACAAGTTTGCCCTGGCTCAGCCATATTGACACGCTTTCTTCAAAGCTTGCATCCTGCCATTTCCTTCTTCGCCGACTCGCTTACTCTGTGTCCTCTCAGGTTCTGCTTATGGTGTATCACGCATGTTTCGCAAGCCGTATTTCTTACTGTGTGGTGTTGTGGGGGAATTCCAGTCATGCGGAGGACATTTTCAAACTACAGAAAAGAGCCATCCGTACTGTCCTTAAGCTTGGATGGAATAAAAGTTGTCGAGGACATTTTAAAGAACTCGGGATTCTGACACTTCCTAGTATTTGTGCGCTCAATTGCATGTTGCTTGGGAAGACGAATTTGGACGTTTTTTCCGAGGGCTCGTCTTATTCACCAGATCTCGCAAAACCCTCTGTCCCCCACAAGTTAGACTTTTAGGCGGGTTAATGACCAGCCTACACTCTTTTATTTCATTTTATTATTCTTTTTTTTAAAGTTAGGTATCTATTTTTTTCTTCACCTTTAAATTCACAATTCATTATTATTCACTATATTCATATAGATTATATTCACTACAGGAATGTTAATTTAACCCTTTGATGCATGATTTTTTCTTTTGTTGTGAAAAAAAATCCGAGTGGTAGGAATAGGTCTCTGGATACCGGGAAAAATAAGGAAAAAAATCCATCACTGTCTTTTTCCTGGAATTTCAAGAAAAACTGAAAGATGCCTGTAAGCATCACTGTGCATATCGGCGGCACCTGAATGATGCCTGTAAGCATCATTGTGCATTTGGGCGGCACCTGGCCCTTGGCCTCGGAAGGGTGTTTTCATAAATGAAATCCAGTACTAACGAGAATTTAAATTTATTGAAACATGTAAGAATCCTCAAAAAACGATGGGTAGGAGTACTCTTGGTAAATATTCGTAAAACTACACAAGTAGATATCGTCGTCCCCATCCATTGCTCTCAACTTGGTAAACAAGTGCACAATGGTGCCTACAGGAAACAAAGGTTGAACCGCAAAAATCGGCACTAGAAAAGAAACTTCAACTAAAACAACTATTCCTCCACAAACTAGACAATATAAACTAACGAAAAAGATTTTTTTTATAGAGAAAATGAACGACTTTTGTAATTCAGAGACCACACGAACGGAGCCCCCTCGGTGTCAAAAACGAGACTGCTGGTTTTGTCAACATTAACTTGATTATCTCTTCTTGAGTTCAAAGTACAGCGACCAAATCTCTCCTTGAGTTCAAGCACATGTTGATGCTTGGAGGAAACAAAATAGAACTCAAAATAATCTCAACAGAGTGTGCTGGGGGTGTAAAACATAATATGATGCCTACAGGCATCACGATGCAACGAAGGGTTAACTACTACGAATTATGTTGACAATTGTCCTACATTCTATCTGTTTTATTCTTCCAGATTTATATTAAAACAAGAACACAGCGAGTAGGAAACACAAAATTAAATTCACGTTTATTTTAAACTGTCTCTAAAGCATTCATGCGTAACTAAGTCAATGTGGTCATAATAATATAAGTAAGCCATTATCAAACATCCCCTCCTTTAAAGGTCTTCCCTGTATCTAACAGGTTTCACGATTTCTCGACCAGACCGTGTGTGAAGAACCGGTTCCACCCTCTTGGCCGTATCAGCACCCTGTCTGGCTGGCAACGTCACTAATGGTTGCTGAGGCTGAGAACCTTGAGTTTCTTCATTAGTCGAAATTGGGGAAGTTGATTCGTCATTGGGCATCAAACGGATTGCTGGGTCGTTCATTCCGTTAGGAATTCTTGGGAGAGACTGGAGGTAAGGCGCCAGAATAAGATGGTATCGATTTCGTCGTACTACTGTTCCTTTCTCAGTTTCTACTAAGTAAGACCTGGGATCCGGAAGGATTTCCAACACCTTGCCATGGCGTTTGAGGTCTGTAATCCACACAAAGTCTCCACAGCGAAGTGGGTTCATCTCTTTCGCTGTATGTCTACGATTGTAGTTTTCTTTGTACCCTTCACGATACTTCTGTTCCTTCTCCCTCAAACCATCCAAGTTTAATCGAGCTTTCAGGGACTCAGTTGTCGACGGCAGTACATCTCTTAGTTTCCTTGCAAAGAGCATCTCAGCTGGACTGAAGCCTGTTTCAAGAGGAGTGTTCCTGTGTGATAGCAAAGCTAAATCAAACCCATTAGGGTTTTTTCTCATGAGAGTCTTGGCTATTTTCACAGCTGCCTCAGTGGCTCCATTTGCCTGGTGATGATGAGGGCTGCTTCTTTTGATGATGAAACCCCATTGTCTGGCAAACACTTTGAACTCGGAGGACTCTAGAACCTGGAACTGCGTCCCGCAATCTTTATGTACAGACTTTGGTATTCCATAACGAGCAAACACTCTTTTACAAGTATTTATGACATCAACTGACCTCAACCGAGGCAGCTCATCGACCTCAAAGTATCGGCAAAACTGATCAATTGTTACTTGGTACCATTTTCCTTCATAAATAAATCAATGCTTGTCTGTTCCCAGGGGTAGTTCGGAAAATCTGAAAGCAGCAATGGTTCGAGGTGTTTAGAAGAGGTTTGTATGCAGACTGAGCAAGTTTTTACGAGCTCCTCAATTTCCTTCGAAATTCCTGGCCACCACACAGTTTGCTGAGCCCTTCTCCTGGATTTGGTTATCCCCAAGTGACCTACATGTAGTTTGTTCAGCATAACTCTTTTCAAAGAATGTGGAATGACCATCTTTTACTGAAAAATAAGCTTGAATTTCCAGAGAAAGTGAATGCTTTTCAGGCCATTTATCTTCAAGAACTGATTTCTTCAACTGACGGAATAACGGATCATTATCTTGGGCTTGTATGACTTGAGTTACATTCATGTCCGGTGTATCAATCGTTGAGAGAGTAACTTGATGGATAAATGCATCAACTTCATCTTCCAGCTCTCCAGACTCCTCCAAGTTTCTGATTGGCTTTCTCGACAGAACGTCTGCTATAAACATATTCTTTCCTGGAGTGTATATGATGTGATAATCGTACCTCATCAGCCGAAGCCGGAATCGTTGTAGTCGCGGTGTCAAATCATCAAAAGGTTTGGTAGTGAAAATTTTAACCAACGGCATGTGATCAGTCTCTATAATGAATTCTCTTCCAATCAAAAAATTTTCAAACCTTTCACAAGCCCATGTTACTGCTAAACCTTCTCGCTCGATGTTTGCATAATTTCTCTCTGAAGGCTGTAAGCAGCGAGAGATATATGCAACTGGATTTCCTCCTTGTAACAAGACTGCACCCAATCCGAGCTTGGAAGAATTACACGAAATTTTCACTGCTTTTGATGAGTCGTATAGTTGAAGACAAGGAGCTGAAATTAACTTGTCTTTAATTTTTCTAAAAGATTTTTCTTGATCCGGTCCCCAGACGAACTCATGTTTGGGACTAGTTAGGCTCGAAATCGGCTCTAAAATTGCTGATTTGTTGGGTATGAACTTGGCCAAAAAATTTATCATACCCATCAACTTTTGCACTTCTGTTGTGTTCTGGGGTGGTTCCATTTTCAAAATCGCCTCAATTTTATTGCTATCAGGTTCTATACCATTAGACGTTATCACGTGCCCAAGAAATGTAATTGTTCTTTTCGAAAACTCAGATTTTTCGCAGTTCAAAGTCATTCCTGCAGCTTGGAGCTTCTCAAGGATCTCTTTAAGGCAGCTGTCATGCTCCTTCTGATCCTTACCCCAAATCAAAACGTCATCCATATGGACTTTAAAATTTCGTGAGTTTTCCAAAATTTGAGACATTTTTCTTTGGAAAAATTCTGGGGCGCTCGTAATGCCAAAAGGCATTTTCAAAAACTTGAATCTTCCTATTGGTGTTATAAAAGTAGTCAAATCTTGTGATTCTTTGGCCAAATTTAGTTGCCAAAACCCACTGTTTGCGTCAAGTTTCGAGAAAATTTTTGCTCCATGCATTTCCGCTAATGACAACTCAACACGTGGGATTGGATAATATGGCCGTTTTACATATTTGTTCAGCATGCTGACCTACTCAATTTAGTTCAACGAGTTTTTGAGATCCAAGAAAATGAGAAAGCTAAATGGATAGAAAAGTATCCAAAACTATTTGGTGGATTAGGTAACGTGGGAGAATATAAAATCGAGCTCAAAGATAATGCTCAGCCTTATGCAGTGTCAGCTCCTCGGGCAATCCCACTTCCATTGAAGGATAAAGTCACAGCAGAATTGAAAGAAATGGTAAAAAAGGAGTGATTGCACCAGTTTCACATGCCACAGATTGGTGTGCCCCTATGGTCGTGGTGCCCAAAAAGAATGGGACTGTAAGAATTTGTGTAAATCCCAACGCTGCCACCATGTTTTATTCTTCCAGATTTATATTAAAACAAGAACACAGCGAGTAGGAAACACAAAATTGTATTCACGTTTATTTTAAACTTTCTCTAAAGCATTCATGCGTAACTAAGTCAATGTGGTCATAATAATATAAGTAAGCCATTATCAAACACGATCAAGTTATGACAATATATAAGTTTCTGATTCTGATACATTCCTCCCCAAGTTCACTGATATATAATTGGCAACCCCTAAAATTTCAACATCAGTGTCAATTTTACTCTAATATTCCGTGTAACAGTACATTATGCCTTCTAAAAATCTAAAATTAGCACGTTTTATTTTACAAAAAAGGCACGATTTATTGAATTCTTACGCAATTTTCTCCAAAAAATTTATGTTTGCCAAATTGATTTCGACCATACTTATCTGTTTGGCCTTACCCAAATTTCTAATTGCCGCCAAGAAGAGAAGTGGACTTCCCAAGGAACTTAGTTCCTTGAGCCACCGAGATAGCGCTAATGTCGCTTTGAATCAATCGTCACCCTTTTTTATACTTCTGAACGAAGCAATGAAGGTTATGTTTCCCGATATTATTCCCGAATATCTCTGAGCGATTTTATACTTCTGAACGAAACAATGAAGAATATGTTTCCCGATATTATTCCCGAATATCCCTGAGCGATATAATGATCTGAACTCCCGAAATATTGTGAAAAGTGATATACCTAATTAATATCAAATACGCTGAGTAACCTCCTATCATGTAATCACTGCATTACGACTAGCGCCCTTCCCTGCCATCTTGTGGACGAAAAGGGAAAGTGGATTTCATTCTATTATCGTATGTCTTCAAGTTATTTTTGCTCTCCCGCTGTACCGCTATAAATTCCGTACAATAAAGTTATTGTGTTCAGGATCCCGTTAAAAACTTGTTCGTTTCCCGTGATTATTCATTGGTGCCGTTAAATCCGGGAAATAGTTATCGCGAAGCTGAGCATAGTTCCAGTTCGTGAAAGTGGATCCCGTTCCCGAAGCACGCTAAGCTGATTGCCATCTTGAGCTAGGACCGCGTTCCCTGATCGGTCTGGGATCCCGCAGCGAAGTAAATCCCGCATCAAAATTTGTAGTGTACTAATTCAGTGGACAAATTTGCATCCAGAAAAAAGGATGCCGAAGTCAAGGAGCAGAAACCGCCAAGCATCGCCTCCGTTGTCCCTATCGTTGAATGAGAATCATGCAACGGCGGACGCGAAGTTAAAAACCTTCAAGATGGACCCCGCTAAAGTAGATAAACTACCAAAGAAAGTAAAATCTTTATACCGCAGGATATCATCATGGCTTATGATTCTGTCCGAGAACATAACCAGCTACAATCAGGAACCCCGCTCCGCAGTTCTAATACCTCCCGACAGTCTGAAGGAAGGGGAAGAATTTTTAGAACAAGTTAATGGTTCTGAAATTGAAGAAGAGCTTAGATTAGCATGGATCCCGCACATTATAGAAGGATGCCAACAAGCAAGGAAGCTGATAGCCGCGAAGGAACGAGATGATGCGGCCTCCCGCACAAAGAGTGAGTTCACGTTTCATGATGTTAAATCTC
Source organism: Adelphocoris suturalis (assembly GCA_030762985.1). Taxonomy (NCBI): domain Eukaryota; kingdom Metazoa; phylum Arthropoda; class Insecta; order Hemiptera; family Miridae; genus Adelphocoris; species Adelphocoris suturalis. The sequence continues at coordinate 148,457,578 of CM061041.1, read as the reverse complement.
CCTATGAAGCTGTAAAAGTCATGAATCTTCAGCTCCCATCCGTTCCGTCTTACGATGGGGACATTACCAAGTTTGCTCATTTCATCCGAAGTTTTAACTCCGCAGTACATAACGTAGCTCATCATCCGGATCCCGTCAAATTCGAAGCCCTGAAAGGAAAGTTAGTTTCCCAGGCGGAACAATGGCTCAAGGGCACCGCGCACAAAACCGCTAACTATGAGCAATTCTATCAGTACTTGTGTTCGGAGAACTCCGGAAGGTATAGAATAGCCAGAGCTACCTTCGCCCGGAGGACCGCGATCCCGAAATTGAATCGTATGGATGCTAGCACGTTCGAACAATATTTGTCTTCCTCTAAAGCTTGGATAGAATCAATTATCTCAGTGGAGGCTCCCGACCTGGTCGGTTTCCTGTTGTTTGAGGCCCTCTTTTCGAAAATAGATCCCGCTCTGCAGCAGAAATTCAACCGGGAACGAGTCAAGGACGAGAACTTCATCCCAACACATGTACAATTGTTGGAATTTATAGAGGAGGAGTTGAGAGTTGTACAATTGCAGCCTGTACCGCCAGATTCCGCCACCCGCTCCAAGGGAGCCCCCACTCTCCCTTCAACCGTTCCCGCCTCCGAGGCTTCCGCCAATCCAGGACCTTCCCGGCGAGTACTGCCGTACCCTTGCGCGTTCTGTACTCAGAACCATTTTCTCTATCTTTGCCATTGTTTCAAACGACAATTGTTGGAAGAGAGGAGGGATGTGATAAAGCGCAAGAACCTTTGCATAAACTGCTTTTCACCCTATCACAGAGTGATGAACTGCACGTCGAAGAGATCGTGTAGTGAGTGTGGCAAACGTCATCACTACCTGATATGTGACCCAGTCAGTAACTCTAGAACCCGATGCAGCCCAAGTTTTGAAAAGGATCCGACATCTCCGCCCAATAAACCAGGTGGTCCGGAGAGGATGTCCCGACAGCCGCAGGATCCCACTAATTCCAGAAGTCAGTCAAGTGTGGTCGGTGATCCGGGTGCAGTGAGTGAACCAAGTGTCGGTAGTGTCACGAGTTGCGAGTTCAGATCATGTAGTCGTCCGCGACAAAATAATGCTGGTTACTGGGGTTCAGGCCACGCCTCCTCTAGGCGTGGCGAAAACGTATCCCGCAATTTCGTCCACCCTCCCGCTGCAATTGGTGAGTTTAATCATGGTTTTCATTGTTCCGTTCATGATTGTATCCCCACTAATTGTACTCCCGCTAAATCCATTTTAAAGGTTCCCTCAATTAGTGATCCCGCAAGAAGTGCCATCAAAATTAATGCATCTAGCCTTGTACCCACAGCATTAGTTCCGATATCCCCACCTTGTAGCTCCCGAATACGACGCATCCGAGTACTGTTAGACTCTGGTGCAGAAAGTAATATCATTTCCTTAGAAGCAGCTCTAAAGGCCAAACTCCCTCTGGATCCCTGCAATGTCGAAATCGTTGGGGTTGGTGAAGCTAGCCAACCAGTAAAGTTCATGACCTCCTTGGTGTTGCATCTTAAGGATGGCACCTCCTTAACTGTGGGGGCACAAGTGATCGAAAGGCTAAGCATACCTGTTCCGAGTCGATCCTTCAATATGCCAAAGCGATGGGGAAAGTTGAGTTCTCAGTTTGCCGATCCCGATTTTTATAGAAGGGCCAATATTGATAATATGTTGTTTAGCTCAGGCCTCTTTGCCGCCCTCATGCTCCCGGAAATGGTGGAGCCCAAAGGTCACTGGCCTCATTTCATAAGAACCCGCGTAGGATGGATAGCATTTGGTAACATTCCCAGGAATTTTCCCAGTAGTTATGAGCGAAACTATCACTTTCCCTTCCTCAATGAAAAGGGAGTTCGATTCGATGAGGATGTGAGGAATAAGAGTGTGCCTCAGGAAGAGGAGGAGAATTGTCTCGAGCCACCTGCACCCATTGAGAGCGAAAGCACACCGTACCCCACTAGCCGTGACCTCAGTCCCCACTGACCTAGTTCCACTAACAGCTGATCCCGAGAAACCAGTTTTGGGCTCCGCTCCTGCCAGCATTCGCAATTTATATTCGGTGGTTCCCCCCTTAGTTGGACCACCGGAATCCAGATCATTGTTTGCTATTGCCAATAAGTTACACCCTCCAGGGAACGAGTGTCATTCCCGAACATATTAGCTGTCAAGTTTCCACCCTTGGATTCAGTTGTAATAGTTCAACAGACTTTCAAACTAATGAACTACTTCGTCGCATGTTCGAAATTGAGTCAGTACAAGAAGTTTCCCATTGCACTCCCGCTGAGCAAGAAGCTGAGGAAATTTTCCTAAATTCCGTTTCCCGAGATTCGTTTGGAAGATATGAAGTAGGCCTCCCGTTTTCGCAAGACAAAGCGTCATTGGGTGACTCCCGTAACATTGCCCTCCGACGACTATACAGTGTAGAAAGTAAATTCAGAGCTGACAATCAGTTACCTATAATACACATACAATAACACATCATACAATACAATAATCACACATACAATAATTACCTAAATCAGGATCACATGAGATTCGTTCAGCCTCCAAATGTAGGTCAACCCCATTATTATGAATCTAATATATAAAATTCTCGTGTCACAGTTTTTGTTGCCATACTCCTCCGAAACGGCTTGACCGATTTTGATGAAATTTTTTGTGCTTATCCGGTATCTATGAGAATCGGCCAACATCTATTTTTCATCCCCCTAAATGTTAGGGGTAGTCCACCCCTAAATTTTTTTAATTTTATTTTTGACCGATTTTGATGAAATTTTTTGTGCTTATCCGGTATCTATGAGAATCGGCCAACATCTATTTTTCATCCCCCTAAATGTTAGGGGTAGTCCACCCCTAAATGTTTTTTTTTTTTTTTTTTTTTTTTTAGACAAAATTTTTAATTTCTATTTTTTATGATACAACATACAATCCTCAATTTTCACCCTTCTACGATCAACCCTTATTTTTTAATAGCCATTTTAGTAATTTAATCATTTTTCCTCTCCGGTCGAAAACTGATCAATCGTCATTTAATTAGTTATCCCCGCCAGATGTCTACAGGTGTACTAGGAAATTATTTATATGGCAAAACAACATCTATTTTTCATCCCCCTAAATGTTAGGGGTAGTCCACCCCTATTTTTTTTTTTTTTTTTTTTTTTTTTTTTTTTTTTTTTTTTTTTTTTTAAACTACCCTTAGAGATCTACCGTTTGCGACCCAGTAAACAGCACGGAGTAGTAACAGCACGGAGCTCATTTGAACGAGCACAACGAGTTGTTGAAAATATTCAAATCACATATGCACCAATTACAAAGCGATAATCACGCTATCGTCATTAATCCTGATAAAACACCAGCTGGAGAGCATATTCGTGGATTCAATGCACCCGTTGTTGTTTTTATATTCCCTCATCGTCCACAGCGCTCCATGCTTATTTCACGCATATACCACATTCTTACATACATACAATGTACACATTCTAACATACATACATACTTACAATAAGTAAGCTATTTTTTGTCTACACTACAAATTACTAGGAAATTATTTATATGGCAAAACAACGTTTGCCGGGTCAGCTAGTTACAATATATGAATTACTAAAACGACATTTTAGTACGCTTTGTGCTGTGTGAAAATGAGGTTCAGCAAGAAAAAATACCCTAAAATCATGTATTACATGTGGCAAATGAATATCTTCAAAAAACTCAGTATTTCACCATATTTGCAGTTTTGGTGCGGAATCGCACCCGTTTGGGCGAACTAAAAAAATCAAGTGATGGGTAATTTTTTAATGAAATTCGAATCTACAATAGAAAATGCGGGTTCCGATTTAAAGAACAAATTTTATGTCATTTGTTTTACAAACTTCTTCGTAAAATTGTGAAACTTCGTATACTTACGTTTTTGGGGTCGCTGAACTCGAATATGCAGTCAAAACAAGTCGGCAGCAACAACTTTTGACAGTTTGGATTCTCAAAATCACGTAAAAAAATGACAATTTTTTAAAACTAATTGTAAAATTATAAAAATTCGTATTTTTACGTATTTCTGTTGAAATTTTCATTAAATCCAACCAAAAAAATCGAGTTCAGCGACTCAAAAAACATAACTATAGGTACGAATTTTCATAATTTTACAATGAATTTTGAAAAATTGTCATTTGTGACGTGATTTTGAGATTCCAAACTGTCGAAAGTTGTTGCTGCCGACTTGTTTTGACTGCATATTTGAGTTCAGCGACCCCAAAAACGTAAGTGTACGAGGTTTCACAATTTTACGAAGAAGTTCGTAGAAGTTATATTCAAAAGTTTGATATTGGCAAAAAAAGCGTATTTCAAAAACCAAAATCAAGCTACCGGCATAGGTTTTTGTTATGCAAAAAATATGAAAAAAATTCAGGAGTAATTTTTTTGACATTTTAAACCAAATTTCGGGTGGAGGTCATAAAAATTCCACCTTTCTCAAAATAGCGGGCACCCTAATATAAGTTGTGTGTGTGCGCACGTAAAACGTATTGGTATTAATGTTGATTACATACTTACTTAATCTAAATTAAGGTAATTTAAAAAAAACCCAAGTTCGCAAAACGATTTTTTTTCCATTTTCAGAGGTAAGTTTACAAGTGGACAGTTTAGATGGTTTTAATCTTGCGGAAATCTTGCCGATTGCGGAACTCGCCTCGGCTGTTCCCCTCCGTCATAGATAAAAAATATGAAAACCAATAATTTAATTGTTGTACACAAACTGATTTAGTACTATAAAAGGTCGGTATTTTTGTTTATGGGCAAATAAAGATAACACTAAAGATTCCAAATTAAGACGTCCAGAGTAAAAACGCCAAATATATACAAAACGTCGCCGACAAATAAGCCCACGTTCTCTCCCTAGCAGGACGATCAGTGGATTAATCATCGTCACCACTCCCCGAACGACTGCTTCTGGAGGAGCTGCGGGATGACGCTCCGCTTCGTCCTTCACCTGTAAAAAAAATCAACATTTCAAATCAGATATGAGTACACAACGCAAGGTAAGATAGATACAGAAGACTTGTACTTTTTTGTACAGGGTGAGGCAGAGAGGACGGATGGTTTTTAAAAAATCATAAAATAGTTAATTTTTACTCAAAAACAAATTTATTGGTGCAATCAGGTTCGCAAGGAAATAGCATTTGAGACAGTCAAGTGTGAAAAATCACATCAGGCATGTGGTGTCCGAAGCTGTTGATGCAGTGCTGGAGGCGTTCTTGGAAGTTTGCGTAGACTCTCTCCAACATAACGCTACGTCGTAATAATCACCAACTTCTTTTTCCCTGAATTACGACGGCGACGTGTTCCAACCCGACTTGTGTGGTTCCAGCAGGATGGGGCGACCGCCCACACAGCCAGAGCATCAATGGACGATATTCTTCCTCTCTTACCTGGTCGCCTTATTTCCAGGTTTAGCGATGTTCATTGGCCTCCTCGGTCCCCAGATTTATCCATATGCGATTTTTTCTTATGGGGACACCTCAAGGCTTAGAGTATACGAGAACAAGCCCCGAACTCTGGACGAATTGAAGGACGCAATTCGTGTGGAAGTCGCCCAAGTTGAGAGAGTATGTTGGAGATAACGCCCAAGAACGCCTCCAGCACTGCATCAACAATTTCGGCCACCACATGCCTGATGTGATTTTTCACACTTGACTGTCTCAAATGCAATTTCCTTGCGAACCTGATTGCTACTCGCACATACCAATCCTGAAGCTATCCAGCTTCTCGACAACTCCCAAGTAAACCGACGCCTGAAGAGGACCAAGCCATTGGACCTTGGATGCTGATGTGCAGCTGTAATGTGGTGTACGTCAATGGACTAACACTTATATAAACAATGCGGAATTTATGTGAAGTAAATATCTAGATAGTTACCTGTATAATACTTCAGATGTAACTAGTTGATATAGTATTAAAATAAACGCTCAAAAAAAAAAAATTTGTTTTTGAGTAAAAATTAACTATTTTATGATTTTTTTTTAAACCATCCGTCCTCACTGCCGCACCCTGTATAATGTAAGTGGGGGTCTTCAAAAAGGAGTGTCTCAAGTCCGGATCCTCGGGTTTGCCCACAGGGAAGGGGATTTACCAATTATAACCTTTTAGCTGCTACACCCGGATGAGCCAGCTGGCGCCGGCTATCTGCATGGTTTTACGATCATTCAGGTTCTCTGTGCTAAATACTTTTTTAGGAGAAACATGCATTATGGTCAATCTGGATGATTGATCATTGATGTTGCTGGCCCGAACCCCACTTCTATTTTCCATGAGATTGTGAAAAAAATATTTGGTTCGGAATTATTCCATGTACAGTCCCTTACTTGTCTGGCTTTTGGTTCCTCTTTGTCATCAGAATCGCTGCTGGAATCTCTGGGACGTCGGCAAACAGGTAACTCAACAGGGAACATCGAAGAGGAACCATTTGCGGTTGAACCGTTAGAAAAAAATAATCACGAAATAATTCATCTTCGTCATCACTATTTTCGAGAATATTCAATAGTTCCTGTTCAGTGTGAACGCAGCGCAACATCGTGAGTTCACTTTTTTTTTTGTGAATGCTAGGGAAATCAAAACAAACCAAACTGTTATCAAGCAGATAAGGTGGCAACAATCGTCTGTAAACATCGTTGGATCCAAGCAGTGCTGCTCCCTGTAGGGGTACTGGTGAAATAAAGACTTATAAACGCAACCGGTAGGTCGGGGGAGCGAGCACGAATATATTTGTGCATAGCACACCAAAGCAGTCTCGAGTTGCCCGAGTATTCTCGGGAATAGTATGGCATGTAAGACACTTCCACCCCGAACATATTCGGGCGTGGCATCGAAAAGGTTTTTTTTTTTAAAGGGGGAAAAAATTATTTACCAATACCTGTCTGCCCTTTGTGTCAGTGAAGGCAGCAGGATGGGTGGTAAAGTGAGACAAAGTCGTACAGTGGTGTCATGTATAGATGCGTAATCGGTAGAGTGATTCGAAACGGTAGATCACTACAGTTGGATAAAGCGGGTGATTTTGTACTTAACACGTTCAACGCGGGTGATGTCATATGACATCATGCCGTGCTTTCCAGGGTACGAGTGATGTCATTTGACATCAAGCGATTGGGGAGGGCGCTTTCAACTTAACGGTGCTTAGAGGTTGGTGGAAGGATCCGTATGGGCTGGGAAGGGTTTCTTTGTGATCCGTAGGTCATTATCTGTTGGATCGTCCCCTTCGGATGCCGATTGAAATATTTTTAGCTCTCCCAAAAGACGCTAGTGCAAATACGACGGATTTTTCCACAATGCATCAGATTTCTGTAAGTTTCTATATTTTTTTCATCATTTCTCGCCAAAAGTGGTGAATATATAGTCTGTAATTATATAATAACTTCTTTACTTATCGTTTTGGACTATTTCCACACAAAAACAGCTACAAAATACCAGATTTTATTACGTTATTCATTTTAGCGAATTTTCGAAGAAAATCAAGCTATTGCTCTCGCCTCAAAATTTGTAGAATGTGAATTTTTGAAAAAATTTTATGCAGAAATCCGTTTCAGGCTATTCTGAATCATATTCTGAAGTTTAACGCATTTTTTTATGTAGGTATGTATATATGTATGTATGTGTCATTCCAGACGATAACTGTCCGTAGAATTGTGCTAGAAACTTCAAACAAATTTTAAAATGTTAAGGACACAAAACGAAAGTGCAAGATCGTTGGCCAGCATGATCGGATTACATCTTCGGATTGAAATTTTAAAAAATGTAGTCAAAAATTTCAAAATAGCCTGTTTTTTGCGATTTGCTGTGCGAAATAATTTTTTCAGCATACTAACATATGGTATATTAAGAATCACCGTAAAATTTCCTATAAGAATATGTATCAAGTTTTCAAAAATTTCAAAGTTGAAAAATCACTCAAAAATCGAAATAAGTGTTCGCTAGTTGTAGTTCGCTGATTCATTTATATTTAATACCTACAAGTTGTAATAGTTATCATTATAATTTTGCATTCATTCCTGTAATTAAAATCTTTGAATACTGTTATTTTTGCCCTCTCAACTCGAACCAATCCTGTAGACAACTGTCGGCAAATTTAGTACTAAACAACTACTTTTTCTTTAAGTTCCTGCTTTGTAAAAACCTAAATTTCTATTATATCTACCTTTACAACTTATTCTGAATACCAATAAATCAAGCAGTTAGTTTACACTCAACAAATGCTGTGAAAATCGTGAGTTTTAGTGGGTGATGTCATATGACATCTCCCGTCGGGTGCGAAAATGATGTGTATTGCTGGTTTGCCTACTCATATTCTTTCCCCTCTCACGAGTGATGTCATATGACATTGTACTCGAAAAATAAACAAAATGGCGACCAAACCACTTCAAAGTGTTCGAAATATATTTCTTATCAAAAATAAAGGCGCCAATGTTAAATTTCAGGTAGAAAAATTTCCCGTAGGCGCCGTTGTCAGCTGTTTTCCTTCCCACGTTGAACGTGTTAAGTAACTCCACCCATCTCTCAGGTTTGCCCACAGAGACGGGAATTTACCTACTTATTTAGTTTTTTGAGGGGGGTAAGGGGTGAATTTACGAATACCTGTCTGCCTTGTCAAGGACTTAGGTCACCCCCAGAGGTGCAATGGGGCCTAAATCCGTGCTACATAGAGAGAGGGGAGTGTGACAGTACCATAAAAGATACAACTCGTACTAATAGCGTAATGTGCTATGTTCGGAGAAGATGATTTTCCGGTTCTCGGATCCTCATCTATTGCCAAACACAGCATTCCAAGAACTCGAGGATGACACATTCAACCCGGTGCGAGAGCCGGATAGACGCGCATTCTCTTGGATCTGACAGTAACTGTCACACTCCTCCCCTTAAAGACATACTTGATTGAAGAGCAAGTATGTAATTCAGGTGGAATAGTTTACTGGTTGAAAACTGATGCTCACTAATGAACAGCTGTATTGGTGATTGAGTATAAAAAAGAGAGATTAAAACAGGATGGATTGTCAATGAATCTTCATATTAAGTAATTATTAGGTAATTAACCCCCAATCAAAGACTGGAACAATCGGGAATAATATAACTTGCTCAACTTTTGAGACTTACAGTGGGAGGTGCCCACTTTGGGGACTTTCGAAAATGGTAACTATGACCTGGGAATAATAACTTGCTCAACTTTGGAAACTTATAGTGGGAGGTGCCCACTTCGGGGACTTATGAAATCGGGAACGATGCCCTGGGTTTGGGACTAAAGCCCTTGGGAGAAATTAAGTATGAAAAATAGAAATAATATGAGGGGAAAAATTGAGAAATTAAAAGTCAAGAACCAATGAAATTATTTATGTATCCAAGGGATTATAATGGGTATTCCTTCTGGAAACCCAGGCCATGTTTCTTCCGAAACATTAGCGACCACATAAATAATGGATCCGATTACTAGGCGTCAGCCGTACAAAATCCTAACCACGCTCTGCTACCATGTAATAGACTTAGGTCACCCCCAGAGGTGCAATGGGGCCTAAATCCGCACTCATAGAGAGAGGGGGATGTGACAGTACCATAAAATATGAGATACAACTCGTACTAATAGCGTAATGTGCTATGTTCGGAGATGTTTTTCCGGTTCTCGGATCATCATCTATCGCCAAATACAGCATTCCAAGAACTCGAGTATGATGCGTTCAACCCGGCAAGAGAGCCCGATAGACGCGCATTCTCTTGGATCTGACGGTAACTGTCACAGCCTAAAAAATATCCTCATTTTTAACGAATTTCGTGGTAAAGATTACCATTCGACCGATTTGGTTATCACCAATGTTTTCCCTGTGTTTTTCTGTTGGAAAACTATCAAATGCGAGACCTTCCATAATGTTTTTCGAGAAGTTTTAATACAAAGTTCAGAGTACGTTCTGAAGTAATAGGAAGAGCGGTGGCTCGAAAACGTACGTGTTTGTCTACATTTGTGTTCATTACAATCAGAAAGCACAATGAGCGTTACCCATGGGGCTGAAAATATCAAATTTTTTTCCAAAATCTTTTTTTGTGTTCATAACTGATGGGTAAAGTGAAATGGTTCAGGCGAAATCCCCGAACATTTACTTCTTTTCTAAAATTACCTACTGCATACATCAGCTCAAAAGTTGACAAACTGTAATGGATATTATAGTATCCATAAATACTTCCCGTTGCACTCTCGCGAGCAATCTTCTAACTAACAAATTTCCTGCCTGGTGGCTAACTTGCATCCCCCTGTGATAACTGTTATCTTGCCCGACTTTTTGTATTGCGCGTTTTGTCCCCCAAGATGAGCTTATTATCTGTTGTTAGTTAGTAGCTTATTGTTTCTGTTTTCTCTCCGATCAATTATGAGTAGACAACAGTGCTTTATGCGGGAATATAATACTAGAAATAAAGATGGGAAGAAACATTTCTTTTGTGTTCCCCATGATCCTCAAAAAAAACTTTGGTTTGACGCTGCTGAGGTATCATTCTAGTCCGGTCATTTTAGACATAAAAATAGTGATCAAATAAAGAAAATTCCGACAGAGCCAAATCTTCGTAGAGACCTTAGGTTTACCACAAGGAATAAAGTGTCAAAAGTCCCCATCAGTCCCATGTGAGCTTAGGGACTTATTCGGGGCCAAAGGTCAAAATTTTAGGTTTTTTGGATTTTTCTCGAAAACGGTAAGTTTTATCGAAAAAGTACCTCAGAGCAAAGTTGTAGATCTTAAAATTCTCTATAAAAATGGTCCCTATGATTTTTTCTCTAAGACCCACTATTTCCCAGATATTGCGCTTGTAAGAATCACGTTCTACATAATATGCACACATTTCCACACCACCTGTGAGGTAGTGTACTCGGCGCGTTTTTATCCCCGGTAGGCCTATTCCACGAACCTTTATGACGTTATTTTCAGGAACAATAATTATTTAATAGTATGAAGATTATTGATATGGGTTACTGAGTTTAACTGTCGTTCCAACTTTTTTTTATTACTTTAATCTGACTCATACTCTTCATATTCAACTTCAACAATCATGTTTTCTTCAATTTCTTCTTGTTCTTCTTCTTCTCCTTCCTGTTGATGAACGCTTAGAAATTGTTCAAATGAAGATGAATCAGTTTCTTTCTCTCAGTTCTTTCTTCTTTTCTGCTTCTTCATCCGCTTCATCGCCACAAAATAAGCAGTGGTTTTTAAAACAAAAGCTGGATTCACTTATTCGCGCTCTAGTATGAGGTGGACTTACTTCTGAAGTACTGGCCTGATCTTCCTCACGTTGTCTTTTTGATGCAGAGATGGAAGTTTTCCGGGTGTATGATTTTCTGCAATCCACGTGAATTGTAACGGACTTTTGGTTTCTTAAATAATCAGCAAACTCATCACTTCTCGCGACACTTGCATCGATTAAAGTTGGCATTCCACGACTGACCACAACAGTTTCATCTTCAGTCAAAAGTTTATTACAAATAAAGCAAAATTGTGACATTTTAAAAAAAATATTAATCAGCACTAACTTCAATAGTTGACGGTTTAATAGTTCGCACCCATCCTAGAATAAGGGTACAACTCAAAAATTGTCATTTTCGGCAAATCGCATTCAAATTTTTCTTCCACACCATTGGCTACCCGTTCTTTGGAACACGATGAACATTATTTATCTTTGCGAAACTTGTTTCCTACATTATTACTCTAACGCCCCATGGTGAATAAATAGTTTTTTTGACAGTGGGAAGGGAGTGGGGGGAACGGTTTTGTTGATTTTTTAAGAATTTTTTAGTTGTTCCAACTCAAACACTGAAATCTCACCCGTCAGGATCCAAAATGTTCAGAAAAGAAAGACACAAGTTAAAATTGTCCACACAAAAAGGAAACAACTCAAAACGAAACACAGACTATTTGAATTCATCTGAGTTGTGTCTTTCTTCCTAGGACGTGAATTAGTTACTCCGTCCATAGAAGAAAGACACACGCACTCTCTAGCGGAATTAGAGTGCCCTACACATATCTCCACCTTCTACAGACAAACTAGACCGTTTCTACTTCTCAGAACCACAACTAACTCAAAAATCGCGATTTAGGACGGGTATTCTAGGACGGGTGCGAGTTGTATTCAATAGTTGTAATAAATACGTATAGTCACTCGAACTGCTCGTTCAACACTAAAAGAAGCAGGTATACGTGAACGACACCACATGGACAAAAGAATAGGCAGATGTTTTTCAAGGCCAGATATTATTCAAGTAGAAGGGATTCGGTATTTCGGTAAGGGGCCGCCCTTATAGGAGACACTCAACATACCTAATACTGGTCGGACTCTTGGCGTCTGGGAATCTCTGGGAAATAGTGGGTCTTAGAGAAAAAATCATAGGGACCATTTTTATAGAGAATTTTAAGATCTACAACTTTGCTCTGAGGTACTTTTTCGATAAAACTTACCGTTTTCGAGAAAATCCAAAAAAACCTAAAATTTTGACCTTTGACCCCGAATAAGTCCCTAAGCTCACATGGGACTGATGGGGACTTTTGACACTTTATTCCTTGTGGTAAACCTAAGGTCTCTACGAAGATTTGGCTCTGTCGGAATTTTCTGTATTTCAATTGTCTAAAATGACCGGACTATTCACTATGGCTGATAGAAGTTGTTGATAGATAGAAGTTGAGTTGCACTCGTGCACTGAAAAACTGCTTTCAACTTGACTCATTTTAGTACGAAAAATGACGGAATTGAATAGAAAATATAATGAAACTCGGTTGCTTGCGGATGTTGTAAACAGAATGGTCGCTTATAGAGCAGAAATGTTTCTTTGTACAATCAACTCTACTGCTCCTGCCATGCGGCGATGGTGGCGCACCTTGTGGTGGAGCATTTCTCTCCATTGTCATCAAGGTCACTTGTTAGGTTGTCTCAATGGAGTCATGGATCTTACACTTTTTGTATCCAGCCGAGTGCACTGGTGATGTCATCAACACTTCGGAATTTAATAATTAAAAATCAACGACACATGTCTCGCGAAGAAAATAGATATCATCTCAACTTTTCATTATTTTCTGCATACTTTTGGTGAGTTTGCTGGGAATACAGCATCTTTCGGTAATTTTGATGCTATCATCATGTTCTACAGATCCAGAAATGATACTTTGCAATACAAAGTGCTCTTGATCAAATTTTAATGTGGCAGCAGATAGAAGATTGAGCGCTTGGTCAAAAAACAAGTATTAAACGGGGGTTCCACACACCTCCCACCCTCCAGCCTATAGTTTGGGTGGGGGTATAAAATTTAAAAATTGCTTATGCGCCCTTTTGGACAAACCCAAGAAAACACAGAATCGGTTGAGCCATTTGGCTCACAGACAATAAGAGAGGCAGACTTATTATATAAAAAAGATTAGATATAAAATTGTAAGAAAAATGACAACGACTTACGTTTGTCGGAATCAGATCCTGCTTCACTTCCACTTCTATTGTTCTGTTCAGCTCCACTGGCTTCTCCGTCGCTGCTCTTCCTCCCACCTTTCTCACTACCACTGCCTTCATGATCACTTCCACTGCCTTCTTTATCGCTATCAGCTTTTTCGCTGTCACTTGCGTCATTGGCTCTTCCTCTTTTAACACTCCCTTCATTGTCACTGTCCTCTTTGCCACTTCCTTCTTTTTCACTAGCACTTCCATTGCGCTGGCTGCCATCTTTATCACTATCATCCTTATCACTGCCTTCTGCATCACTTGCTTCTTTACCACTGCCCTCCTTGTCACTCTCTTCCTTGTCAGAATCCTCGTTGTCAGATCCTCGTTGTTTTTCACTGCCCTCATTATCGCTTCCTTCTTTATCACTGTCTTCACTCTTCTCTTTTTCACTATCACTACCGCTTTTACTGTCTTTGTCGCTTTTCCCTTTGTTCTTGTCTTTACTCTCAGTTTTCTTGGCTGAAACAAACCAATTAGAAAATAAGTCTTTATTGACACAATCGGAAGTTATTAAATTTACAGATTGCATTCAAGTACCTCCTCCTCAGATTTGGTCTCCAAGGAGAAGGCACAAACAGAAAAGATAAAAACACTGCATGTTCATTTTGCATTTCCTCATGTTGTCCCCAAGATAAAAAAAATGTGACACCCTCCTGACTTTTACCCCCCCCCCCCCCCCCCCCCCCCCGTGGTAGTTGTTTATATCCACCAACCCCCAATTGTGAAGTCAGTTTCAATTACAAATTCCTATAAGTCAGTTTCAGCAATAGGCAGAGCTAGAGTTTAACCCGCTTGTTATAATATCGTTTCATCGTAAGTAGTTATAAATTTTGTTGTGATTGGAACAACTACGAGCACTGCACAAGTGCAAACATAAAATTGGTTGTTAGGCTAAACGTTTACAATGCCAATTTTATAAATTTATCAGAATTAAACGGGCTCAATTAACATGACAACATGAAGAGTCGGGAATTTGTTCTTCAACTAATTCTATACGTCCATGTTACAATATGTGAGAAAGCTATACTGCTCACCCAACTTGGCAGACTTTTTTTCTTGGTCGATTACAAAGGTTTATTATTGAAAATAATAATTGTAAGATAGTAATTGGTGAGCTATTGCAGCAGCAGTTCAGTCAAACAGTTCTTGTGCACGAATCAGTTATTCTCAAAAAATTTTGTTCATTGACCTCAAACATAGGTATATAATTTAATTTAAGGTTGAACATACAAAGGAATCCTTATGGAGAAATAACGAGAAAAAATACTCAGTCATGCAGCATGACTAATAGAGCGAATGAAAAGTTAAAAAAGTTAGGCACTTAAATTCTGATTATTGAGGCCAATCAGGTCCTGAATAAAAGTTAGGGGACAGCCATGTGACGAGATTGCAAAGAAAATTTTGGAACACCCAGCCGAACTTGAAATTTTGTCAATTATGGCCAGCACTTTTGAGTAGGTAGGTACCATATTAAATTGCTCAAATGTCAACAAATGTTCTATATAAATCAATATAAATGGCTAAAAATTGTTAAATTTATGTTTCAGGCGAATTGTTGCTCAACTAAAGTTTATCAACTATAAACCAGAACATTCAAAAATTTATGTTCAAAATTACATATGCAGAAAAATTTACATAAATTTCATTAATATGTGCTGAAAAATTGATAAAAACTGCAAAAAAGCCACAAATCCGAAGTCTAGATTTAGATCTAGACTAGCTCATCCCCTTGAAATGTCATTGCCTTAGGATAGTATCATGTGTGCATGCGCAAACGTCAATATCTTATAACGTCAATTTCTCATGATCTATTGGTCCAATTCCATAGTTGGGTATAATTTGTTAAGATGTTTTTTAACTTAGCTGCTGTTGGTTGTTGAAACAAATGCACGTGCAGAAACCTGAGATTTTTAGCGACCAACGAAACTTCGAGACCAATAGACTAATATTGATTAAATAGTGTGCTACTGTGCTGGTTAACTCTTAGTATGGTCCCCTGTGTACTAAAATGGTGAATACCGTTGGACCGATGGTAGGGTATGCTGTGGGGTACATGAATTATAAAGCTGTCCACCTATTAGTATGTCTCGTAGACATGCTGTTCCGTTTTGCCTTCAATCATTACCTCTTACTCTTATTTTTTTCTTCCACTAATTCTATACGCCCTTGTTACTATTAGTGAGAAAGCTAAACTGCCCACCTTGGATGACGTCTTGGTTTATTATGAATGAATGAACACATGCTTTTATTATGAAAACTAATTTTTAACATAATTAATAATTATAGACATGCGTAATCATAGTCATAGATGACTGTCTGAAGAAGTTTGCCTTACTCCTTAATGGATAAACAAAATACAAAATTCATTTTCAAGGTAGAAATAATTATAGCCAAATAACAAATAAAGATACAAATGATAATACAAATAATAGTTGCAAACCAACATTGCACATAACAAAATCTCGTAAATTCTACAAATTAATCAATAGCAATAATAATGCACTATCCATATCTACTAATAAAACAATCGGTCAAATTCCGTTATATGCCCGCCAAGCTAAACGCCCAACTAATCTGCATTTTTACTAAGGGATTGACTACTTGATGTTATGTATTTTTGAGATGCGAGCTTGCGAGCATCCAAACCACCAAACTATACACGGTCAAATTCCATATCCAGTATTCCACATCTTCTTGGGGTCTTACGTCACCCAATGCCGTACATCTTCCGATAAAATGATAAGCATTTTCCACCTCCTGACTGCTACACAAATCACAAGTCTGTGCATTGGTGGTTCTAGGTCTATATTTCAGAGCCAAAAGATCGCCCCTAATTTTAAAAGCCCTTTCTGCTGTGTTGGAAGCTTCTAAATCGACTGAGGGGTACCACTTCACCATTACCACACTTAAGCGCTAAACACTGAGGGTGATTTCGCGACTGTCTCATCTTTTCCTCAAAGTTGGCATACATTATTCCACTAACCATTTCCAAACTTTTTTCCATTAAAAATTTCTGAGGTGTCAAAGGGATGTTGTACTTATTCCTCAAGACCCCCCACTCTTTCGTCCAATACACATTCAGCTCAATACATTTTTTGGCTAAATAATTCGGGAGACGGTCCTCAGATAACTTCTTGACTTTAAATATAAAACCAAAATGCATTCGAAGTGTATACACTGTTACATTAGGATCCATATTGTCTGATCCATACTGTATGTTATATTAGGATCCATGTCGTTCCATATTGGGGTAACCCCAAAAAAGGATGGAAGAAACGCCCACCAGTCAGTTATGGTTGTTTAATAAAAGCTATTCTCAAACGGTTTACCTACTTGGTTTAATTTAATAAACCTCTTAAAACATGGCGCAGTCAAGTTGTTGTGAGTGATGAAAGGAAAAAATTAGTGTTGTTGTTTGGTAAACCCGAAGTTTTTGAGAAGTTTGTGTTACTTAAATAGGTACGTGTACGTATTGTTGTTGAGTCGTCCCGCCTGTCTTTCATCATGTCGTCCGAATTCAACAAGCCAAGCATGCTAAGCCTTGATGGAGATCTAGCTGAGAACTTCCGTCAGTTTGAACAAGAAACAAAAAATTACATGATCGCCACGGAGAGTGACAAAAAACCGAGAGCAGTGCAGGTTGCACGTTTAACAAACTGGCTTGGACCCGACGCCCTTCGGCTGTATGCTAGTATATCTTCAACTGAGGAAGACCACGAAACTATAGTATCCATTTTTGACGCACTGAGACTTCACTGCCTCCCGAAAACAAATGAAATAATGGAAATGTTCAAGTTTTTAAGTCGTAAGCAGGCTGACGGAGAGCCCTTTGAAAAGTTTTATGCGGACCTACGCAAACTGATAAAAACTTGTTGTTTCAAGGACCAAGAAGACAGACATTTCCGCGCACAAATCGTACTTGGCATTCATTCCAGTGACTTGAGGGAGAAGCTGTTGCGAGAGAACTCCTCTCTGGATAAAGTAATAAATTACTGTAAAAGTGTTGTTGGCAGGGAAGAATGCCAAGTTGATTAACACACCGACCAAGTCCATCCAAGAAGTGCAATCAAGACCACCTCCTACAGGACCACGCGTACTGACATCATCAAGGGACAGGAAGAGGGACGAAAAATGCACTAGGTGTGCGTTGTTCCATCCCCGTGACCGCCGATGCCCTGCCCAAGGCCAGCAGTGTGGACGATGTGGACGGTTGAATCACTTTGCAAAAGTATGTTTTTTGAATAACAGTAATAAGTATGTGAAACAAATTGATGTTAAAGAGACTGATGAAGAAGATGTAGATTTTAGTATTGGGAGCATTTGTGCCATTAATGAAAATTATAGATTGACACAGAAAGGTAAAACCAAATGGACTGAAGTTATTAGTGTCAATGGTTCACCTATTGAATTCAAGTTAGACACGGGTGCAGAAACTAATATTATAACCCTGGATGTTATTCGCTTTATTGACGCACTTGATTGTGTTAAAAATACTAGGATTAAGTTGGAGGCATTCGGAGGTTTCAAAATAAAACCGATAGGCGAAATCGTACTTAGTTTGGAAAGAGGTAATGTGAAACTCCAAGTTACTTTTATTGTTGTTGATGTTAAATGCACCCCTCTTTTGGGGGTAGACACATGCGTCGATTTAAATTTAGTAAAGCGTGTTATGATAATGTTTAAACGTTGTTGCTCCAACAAAGCCGAGTTTATAGCAAAAAATTTAGACATTTTCAAGGGTATAGGGTCTTTTCCCGATAAATGCTCTTTGAAATTAAAGCAGGAGGCCACACCTAGGGCTTGCCCATCAAGACGTGTTCCCATGAAAATTAAAGAGAAATTGAAATTGACTCTCAATGAGTTGGAAAGTAATGGTATTATAGAAAAAGTAGATGAACCTACTGAATGGATCAATAACTTAGTTATAGTCGAAAAACCAGACTCTTCGCTTCGATTGTGCATAGACCCTCAATATCTAAACCAAAATTTGCTTAGAAATTTTTATGAAATCCCTTCCTTGGACGAAATGAAAACTAAATTAGCTGGTAAATCATATTTTTGTCTTTTTGATCTCAAACAAGGGTTTTATCAGGTCCAACTAGATAATTTCTCAAAAGAGCTCTGTTCATTCAATTCCCCGTATGGAATCTATCGGTTTTTAAGAGCACCTTTTGGGTTATGTGTTCTTCCGGAAATTTTTCAAAAGTTGATGCACAAATATTTTGGAGGAATAGAGGGGGTGATGGTCTACTATGATGATATTTTATGTTATGCTGCAACAGAGGAAGAGTTGGAACAAGTGGTGGAAAGGGTGGTTAGAGTAGCCAGACAAAACAATATTAAATTCAATAGTGAAAAAATGCAGTATTTTGTTAATGATGTTAAATTTCTGGGAGTTGTGTTTTCCAGTGAAGGTCATCATCCTGATCCCGATAGAATAAAATCTATCATGAACTTGCAACCACCGAAAAATGTCAAAGAGTTACAGAGCATTTTAGGGCTTATTAATTACCTACGCGAGTACGTGCCTAATCTATCAGAACTTGTAACTTCCATTTCGTCAGTTGCTTCAAAAAAATTCTGCCTGGGTGTGGACTCCAGTTCACGATGAAAGATTTTCTAGATTGAAAGAAATTATTGGTAGCATAACTACATTGACTTATTTTGACCCGTTGAAAACTATAGAAATTCAAGCAGATTCAAGCCAAAATGCCCTGGGGTGTGCCCTTATCCAGAATGGGAAACCTGTTCTTTATTCAAGTAGGAGTCTTACCCCTACCGAGTGTCAATATGCTCAAATCGAGAAAGAGCTCCTTGCCCTAACATTTGCTTTCAGAAAATTGCACACTTTTGTATATGGACACAATGATGTTATTGCCTACACCGACCATGCTCCTCTCACATCCATTATAAAAAAAGATATTGACAAAATTCAAAATAATAGGTTACGTAGACTGAAGATGAAGCTTATTCCCTATACTTTTACGCTGCAATATTTACCTGGTTCTAAAATGATAATTGCTGACCTTCTGTCACGCAATTTCATTCCTGAGCTGGTTGAAGACGATATCACTATGGGAGACTTTGTTCATACTGTTGGCGTGTCTCTAGCATTTTCAGATAAAGAGCTATCAAAATTCATTGAGGCTACATCTAGTGATGACACCTTGAAATTAATTCTTAAATATTTTAAAGATGGATGGCCTGACAAAATCAGTAAATCTAGTGATAATGAATTGTTGCATTTCTTTCAGCTAAGGGGGGAACTAACAGTTGAAAAAGGTCTAATATATTTCGATAATAGATTGGTGGTTCCCTCAAACTTGCGACCACAGATTTTAAAACTGCTTCACGAAACACATTTGGGTTTCAGTAAAATTAAAGAAACAGTTCAGAAATTTTTCTATTGGCCTAATGTTCTTGCAATTGTCCGTAATTATATTCAATCATGTGCTGTTTGCCAGCGATTTCAGCGTAGTAAGATAAAGGAGGAACTAATGCCCCACGAAATTCCTAATATCCCATTCTATAAAGTTGCTGTAGACATTGGTGAGCACGAGGGTGACGCATTTTTGTTTCTAATCGACTTCTATTCACGTTGGTTGGAAATTTCACCTCTAAAAAACAAAACTAGTAGTGCAGTGGTTTCTGCTCTAAAGTCTATTTTCAGTCGCTTTGGGATACCTCACACTCTGATCGCAGACAACAACCCGTTCAATTCTTACGAATTCTTGCAGTTCGCGGAGGAGTGGAATTTTAATCTACGAACCTGCAGTCCCCACCACCACCAAAGTAATGGGCTCGCGGAAAAAGCGGTTGGAGTAGGGAAACTCATGCTGAAAAAATGCGGATTTGATACAAGCGATTTTAATTTGTACATGTTGAACTACTGTAATTCTCCCGTGGCTGGATTGTCCTATTCCCCAGCCCAACTTTTGATGAGTAAGCGTCTCCGGTCAAAAATTTTGGTGTCAGTTTCGGATCTCAAACCTGTAGCTGTCAATGACCCTGCCGTTCTCGACAAGACAAAGCAAACTTTGAGTTATAATAGTAGCTCCAGAAAGCCAACAGACTTCCAATTAAATGAAAGGGTGCTCGTTCAAAATGTGCATTCTAAGATTTGGGAAACAGGAACAATTGTGGAGATTTTGGGTAATAGGTCTTATCTTGTCAGGATTGGCACCAGGGTCTATCGACGAAATTCAATTGTTATTAGGAAATTATATACTAATGAAAAGTCCAATTTAGGTTTTGATTATACAACTGACTTAGCTGATGATGAGCTCATATCAGATAGTGACAATCCTCATCAACCTACCCAAGTCACTGATAGTGACACTTCTAATTCCAAGAATCCGCAGGCCCCCATTGCTAATCCTGAGAGATTATGTGGCCCAGAGAATGGATCAGGGTATACCTCAAGAACAGGGCGATTGATAAAGAAGCCTCGTAAATATGATGAATATATTTAAAGCTAATTTTGTATGTACTTATTTTTCTACTTTTGTTTCTATGGTTGGAATTTATTCCATAATGAATATATTTTAAGCTACTTTTCGTACGAAGCTAATTATGTCCGTGTTTTTCTATTTTGTTCCCATAGTTAGTATTTCCTGTTCAGTGGTTTTATTGTTTATAATTTACATCTATTGATCATTTTCATCTATTGTTCAGTGGTTTTATTGTTTATAATTTACATCTATTGTTCATTTCGTTTTGATAATTTGAGGGGAGGAATGTTCTTAAGGGGGAAGATGTTACATTAGGATCCATATTGTCTGATCCATACTGTATGTTATATTAGGATCCATGTCGTTCCATATTGGGGTAACCTCCAAAAGGATGGAAGAAACGCCCGCCAGTCAGTCAGTTATGGTTGTTTAATAAAAGCTATTCTCAAACGGTTTACCTACTTGGTTTAATTTAATAAACCTCTTAAAACATACACAAAAAGCGGTTTCAGCTGGGTTTCCAAGAACACAATATAACCTGGCGTGCACCTCGGCAAGGAATACACCATTTTAACGAAAAAACGTAAAACCGCTTCTACACAGTCACTATAAGCAAAACCCCAAACCTGCGACGAATAGCATAAAATCGACCTCGCAACAGCATCGAAAACTTTCAACTTTTCCGAGAAAGAAATTTGAGAATATGACATAAAATTCTTCCACATAGTTGCAATAGCGAGCTTTGCCGTTGCCCTCTCTTCTCGCAGGTGCGGTGTAAACGTGAGAGTTGATGTCAATAAGACTCCCGAATATACCTACTGACAACTTCTATGTTATGACCTCGAAACCACTATTTTTCTTTCACACTATACCTTCCACCGTTTCTAAAAACCATGATTTTTGATTTCGTTAAATTCAGATCCAAACTCCATGTCGAACAGTATTCCTCAAGTTTATCAATCATTCTTTGCAGGCCAATCACACTGGATGACAAGAGGACCACATCATCAGCATACGATAAATGTCTGACCTTTCGGTCACCCACCCACACACCATCTCCCAAAAAATCGTGAAGATCATTCATAAATGATGCAAATAAAGTTGGCGAAAGTAGGCATCCCTGTTTAACACCTGAAACTGTCTGAAAATAATTCGTGGTGGAATTAGACGCAAGTCTCACGGCCGCTTCCGTGTACTCATAAAGACTAGGCGCTAATAAATTTCTCAGATACTCCCTCCATGGACAATTTGTACCACAGATAATTTCTGTTGATTCTGTCAAACACAGAGGCACAATCTATTTTTAAAAAAAGTCCAGTCATGCAGCATGACCCCATGAGCGAATTTTTGAAGAAATCTTTGACATTTCAGTCGCTATTGATTGTGTAGAGAAATTTTAGTTTATGATTTTGATAGACAAACATGGAATCAAATTATTAAACAAGCACCTACTACCTACGTTTCAAACAGCATGGTTCTAGGA
The DNA here is from genome assembly GCA_030762985.1 of Adelphocoris suturalis. NCBI lineage: Eukaryota > Metazoa > Arthropoda > Insecta > Hemiptera > Miridae > Adelphocoris > Adelphocoris suturalis. The sequence continues at coordinate 148,435,133 of CM061041.1, read as the reverse complement.
TTGGTTGTACAGGGATACTTCCATAAGAGTAGTTCAATCTGAATTTGGACAATGTTTCAGGCAAATATTACCGATTTTTGGTTTATTATTTCCAATAAAAGCCTATGTGATCGTGCAGCAAAACATTTTTATAACCCCCCTCAAACTTTGTCACTTTACGTTTCAAGGTGCGTAGAATCCAAATTTGAAATGTCAGTTCGCCGTTCAGGCCATAAAAGGCCTAAGAATTTACTTAAAAAACCCGTTCTTTCGCACATAGACTCCATTTGGGGTCTAGTTGGTCCTAACGTTTAACCATCCCGATCGCTTTACTCGCATAGATGCTATGGACCAAAAACGGGCGAAAAAGTGTCTTTTTCGAGGCTTTGAGTGTTAGGCGCACGCCTGGCACGCTTGTCAGGTGGTGACGGTGGGTGGTGAGGGGGGTGAGCGGGGGGTGGAGTGAGAGGAGGCGCCGCGGCACCATGAGGTGGGTACAGCGTTCCTTCGAGGCATGAATATATGTTTTTTTCTAGGTCATATTTGTGTGTTAATACCAATGCTTTTTCTACGCATATTTAATAACATATCCTCTCGACTTTTCGTACGTACTTAGATAATGATATTATTAAGGCAATAACTATTTGAATAGATAGGAGCTCAAATCGAGAAATATAAACATGCGTAGGTACCTATATAATTATAGAAGTATAGGTTGTGGCAACTCGAAATAGGACACGCCGAGGAGTATGGACGGACCTTATGACGTACGCAAGCCAACTAAAACTACTTACGATCAAACTCAATTGAAAAAATAATAAACCTTTGTGAAATAATTTGCAGCGTTTTTACAACTAGCGAACGGCATTATTTCGATTTTTGACTGATTTTTCAACTTTGAAATTTTTGAAAACTTGATACCTACATATTCTTATAGGAAATTTTACGCTGATTCCGAATATACCACATGTTACTATGCTGAAAAAATTATTTCGCACAACAAATTGCAAAAAACAGGCTATTTTGAAATTTTTGACTACATTTTTGAAAATTTCAACCCGAAGATGTAATCCGATCATGCTGGCCAACGAACTTGAACTTTCGTTTTGTGTCCTTAACATTTTAAAATTTGTTTGAAGTTTCTGCACAATTCTACGGACAGTTATCGTCTGGAATGACACATACATACATATAAACATACATACATACATACATAAAAAAATGCGTTAAACTTCAGAATATGATTCAGAATAGCTTGGAACGGATTTCTGCATAAAATTTTTTCAAAAATTCACATTCTACAAATTTTGAGGCGAGAGCAATAGCTTAATTTTCTTCAAAAATTCGCTAAAAGCGTAAACCTTAGACCTCCTTACTCTCAACTTTATATGAACCAAACTAGTCAAATTAAAAACGTTATCAATGGTAGAATAATTACGTCTAAACCCCGCCTGAAACTCATTAAGAACATGCTCGTCTTCCATCCACCTTGTTAGTCTCTCCAATAAGATCCCAGCATATAATTTAGCCAACGTATTCATAAAGGAGATTCCCCTATAATTATTAAGAACATTTCTAGCTCCTTTTGGTTTATTATTTCCAATAATAAGCCTATGTGATCGTGTAGCAAAAAATTTTTATAACCCCCCCTCAAACTTTGTCACTTTACGTTTCAAGGTGCGTAGAATCCAAATTTGAAATGTCCGTCCGCCGTTCGCCGTCCGGGCCATAAAAGGCCTAAGAATTGACTTAAAAAACCCGTTCTTTCGCACATAGACTCCATGTGGGGTCTAGTTGGTCCTAACGTTTAACCATCCCGATCGCTTTACTCGCATAGATGCTATGGGCCTGGCTCGCTTGGCAGGGGGTCACGGTGGGTGGTGAGGGGGGTGAGCGGGGGGGTGGAGTGAGAGGAGGCGCCGGCGCCGCGGCACCTTGTGGTGGGTACGGCGCCGGCGTTCCTTCGAGGCATGAATATATGTTTTTTTCAAGGTCATATTTGTGTGTTAATACCAAAGCTTTTCCTACGCATATTTAATAACATATCCTCTCGACTTTTCGTACGTACTTAGATAATGATATTATTAAGGCAATAATTATTTGAATAGATAGGAGCTCAAATCGAGAAATATAAACATGCGTGTATAATTATAGAAGTATAGGTTGTGGCAACTCGAAATAGGACATGCCGAGGAGTCTGGACGGGCCTTATGACGTACGCAAGCCAACTAAAACTACGATCATACTCAATTGAAAAAATAATAAACCATTGTGCAATAATTTGCAGCGTTTTTCATTATTTCTCAATTTAACAATGCAAATTGACCAGAAAGACGGCCTTATACGTATAAGGACACAGTAGAGATATCTACCACCAGACAATGCGTGATCCAACCACCAGATTTTCACATATAATCCCCCACCAACAAATTGACGAAATATATAAACTTGGAAGGTATCTTCTGAGATGGTGAAGAGGACCCAAAAACGAAGGAATTAAGCACCTAACAATTAACTGCAAGTTCTGATGAGGTCAGTACAAGGCGAAAGCGCTCAGTAATAAACTTTATGATTTGAGGAGCCCTCAAAAATGCTCATCCCCCAAAAACCATTACCTTATACGGATAAGGCAACAACCCCTAACCAAAATGAATTTTTTGTTTGTATATTATACATACACACTAAGGGACCTAGTTTCCTTTGTGTATAGTGATAATAAAATATGTATGCATTAAGGCGCACAGGGGGCATTTAATATTAATTAAAGCAGGGGTGCCCACAGGGGGGGGGGGGGGTCACGACGCAAACTGCGTCGTTAAAATTTGGGGGGGGGGGGGGGGGGTTAGAAAAAAGAGTATTTTTTAAATTTTTTTATGAACAAGTAATAAGATTTATACTAACAATTTGCTAGCGTCAGCTGTTTTCAATTCGAATTACTTTATTGGATGGTTCTTTTCTTTCTTGGATGGAATTACTTGTTGGTTCTTTCTGCAGAGAAAGATGTGATGAGTCTATATCTAATGAGGAAATAATTGATGCATTTTCGTTATCATCAGCACAAGGAAAAAACCTCTCTGTCGATTGTAGCAAACCTAATAAGGCATATAACTAATAACGTTAAATATAATATACTTTGGCTTGTTTAGCTATAGTAGCCTAAATGGTGTATTTTGAGCAATGTATATAGTTACTGTAGATAATTGAAATTCTACATATACTTATTGTACTTGTTTTACCGTCAATTAAAAATTAATTACTTACATTTGTAAAACAAGAAATACAACATTCTTTATCACATCAGTGTATCATTTACATTACCTATTTAATAAATATTTTAGGTGGGGGGGGGCTCGAGTCGTTGCGCTTGGGGGGGGGGGGGGGCACCCCTGATTAAAGTTCCATATGCTCCTGGAATTGAAGAAGAGCCCAGGGAAGAACCCAGGAGGGTTCAGAGCCGAGTGGGAGCGGGACACAAAACTCTCCGAGATGCTGGATGACGGAGGCGTTAAAGGCATAAGGTCTCGACGGAACGTGGAAGGCCGGGTTTCCAACTCACGAACAATGAGCCTCATTCCTTTCACCTTATGCCTTTAACGCCTCCGTCATCCAGCATCTCGGAGAGTTTTGTGTCCCGCTCCCACTCGGATCTGAACCCTCCTGAGTGGTTCGAAAGGTTCGTCATGGAAACGCGACGCCACGAGATGTGGAAAGTTCACCAACTCATGAAGATGCAACAGGAGCTCCTTGCCTCTGAATACAAGAAAAGAGGCGTCCTCGATAAGATCCTCTCCGCTCTAAATGAAAGGGAATGAAGTTCTATGTTATATATATATATATATATATATAATATGACCGCATGAAATGGCTCTACAAGAGCATATACATATTCAAAAAATAAAATTTTTAAGGAAAAACGATTGACAACATGAAACTAATTTTGGTTTATTATTTCCAATAATAAGCCTATGTGATCGTGTAGCAAAAAATTTTTATAACCCCCCCTCAAACTTTGTCACTTTACGTTTCAAGGTGCGTAGAATCCAAATTCGAAATGTCCGTCCGCCGTTCGCCGTCCGCCGTCCGCCGTCCGGGCCATAAAAGGCCTAAGAATTGACTTTAAAAACCCGTTCTTTCGCACATAGACTCCATTTGGGGTTTAGTTGGTCCTAACGTTTAACCATCCCTATCGCTTTACTCGCATAGATGCTATGGGCCAAAAACAGGCGAAAAAGTGTCTTTTTCTACGCGCACACGCCTGGCACGCTTGGCAGGGGGTCACAGTGAGTGGTGAAGGGGGGGGGGGGGGGGGGGGGGGGGGGGGTGGAGTGAGAGGAGGCGCTGGCGCCGCGGCTTGTGGTGGGTACGGCGCCGGCGTTCCTTCGAGGCATGAATATGCCAAAGCTTTTCCTACGCATATTTAATAACATATCCTCTTGACTTTTCGTACGTACTTAGATAATGATATTATTAAGGCAATAACTATTTGAATAGATAGGAGCTCAAATCGAGAAATATAAACATGCGTATATAATTATAGGTTGTGGCAACTCGAAGTGGGACATGCCGAGGAGTCTGGACGATCATACTCAATTGAAAAAATAATAAACCTTTGTGAAATAATTGGCAGCGTTTTTATATTTCGGCTTATGATTTTTTCAAACTACTAGAAAAGAATTTTGATTTTTGTTAATAATAAAAAATATATATATATATATATATATATACCTATATATATATGTATAATATATCTACATATAAAAAAGCGTTAAAATCCAGGAATCGTTTCAGAATGTCTCAAAAGATTTCTATGAAGAAATTTTTTGAAAATTTTCATTTTAAAATTTTTGGAGCCATTGCAATAGCTTTATTTTCTAAGAAAATTCGCTAAAATCGATAAAAACTGCAAAAAAAAAAGCTAAAAATTCAGAACCTCTATTTGAATAGCAGGTTATTATTTAGAATACGTTTTTTGCCATAAAATTAATGGTTAACGATTTCCTTGCACTCAAAAAGCTCAAATTTCAAAACTATTCAACATTATACAATACGATAATTTACAAAAATTCGCTCATACGAACTTTTTCTGTAGTTTTTATTGATTGTTTTGCACATATCATTGAAATTCAAAGACATTTTTGCTGTACAATTATGTGCATAAATTTTTGAATGTTCTAATTTATAGTTGATGAACTTAAATTTGAGTAATATTTCGCTAATCAATGTAAACGTAACAATTTTAAACCGTTCTTGCCATATTTGGTGCTTTTCAACCCTTTTTCTGAAATTTGGCCAATTTAAAGTGCTAAAAATGTGCTGGCCAACAAACTGATTCTTTCCTATGAAATATTTGGTGTTTGGCGAAAGAATGGATTTTTGATATTAATCCTAAGGAGAGTTACCGTTTGGAATGACATACACACACACACATACAACCAAATTTTTAAAAGTTCCAGTCATGCGGCATGATCATATGAGCGAATTTTTATAAATGATCGTATTGTATTCATGTTCAAATTCTTTTGAAATTCGAGCACCTTGAGCACTCTAAAAAAAATCGCTGGAGTAGGCTTTTTTCTTTTTTACATTATACAATTTTCGTTTTAGAAACATTAAATTAAAGGTGACGCGATATACATTAAAAGTACTCAGTCATGCTGTATCGCTAATAGAGCTAATTTTTGAAGAACAGTTTGAATAAAACTGAGGAGACAGCCATGTGACGAGATTGCAAAGAAATTTTAGGACACTCAGCGAACTTGACAAATTGGTCAATATTATCACGATTAGTGGCCCCATTTCTTTCGAAATTGGAGGATGGTTATTTATACAAGCACATGTTACATTATACAAGCACAATAAGTGAGGAAGCTGTTCAGCCTACCCAAACTAGTAGATGTTTTGACATGAATATGTCTACTGGCTGGCCTACGAGCGTGCAAAATTTGTACTTACTGTAAAATGCAACGGTTTTTTTCTACTTCTATTAATTTTCACGTACAACCAATGCGTTACTAGCGAAGAGTAACTCCCTTAGTTTTCATAGCAGGAAAATCGTTCTCCACTTTTTGGAATGCTCTCATTTTATCACAACATCTAATGATCCCCAATCCATTGTAGTGTCAAGGATAGCTGATATATTTCGCTAAGTTATCTATATTAATAACATCGTTGGTATGTCTGTCTGTACATTGATTAGAATCATGAAATTTTGCGTTTCTTTTCCGTTTCATGCTTCTTGTGGACGATTGGTACCATTTTCTCAATTTTTCTCTGTCTGTCTGTCCGTATGTTTGTCTGCTTTTCACGGTTACAGGGGTCATTGGACAACTGATATGAGTTGGGGAAAATGTCTGCATCAGTCCAACTTATATTATAGGCTATTTGAAGTTTTTAAAATTTGAGCCAGAAGGGGTGTTTTAGGGGAAGGGGAGGGGGTGAAATGGGGAATCTTGGACACCATTGAACGATCTGGTGTTCACCAAAATTATATACTCGTACAATCCATTCATAGGGACTTCCCTGTTATGCATGCATTACTTACAAATATGTTTCTAGGCTGCATTTCAGAGGTTCAAGGGTACAGAAAATAAACAAGGGCATTGACAAGGCTCATAAGGGTTGAGAGGAATAAACCAAAACTGAAGATATGAATTTAATTTATAATGGTTGAAATTAAATTCAATGCAAAAGGAAAATTTAATTTAGAACATAAAACGTAAACTTTAATTATTTATAATGATAATTATGAAATATAATATGAGTGTAATGTATAATATTATATTTACAAAATAAATATAATATTAAATGATAATATTAAATAAATGTAATAAAATATTATATAACAATTATAATCTTTCATAAAACACAAAAATTCAATTTACGTAAACAAATAATGAGCAGTCATCATCATCAGTGGCTTCACTATCGTCTTGCCGATTTAGCTCGTCTTTGCTCCTGAAAATCAGTATTGTCGTTGTTAGGACCTAGTTTTTCCTAACATTGAATTATTACCTCTATAGGGTATTTATTTTATTAGTCATAAAATTTTTGGTTTTACTGCTTTTCATATATGGCCCCGGGACCTAGTGTCCCATCCGATATATAAACGACAGTAGAACAAGAAGGGAGCTTGTATTGATAATTCGCGTAAAGCGAATTATATAGATTTTGATACTGAGTTCGTAAAATGGCCCCGGGTTGATACCCATCCAATTTTACGAGTTAGTAGGAGAATCGGGAGCTCAGAATTTTATGCGTGAGTTTTAACCAACCTATAAAATGCCCCCGGGTCGAATGACCTATCCAATGTTATAAGTAGAGACCAGGCACGTAGCCAGAGGGGGGGTCCATGGGGTCCGGACCCCCCCCCCCCCCCCCACCGAAATTTTTTGATGAATTAAAAAATTATTCATGGTTAGGGTAGTATCTATTATTTCACTAGCACGAACTACCAACAGAGAATATTCGTCTGATGTGAAATTCTTCAGAAATTATTTTTATAATACTCATAGGTTCTGCTAATAGCTCCAATACGTAGAGGTAAAATTCCTGAGATAAGAAGTTAGATATTTCGGTATACGGACATGGGTCATGTATACGACCTTAAAGGCAGATGAACAACGCCTCTAGCACTATACCTGATCAACCCGTGTAAGCCTTGCCGTGTAGCAACTCTTCATACCTTTTAGCACTCCACATTTTTATTATGGTGGTCAGAAGCATTCTGACATCTTCCCCTGAAGAGATTCCTTTCTCTCTCTGGAGGACAGTACCACAGAGGAAGAAAATTCTCTCCGAATCTCGTATTCCCTCGGCTAGCCCTTTCACTTCATCAGCAAGGAGTGACACGCCGACCCCTCCCTGAGGTAACTCGTACTGCTTTCCTTGCAGACGCATGGCTCTCTGCTACAGCATGTCCCATCTTAATGTGCTCCAGCCTCTTTGAGAATTTAACATCCCGTCCCCGAAGCCTCTTATGAAATAGTTCTGAATAGGATCAGCATTTGGTATTGATATTATGCTTTGAGTACCTACCACAGTTGGTATTCAGGTTCGCAATATTTGGATGTCTGGAGCGTATATGTAGAGTGAGTTCTCTTCTTGTAAAGCCTCTAGAACAATGGGGACATTGGGTTGCATTGTCTCTTTGACTATTCACCAAGGTATCATCCATGTTACACAGCTACATAATTACGTTGCTCCAACGATATCACAACAATAACAATAATTAAGTTAACATTTTTGGAATGAGTGAATGAGACAGAATTTGGCACTCAACTTCGAAGTAGGAATTTGAAGAAGTATGACTGGTAGTGTGAACCTGTCTGGTACGTTTTCCATCGGTGTTTGGTAAAAAAAAAAAAAAAAAAAAAAACGCGATCTAACGCTTCGAAAATCGATTTTCTTGCGGAGCGGAAATTCACACAACACATCACCATCCGTTCCGGGATTAGAAAATTCATAAATTTACTTCATGGGATCTTGCAGTCTAGGGTAAATTTATCTATCCTATGTGTGTCACGGGGTTCTGTATTCCGCCCCACACTCCTTAAAATATCCTACAGGGAGAATGTTCCTAGATGTCTTCCTAACTTTTACGTTACGGGATCCTGCAGTACCTTAGAAATTAAGATTAGGAAATGATCAACTAAATACCTAAAAATTGAACTTTTGTTGTTGTATAAAGATCAAGATTTATCATGGTTGTAAAAAATTGTTTTAACTGTCACCTAAAATCCTTATTATGTACCTACCTATTAAATATTTTTGCCTTATTAAAGATAGTATTTCATCATGTTTGTAAAACATTTCTTCTCCTGTGACTTAAAATTCGTATTTTAAAATGTATTGAAATGGGAAGAGAGCCGATGGGCGAGGGGGGGGGGGGGGGGGGATCTTGGATCCCCCCCTCCCCCCCAAGGCAAAATCCTGGCTACGTGCCTGGTAGAGACGAGATTTTACATATTTTGCATATTCAGTTTTTAGTCTCTGAATGTTCATAGGAATCCCTTTTGGGGAGTTTTAAGCGGTTTGCAACCATTTTAACGCAATTAAATGTCACATATTTTTGCATATTTACGTCCAAAAAGCATATTTTTAGGTTTTCGAATATTTTTTGAATATTTGGATAGTTTCAAGTGAAAAAAATCGCCGGGAAATGATTTTTGTGAAATATACGATTGGTACCTACTTGTTTGGTCGCGCGCCAATGCTTCACCTCGCATGAGTAGTAGGTAACAGCGCCCCTCCGGTCATTAAAGAGACTGCACTAAACAAATGATTTTAAATCAGGTGAATGAATTCAAGTTCAAATTACTTCTTCTCATAGTTCATTCAGTTTATGAAATCCCGAATTTGCTCTTGTTTTCACTCTCAATTTCTCTATCTTGCTTTCAAACTTCTTTGTAGAGCAAAGTTGAAATGTCTACTAGCCCTCTTCTGCCAACTCTGTGGAAAACAGGTAGGTAAGCGCTTTTTCGTTTTCTAACGAATCTATGAATTAGTTAGGGTACTTTTCTGTTCCGACATCGGCAACTTCTGAAAACACGGTATTTTTTTTTTTAATAATATAATTTCTTCTCACAGCTTGAAATTGTCACCAATTCTACATAAATATGTAATCTAAATAAGAAGTAATGCCTATAAACATCGGGCGGGCGGGCGTGTTGAGGACAAATTGACTTAATATTGCTATATACAGCAAATTCTGGGTTTCTGTAAGTAGTCTAAAAATCGCAGAACCCAACTTGACAGCAGAATTCTTGTCTACTCACAAAACGTTTTTTAGGGCGCATAATATTGGGTCGTTTTGCATTTTCGCGCCCGATAATAATTCGAAAGTACCATTGCGATACCTGCATTCGACAATTCAATATCTCAGTGCACTAAAAATTTTTGGTTTACTTTTCAAGATGCGAAGAATCCAAAAATCGAATTGAAAAAATCTGCCCGTCCGCCGTCCGCGGCTTTTCTCCGAAAATACTAGACCAAACTATTGGAAACTTGTGTTAAAAATCACATTTGGGGTCTAAATGGTCCTACAGGATCGGCATCAATTTTGTCAACCCTAAAGGGTTATATTAAAGGGCTAAATATTAAAACAATCGAGATATTGAAACCATTTCAACCAACAGTTATAATTTTATGCTTGTCAATGATAAATGTAATCCCAAAGAATCGATTAAAACCACCCGCAACGCTGTACGTTGAATAGTTCGCTTTCCCTAAGGGAAAAAACGTTCGAATTTCTAAGCACGAGAAGATGGAGAAATCGGATCTATTGAATAGACGATCAAGCTCGAAATTCCATCAAAAGTCGCTAGATAGTGATACTGGAATACATAAAAATTGCCTTGTAAATATCAGCGGATATAAGGCCAATATTGGAATTATCAGGTGATATAGTTCTAATGGAATTTATGATAACGTTGCAAAATCGAGTTTATTAACTATTGTTCCGTCCGATGTTCCTACTAGTGAAGTATTGGTACCTAAATTCTAAATTTCATCTCTTAAATTGCTCCGAAGTCTACCTAATGGTAGCGGAAGCATTGTGTTTACTTTCGAGAGATTTAAAATTTGTGGTCTCCACTAAAATCAAACAGCCGTTGTTTCTTTACAGTGGTAAAACTTCCTCTCGCATTTTACGTTTTAGACTATTCTGAGCAACTTTCGTTCGGTGTCTTTCTCTCTTTATCTCTGTGTGTGTATCTGTGTATGTATGCCCACAAATCCTTGTAACAAGCTTAATTTCCACAATATTGAACCGGTTCTTACGAAATTTTCATGGTATGTGCGGGTTAGGGTGAAGATGGTCCCCTATGAGTTTCGTAGTTCCCAAATCAATACTCCACTAGGCGCATGCGCAAACCTAAATTCCAACAACCATAATTTTCTCACGCCCCCGTTGTGCGATTTCGCTCAAATTTGGAGGATAGGTGGAAGAGGTTAATTTGAGCATTCCTTAACAATTGCAACATAATCCTATCATTAGTAGCTATTGCGCATGCGCAAATATGTATTATTTTGTTGGTTGTTCGTTCCACTACAGTTTCCCGTTATATTAATTTACGAATAAAATCCCAATTAAAATGAAGCAACAACACAATAAATAGAAGCCTGCAAGGGTTATTGAAATAGAAAAGATTAGAATAATCTAGTGCAGCAGTGTTTCTATTCTAACCTAGCATATTGCTGGTTTTAGTTTTTTCACATTTTGTTATGTTTTTTTATCTCAGTTTCATGCCCTATATTTTATTTCGCCTAGGTAGGTACCTACTTATATAATACAATTGAGTGATATTGTCCAAAAAATGATATTTTCACGTGGAAGTAACAGTTGAGGATAAACCTGTAAGACAGCTAGTCCACATAGGTATTAGAATTTGCATGCAGTAAATCTAGGATAATAGTATAATAAATCTAGTGCTCCTCAATTCATCGATAGGTACCAATTCGTATTTATCGTAATTTTTCACATTCTGATTAGTTATTTGGACAATATTTTTTCTAAGCAGTATTATGCTTTAATAATCTATAGGTTGGTTTATGAATATAAAAGAGTCCGTGATTTCAAATCATTACAAAAAGCCATTGAGCACCACCTTCTAATATGAACGTTTGACTGTTTATCATGCGCAAACCTAAATTACAACCACCATAATTTTCTCACGCCCCCGTTGTGCTCACTCCAAAAGAATTGCAAATCCACAACTGTTCATCCGACTGGACTGAAAGATGGTCCACTTTCACCGATTTCCATAACCAGATCGTGGTTCTGAATGAGGGAATTCTAAACAACCCAAGAATAATAATTTAGATTAGCTACCTACTTGAAGAGACTATCTTTGAACCTACCACCAAACTATAATATCAAGAGAAATTTACGACATAGTAACTAATTTTCCTGTTCAAATCAATTTTTCTAAGCACCCAACGTCACCTATGCTATAATGAAAAACGCTGCAAATTATTACACAAAGGTTTATTATTTATGTATTAGACAGCCCTTCTACGCAGATCATTGGTCTATAATTATTAAACCCCATATGTTATATATGATCAGAACATGGCGCATCGTGCCTCCGAGAAGGGTTCACACTTTTACAGTTCCAAGACCCCGCAATTTTACGCTTCACAAAAAAGATGTTTAAAAAAACGGGAACATTATGCTTGAAGTAATTTACGTTAGGACATGCGCAGAATGGAATAATTATTTGAGAAAAATGAAATTGGTAGGGTACAATTTACAGCCTAACTAACGAATTCTTATAAAATATGTACATTTTTCGGCACACTTTCGTGCACAATTTTTCTAAACGATCTAGTTCATTGCTGATAACCTTTTTATAACCTAAATGTTGCTGAAAAACGTAAATTTAACGATTTGTATCCGTTTTTACCCATTTTGAGTGATTTTGATATCACCTTTTTTTTGGAAATTTTGCCAATTTAAATAATTAGCGAATTTATTTAGAAAATGAAGCTATTGCAGTGGCTCGGAAAATTTAAAAATCAAAACTTTGGAAAAAGTTCTTCGTTGAAAACCGTCCTGAAATTTGCGCTTTTTCATATATATATATATATATATATACATATATATATATATATATATATATATATATATATATATATGACTGACCTGTTGTCGCTTTCTTGTTCTTAGATTACAGTTTAATTAATATTACTAGTCGGTTAACCGTGCGTTGCACAGACCCACATGTACGAGTCATTTTTACTGTCTCATTTTACCCAAACGTACCTTTTCATTTTTACCCAGCAGTCACAAAAAGGCTTCAATCCAAATTTCAGCAATAACGTTTCAACTTGTACATAATTAATTTTTGAACGAAGCGTCCCCCTCAATATAACCAACTTAATATAACCTTAGTTACGTTGAAACTATTTCTGAATAATATTGCTACTGTTAATAAGGCGTTTTAACATACATTTTTGATATCAATCTTTACAAATAGAAACTGCTCAGCTCAACCCACCAAAATCGTTTTGGTATCGTTGAATTTGTTATCGAAAGTTCTTTACGCCTGAACCCACCCCATCAACATTTGACCTGAATAGGTCAGGTCGACGTATGTCCAGATTTTAGTAAATATGTCGTGGTAGCAGTATATATGTTACATTACAGTATATATGTAAACATCTTAACTGTGTTGCGTAAACTTGTGGGGTCTTGGAACTGTAAAAGTGTGAACCCTTCTCGAAGGCACGATGCGCCATGATAATGGCTTTAAATTTTTAACAAGCTTCCTGGTGACAATAAAACTTCAACCAGCTTATCCGTTTTCAAGAGTGCTTTACCACAATATTTACTCAGTGATCCTTAATACAAATAGAGAAAAAAAAAAAAAAACAAGATACAAGAACAAGAAGAAGCTTTCTTTAGCACAGATCAGATGCAATCAGATGGAAAAAAAAAAAACCATTAATACAAATACTTGTTTTTATCTATTTATCGTCAGTGTTCATTCACTTTTTTTCTCTTTTGGTATTTGATGACTACTTTTTAGTTCATGATAACATGTTTTATTTGAATTGTTTTAATTTTTTTTTTTTTTTTAATTTGTTAAATTAGTAATTTGCACAACTAATTACGGCTCCTCCTCCAGCACAAGTTTCACTTAACGGGGGTAGTAGCGTGGTACTTCAAATAATTGTTTCTTCTTTTTGGCGTTTATTTAAGTTTATAGAGTGCTTATGTTATCAATGATAACAGAGCCCTTCACAACATGGCATTCATTTTTGCCAAACGTGGCACTAAAAAATATGGCAAAATGGCACTTATTTTGGCCAAACGTGGCTTTTATTTGCGCCAAAGATGGCATTTATTCTTCAAAATCCAAACTTTTTTTCTTTTTTTTCCCCATGACCTTGCAATGACCCTTTCCTTTTCAAGCACTAATGGCTGTAATCCTCGGACGTTGGAGACCTTAATCCTCGGAAGGGGATTCCCGGTCGTTGACTAGTGAGCTTGCCCACATGAAAAAGCCCTTGTTAGCTTGCCATTTTTGAAAATTTTGTTGAAAAAATACTTGAAACCCCAACTTTTTGCGAATTTTCCCAGACTTTTTTTTATCACAAATTTTTAAGAAAATTAGGCGAAAAATGGCACAAACGTGGCATTTTTTCCAGAAATTGGCAAAAAATGGCTTTTTTACCCAAAAATTGGCCAAACATGGCACTTAACGATGGTGCCATTGCAAAATGGCACTTGAAGGGCTCTGGTTATCATGTATAAATTGTAAATAAATGCAAATTTAAGAAAAAAATTGTGTAATAATTTGCAGCATTTTAACTGAAGAATTGAAAACATTTGCGTGCAGGATGGTGGTGGAGAACTCGGTCAGAACGTCAAGAAGCGGAGCGGAAGCCTCTGGCGGCTCCTGTCGCTCGGGTCGTCGCGAACGCGTCGCGTGAAGACGGCCTTCCTGTCGTCAGCGTCGTCCAGCCGAAGAAATCAACGACAAAGTGAGTGCAGAACACGTGGTGTGGGGCTGGCTCTACATACTTCTCTAATGCTTACTAGGGAAAATGAGGATAGTATGTTACAGTGGCGTAGCTAAGTCATTTCTCATGGAGGGGCAACAGTCAAGGATTACGTTTTATTTTATAGTTTTAGTATTCAATTCTATAAACTGTCAAACTTTCATATAAGTAGATATTCAATTGTTTTAGCGAATTTTTGAAGAAAATTAAGCTATTGCTCTCGCATCAAAATTTGTAGAATGTGAATTTTTGGAAAGAAAATGATGCAGAAATCCGTTTCAGGCTATTCTGAATCATATTCTGAAGTTTAACGCATTTTTTTATGTATGTATATATGTATGTATGTATATATGTATGTATATATGTATGTATGTATGTATGTATGTATGTGTCATTCCAGACGATAACTTTCCGTAGAATTGTGCTAGAAACTTCAAACAAATTTTAAAATGTTAAGGGCACAAAACGAAAGTTCAAGTTCGTTGGCCAGCTTGATCGGATTACATCTTCGGGTTGAAATTTTCAAAAATGTAGTCAAAAATTTCAAAATAGCTTGTTTTTTGCGATTTGTCGTTTGAAATAATTTTTTCAGCATAATAACATGTGGTATATTCGGAATCAGCGTAAAATTTCCTATAAGAATATGTATCAAGTTTTCAAAAATTTCCAAGTTGAAAAATCAGTCAAAAATCGAAATAATGCCGTTCGCTGGTTGTAAAAATCGGTAATATTCTTCAAAAATTCGCTCATGGGGTCATGCTGCATGACTGGACTTTTTCGTAATGATTAGGAATCACGTACGCTTTCATATTCACAAACCTACCTATGGATTATTAAAGCATACTATTAGAAAAAATAGTATCCGATCAACTAATAATCAGAACCTTGAAAACTACGATAAATACGAATACCTACGGATGAACTGAGGACCACTAGGTTTATACACTGGACTTACTGCCTGCAAAATCATATATTTATGTATGTGGTCGTTTCTCATTTATAGGTTTATCCATAATAAATTGTTACCGACTTGTTGATCTGGACAATGTCACTCAATAAATTGTATAATATAAGTACGCGGAATAAAAAACGGGGCATGAAACCGAGAGGGACAAACAACAAAATGTAAACAAAACAAACTCAAACCAGCAATATGCTAGGTTAGAATAGAAATACCTACTGCTACACTAGATTGTTTCAATCTTTTCTGTGAAACTGATTCAATCACCACAGAAAACTTATATTTTTCTTTTCATTACGTGTATTTTAACTTTGATTTAATTGGTAAATGGTATAATACAAACGATATACCAAAAATCAAGAATTAATTACAGAATACGGGAAACAACTAAGCTTGATCAAGTAGGCAGTAAAAAGTAGAAGTTCGTAGGTAAATTTGGTGGATACTGAAAAATCGCATATGGGCTAGCCCCAGAAGATAGTGGGGAACGACTTGCTTTCAGTTAACAGTATCCACCATGGAAGAAGAGAAAGTTTATTTTCTTCCATGGTATCCACATTTCCGTTTCGCTGACTAGGTGATTTTACTCCTCTCCGAGGGGCTGTAAAATATCCACGCAATTTTGCCCCTACGCAAACGAACCTAATAAAAATTTCTCTATTTCTAAGGGCGTCTATAGTTGCTAGGCAAACGGATCCATATAATAATAGTAGCAATTGTGTTTTGCTAATAAAATTATCCAATTGAAGGTGTCAGGTACTGAAGTTAGAAGCGTAAAATTATTAATTTTGATTGTATCCACCTACCATGAACTTCTGCGTCCTCTCTAATTCATGGAGGGGCTCTGCCCACCCTGCCCCTCCTCAGACTACGCCACTGGTATGTTAAAAAGGAGGATAGCATCTTAAGAAAAGGAGGATAGTTTCTTAAAAACGCTGCAAATTATTTCACAAAGGTTTATTATTTTTTCAATTGAGTATGATCGTAGTTTTAGTTGGCTTGCGTACGTCATAAGGCCCGTCCAGACTCCTCGGCGTCTCCTATTTCGAGTTGCCACAACCTATACTTCTATAATTATATACGCATGTTTATATTTCTCGATTTGAGCTCCTATCTATTCAAATAGTTATTGCCTTTAATAATATCATTGTCTAAGTACGTACGAAAAGTCGAGAGGATATGTTATTAAATATGCGTAGGAAAAGCATTGGTATTAACACACAAATATGACCTTGAAAAAAACATATTCATGCCTCGAAGGAACGCCGTACCCACCACGAGGTGCAGCGGCGCGCCGGCGCCTCCTCTCACTCCACCCCCCGCTCAACCCCCTCACCACCCACCGTGACCCCCCCGCCAAGCGTGCCAGGCGTGCGTCTAACACGTCCTAAAAGACACTTTTTCGTCCGTTTTTGGCCCATAGCATCTATGCGAGTAAAGCGATCGGGATGGTTAAACGTTAGGACCAACTAGACCCCAAATGGAGTCTATGTGCGAAAGAACGGGTTTTTTAAGTAAGTAAATTCTTAGGCCTTTTATGGCCCGAACGGCGGACGGCGAACGGCGGACGGCGGACGGCGGACGGACATTTCAAATTTGGATTCTATGCACCTTGAAACGTAAAGTGACGAAGTTTGAGGGGGGGTTATAAACTTTTTTTGCTACACGATCACATAGGCTTATTATTGGAAATAATAAACCAAAAAAGGCATTTTTTTATCATTAAAATTTCAAAACAATTTAAAATTATACAATACGATAATTTACGAAAATTCGCTCATACAATCATGCTGCATGACTGTTTCAGACTAAAATCTATGAGTTTAATTTAATTGGAAAAAAAGTTGAATTCAATTAGAAAAAGGTTTAATTAAATTGGAAAAAATATGAATTCATTTGGAAAGTTCCAGTCAGGCAGCATGATCGTATGAGCGAATTTTCGAAAATTATCGTATTGTATAATGTTAAATTGTTTTCAAATTGCAATGAAATTCTCAACTATTATTTTATTGCAAAAAACGTATTTTAAATAATAACCTGCTATTCAAAAAAGAGATTTTAGATTTTTAGCTTTTTTGCAGTTATTGTCGATTTTTTAAAGAAAATTTTGATAAAATTTAAGCAAATTTTTCAGCATAATTTGTGCATACATTTTTGAATGTTCTATTTTATAGTTAATAAACTTTATTTGAACAATATTCGGAAAAAAAACCAATAAAAAAAAAAAAAAAAAACAGTTTTAACAATTTTTAGCCGTTTTTAGCCATTTTTAGTGATTTTTTTAAACACATTTTTTGAAATTTGACCAATTTAATGTACTCAATAAGTGCGAGCCAACGAACACATCCTTCCTTTTGGAAAGCTTGATTTTTTGGCGCAAGAACGGAATTTTTATCTCAATCCTTAGGAGAGTTATTGTCTGGAATGACAAATAGGTAGTTATAGTTAGTATATATGAAATAATTTTATTTCTCAAATTCGTCATATTGTCTGCAAAAAATTGTTAACTATCAATTTTATCGCTGAAAAATTTGTTCTAAATGCTAAATGTTAAAATGTTGTTCTAGAATTTTTTACATTTTTATCGATTTTGTAGCACATTTTTATGAAATTTAATTACAATTTTGAGCATGGGTTTGAGCTTTAATTTTCAAATTACCAACTTCATAGTTGATAAACTTTATTTGAGTAATATTCTGCTAAAAAAAAATAAAAACACCAATGTTTAGCCTTTTTTTGAGCTTTTTCGTGATTTTTTTAGTACATTTTTTGAAATTTGACCAATTTAATGTGCTCAAAAAGTGATGTCCAACGAACTCATCCTTTCTTTTGAAATGCTTGATTTTTTGGCGAAAGAACGAAGTTTTTATCTCAATTCTATCGAGAGTTATCGTCTGGAATGACTGACACACACACACACACACACCCACCCACCCACACACACACACACACACACACACACACACACACACACACACACACACACACACACACACACATCACACACACACACACACACACACACACACACACACACACACACACACACACACACACACACACACACACACACACACACACACACACACACACACACACACACACACACACACACACACACACACACACACACACACACACACACACACACACACACACACACACACACACACACACACACACACACACACACAAACACACACACACACACACACACCACACAGACACACACACACACACACACACACACACACACACACACACACACACACACACACACACACACACACACACACACACACACACACACACACACACACACACACACACACACACACACACACACACACACACACACACACACACACACACACACACACACACACACACACACACACACACACACACACACACACACACACACACACACACACACACACACACACACACACACACACACACACACACACACACACACACACACACACACACACACACACACACACACACACACACACACACACACACACACACACACACACACACACACACACACACACACACACACACACACACACACACCACACACACACACACACACACACACACACACACACACACACACACACACACACACACACACACACACACACACACACACACACACACACACACACACACACACACACACACACACACACACACACACACACACACACACACACACACACACACACACACACACACACACACACACACACACACACA
Organism: Adelphocoris suturalis; assembly: GCA_030762985.1. NCBI lineage: Eukaryota > Metazoa > Arthropoda > Insecta > Hemiptera > Miridae > Adelphocoris > Adelphocoris suturalis. The sequence continues at coordinate 148,415,923 of CM061041.1, read as the reverse complement.
CACACACACACACACACACACACACACACACACACACACACACACACACACATATATATATATATTTAAAAGCGTTAAAATCCAGGAATCATTTCAGAATGCCTCAAAACAGATTTCGATGAAGAAAATTTTTATTTTAAAATTGTTGGAGCCATTGCAATAGCTTTATTTTCTAAGAAAATTCGCTAAAACTAATTTTCTTCAAAAATTTGCGGAAAAAAGTAGTTCTTTTCAACAATTTTAATAATAGCACCTACATAAGTAAAATCGCAGAAAATTAGAAAGAAAATGTTCTCAGAATAGCCTCTCAGAAGGAACTGAAGTTGCCACAATTCGAACATCTTTTAGTATAAAAGAACCATCATTTTCACATTAACGACAAAAAAACACATTTAAAAAAAAACATCGATGTCTGGGAAAAAACATCGATGTTCAAAAAACATCGAAGAGTAAACATCGATGAAAAAACATCGATGTTTGGGAAAAAACATCGATGTTTTTGAAACAACGATACATGGATACCCATCCCTATGGAAACCTCAACCTACTTGTGGAAAATGGCTTCAAGATTGAAGGATAAAGATTTATTTGAATCCCAAACAGTATTGATTTATATTTTTCCCTGGTTTCTTCCCAAAATAATTATTTCATATGTTTTTCTTCTAAAATAAAACACTTGCGAATTTACCGTCAATGCGTCTTGGTCTCTTAATTTTATTCTGAGAAATTCATTTAGGTTTCATTGTTTCAGTTCTATTCGTTAATTTTCTTGCTTTTGTTCGTGTAACGTTTTGTTTTCCTATCACATTCCTTCGGACAGTTCCTGATATTAAATACTACTCGTTGTACGTCGTGTGCCTAGTTCGTTCGTCTTGTACTCTGTGTTCGTGTGTGAAGTTGAGAACTTGAAAATGAATCAACTGGAAAGATTATTTGTGGAAGAGTTGACGACTAATGAATTGGAAGATGAAGTGTTCACTCCAAGGAATTTTGAAGGCGATGAGGACATTGAAATTCTCATGATGATGGAAGATGACGAAGCTGCAAGGCCGAAGAATGAAAGTTAAATTCGAGATACGGTGACCCTCTACTCAGATGAACAATTCCGTGAGCACTTCCGGCTCAGCAAGAGAGTGGCCGCCTTCCTGGCTGAAAGGTACCTTCCTACCCCCTCATGTTACTCGTATGTTATCCCTAGTTATGAGCCCTTATTTTGTAAATTGTAACGTGAAAAGGTTTTTTGGCTTGGTGTTGAGATTTTAGCATATTTTCTTAGAAAATGAAGCTATTGCAATCGCGTCAAATAATTGAGCATGAACATTTGTGAAAACTTTTTGCATGGGAATCCGTTTCATTCCATTCTGGTTCAGATCGCAGGTTTTAACGCTTTTTTTTGGTTTAATATATATATATATATATATATATATATATATATATATATACACACACATATATATATATATATATATATATATATATATATATATATATATATATATGTGTGTCATTCCAGACGATAACTCTCGATAGAATTGAGATAAAAACTTCGTTCTTTCGCCAAAAAATCAAGCATTTCAAAAGACAGGATGAGTTCGTTGGACAACACTTTTTGAGCACATTAAATTGGTCAAATTTCAAAAAATTTACTCAAAAAATCTCTAAAAATGGCTAAAAACGGCTAAAAATCGTTCAATTTATATTTTTTGGTAGAATATTGCTCAAATAAAGTTTATTAACTATAAAATAGAACATCCACAAATGTATGTACACAATTATGCTGAAAAATGTACTTAAAATTCATCAAAATTTGCTAAAAAGTTCCAGTCATGCAGCATGATCGTATGAGCGAATTTTCGTAAATCATCGTACCTATTATATAATATTAGATTGTTTTGAAATTTGAGCTTTTTGAGTGCAAGTAAATTGTTAACTATTGATTTTATTGCAAAAAAGGTATTCTAAATAATAATCTCCAGTTCAAATAGACGTTTTAAATTTTTAGATTTTTTTGCAGTTTCATCGATTTCTTAGCAAATTTTAATGAATTTGAAGCACATTTTACAGCATAACGTTTTACATAAATTTTTGAATGTTCTGTTTCATAGTTAATAGACTTTATTTGAGCAATATTCTACCAGCAAATATGAATTAAACTATTTTTAGCCGTTTTAAGCTATTTTTAGTGATTTTTTTAGTTCATTTTTTGAAATTTGACCAATTTAATGTGCTCAAAAAGTGTTGTCCAACAAACTCATCCTTTCTTTTTAAATGCTTGATTTTTTGGCGAAAGAACGAAGTTTTTATCTCAATTCTATCGAGAGTTATCGTCTGGAATGATATATATATATATATATATATATATATATATATATATATATATATATATATATATATATATATATATATATATATATATATATATATAACAATGATTCCAGACAACAAAACCATAGAACTTCATTCCCTTTCATTTAGAGCGGAGAGGATCTTATCGAGGACGCCTCTTTTCTTGTATTCAGAGTCAAGGAGCTCCTGTTGCATCTTCATGAGTTGGTGAACATTCCACATCTCGTGGCGTCGCGTTTCCATGACGAACCTTTCGAACCACCCAGGAGGGTTCAGAGCCGAGTGGGAGCGGGACACAAAACTCTCCGAGATGCTGGATGACGGAGGCGTTAAAGGCATAAGGTCTCGACGGAACGTGGAAGGCCGGGTTTCCAACTCACGAACAATGAGGCTCATTGTTCGTGAGTTGGAAACCCGGCCTTCCACGTTCCGTCGAGACCTTATGCCTTTAACGCCTCCGTCATCCAGCATCTCGGAGAGTTTTGTGTCCCGCTCCCACTCGGATCTGAACCTTCCTGAGTGGTTTGAAAGGTTCGTCATGGAAACGCGACGCCACGAGATGTGGAAAGTTCACCAACTCATGAAGATGCAACAGGAGCTCCTTGACTCTGAATACAAGAAAAGAGGCGTCCTCGATAAGATCCTCTCCGCTCTAAATGAAAGGGAAGAGCCCAGGGAAGAACCCAGGAGGGTTCAGAGCCGAGTGGGAGCGGGACACAAAACTCTCCGAGATGCTGGATGACGGAGGCGTTAAAGGCATAAGGTCTCGACGGAACGTGGAAGGCCGGGTTTCCAACTCACGAACAATGAGGCTCATTGTTCGTGAGTTGGAAACCCGGCCTTCCACGTTCCGTCGAGACCTTATGCCTTTAACGCCTCCGTCATCCAGCATCTCGGAGAGTTTTGTGTCCCGCTCCCACTCGGATCTGAACCCTCCTGAGTGGTTCGAAAGGTTCGTCATGGAAACGCGACGCCACGAGATGTGGAAAGTTCACCAACTCATGAAGATGCAACAGGAGCTCCTTGACTCTGAATACAAGAAAAGAGGCGTCCTCGATAAGATCCTCTCCGCTCTAAATGAAAGGAAATGAAGTTCTATGATTTTATATATATATATATATATATATATATATATATATATATATATATATATATATATATATATATATATATATATATATATATAATATGACCGCATGAAATGGCTCTACAAGAGCATATACATATTCAAAAAATAAAATTTTTAAGGAAAAACAATTGACAACATGAAACTAATTTTGGTTTATTATTTCCAATAATAAGCCTATGTGATCGTGTAGCAAAAAATTTTTATAACCCCCCCTCAAACTTTGTCACTTTACGTTTCAAGGTGCGTAGAATCCAAATTCGAAATGTTCGTCCGTCGTCCGCCGTCCGCCGTTCGCCGTCCGCCGTCCGGGCCATAAAAGGCCTAAGAATTGACTTTAAAAACCCGTTCTTTCGCACATAGACTCCATTTGGGGTTTAGTTGGTCCTAACGTTTAACCATCCCGATCGCTTTACTCGCATAGATGCTATGGGCCAAAAACAGGCGAAAAAGTGTCTTTTTCTACGCGCACACGCCTGGCACGCTTGGCAGGGGGTCACAGTGAGTGGTGAAGGGGGGGGGGTGGGGGAGCGGGGGGTGGAGTGAGAGGAGGCGCTGGCGCCGCGGCTTGTGGTGGGTACGGCGCCGGCGTTCCTTCGAGGCATGAATATGCCAAAGCTTTTCCTACGCATATTTAATAACATATCCTCTTGACTTTTCGTACGTACTTAGATAATGATATTATTAAGGCAATAATTATTTGAATAGATAGGAGCTCAAATCGAGAAATATAAACATGCGTATATAATTATAGGTTGTGGCAACTCGAAGTGGGACATGCCGAGGAGTCTGGACGATCATACTCAATTGAAAAAATAATAAACCTTTGTGAAATAATTGGCAGCGTTTTTATATTTCGGCTTATGATTTTTTCAAACTACTAGAAAAGAATTTTGATTTTTGTTAATAATAAAAAAAAAAAAAAATATATATATATATATATATATATATATGTATATATATATATATATATATATATATATATATATATATATATATATATATATATATATATATATATATATATATATACATATAAAAAAGCGTTAAAATCCAGGAATCATTTCAGAATGCCTCAAAACAGATTTCGATGAAGAAATTTTTTGAAAATTTTCATTTTAAAATTTTTGGAGCCATTGCAATAGCTTTATTTTCTAAGAAAATTCGCTAAAATCGATAAAAACTGCAAAAAAAAAACTTAAAATTCAGAACCTCTATTTGAATAGCAGGTTATTATTTAGAATACGTTTTTTGCCATAAAATTAATGGTTAACGATTTCCTTGCACTCAAAAAGCTCAAATTTCAAAACTATTCAACATTATACAATACGATAATTTACAAAAATTCGCTCATACGAACTTTAGTTTTTATTGATTGTTTTGCACATATCATTGAAATTCAAAGACATTTTTGCTGTACAATTATGTGCATAAATTTTTGAATGTTCTAATTTATAGTTGATGAACTTAAATTTGAGTAATATTTCGCTAATCAATGTAAACTTAACAATTTTAAACCGTTCTTGCCATATTTGGTGCTTTTCAACCCTTTTTCTGAAATTTGGCCAATTTAAAGTGCTAAAAATGTGCTGGCCAACAAACTGATTCTTTCCTATGAAATATTTGGTGTTTGGCGAAAGAATGGATTTTTGATATTAATCCTAAGGAGAGTTACCGTTTGGAATGACATACACACACACACATACAACCAAATTTTTAAAAGTTCCAGTCATGCGGCATGATCATATGAGCGAATTTTTATAAATGATCGTATTGTATTCATGTTCAAATTCTTTTGAAATTCGAGCACCTTGAGCACTCTAAAAAAAATCGCTGGAGTAGGCTTTTTTTTCTTTTTTACATTATACAATTTTCGTTTTAGAAACATTAAATTAAAGGTGACGCGATATACATTAAAAGTACTCAGTCATGCTGTATCGCTAATAGAGCTAATTTTTGAAGAACAGTTTGAATAAAACTGAGGAGACAGCCATGTGACGAGATTGCAAAGAAATTTTAGGACACTCAGCGAACTTGACAAATTGGTCAATATTATCACGATTAGTGGCCCCATTTCTTTCGAAATTGGAGGATGGTTATTTATACAAGCACATGTTACATTATACAAGCACAATAAGTGAGGAAGCTGTTCAGCCTACCCAAACTAGTAGATGTTTTGACATGAATATGTCTACTGGCTGGCCTACGAGCGTGCAAAATTTGTACTTACTGTAAAATGCAACGGTTTTTTTTTACTTCTATTAATTTTCACGTACAACCAATGCGTTACTAGCGAAGAGTAACTCCCTTAGTTTTCATAGCAGGAAAATCGTTCTCCACTTTTTGGAATGCTCTCATTTTATCACAACGTCTAAAGCCGCGTTTACACTAGCGAAACTTCCTCGCGAAACAGTTGCGCGAGGACGTTGCGCGAGGCATACTCGCCCATGTAGACGCCCCTCCACTCGCGAAACGTTTCGGGGTGAGGACGCTCGCTGTGAGCCGGAGGGCAGTCGGTTTTCGTCCGCGCATCAAAGTGTTTCGCGCGAAACAAACTCGCTGGTGTAAACGCGGCTTTATTGTTTCGCGAGTAAAATGAACCAGGAGGATAGCTTTAAGTCTTGAGCTTGGTGAGGCGGCTCACCCTACTCGCGCAACGTCTCGCTCTGAGTTGCGCTCTGTTTTGGGAGGTGCGAAACTTCTCTCGCAGCAAGGGAGTTTCGCGAGGATGTTTCGCGCAACTGTTTCGCGAGGAAGTTTCGCTAGTGTAAACGCAGCTTAATGATCCCCAATCCATTGTAGTGTCAAGGATAGCTGATATATTTCGCTAAGTTATCTATATTAATAACATCGTTGGTATGTCTGTCTGTACATTTTGCGTTTCTTTTCCGTTTCATGCTTCTTGTGGACGATTGGTACCATTTTCTCAATTTTTCTCTGTCTGTCTGTCCGTATGTTTGTCTGCTTTTCACCGTTACAGGGGTCATTGGACAACTGATATGAGTTGGGGTAAATGTCTGTATCAGTCCAACTTAAATTATAGGCTATTTGAAGTTTTTGAAATTTGAGCCAGAAGGGGTGTTTTAGGGGAAGGGGAGGGGGTGAAATGGGGAATCTTGGACACCATTGAACGATCTGGTGTTCACCAAAATTATATACTCGTACAATCCATTCATAGGGACTTCCCTGTTATGCATGCATTACTTACAAATATGTTTCTAGGCTGCATTTCAGAGGTTCAAGGGTACAGAAAATAAACAAGGGCATTGACAAGGCTCATAAGGGTTGAGAGGAATAAACCAAAACTGAAGACATGAATTTAATTTATAATGGTTGAAATTAAATTCAATGCAAAAGGAAAATTTAATTTAGAACATAAAACGTAAACTTTAATTATTTATAATGATAATTATGAAATATAATATGAGTGTAATGTATAATATTATATTTACAAAATAAATATAATATTAAATGATAATATTAAATAAATGTAATAAAATATAATATAAAAATTATAATCTTTCATAAAACACAAAAATTCAATTTACGTAAACAAATAATGAGCAGTCATCATCATCAGTGGCTTCACTATCGTCTTGCCGATTTAGCTCGTCTTTGCTCCTGAAAATCAGTATTGTCGTTGTTAGGACCTAGTTTTTCCTAACATTGAATTATTACCTCTATAGGGTATTTATTTTATTAGTCATAAAATTTTTGGTTTTACTGCTTTTCATATATGGCCCCGAGACCTAGTGTCCCATCCGATATATAAACGACAGTAGAACAAGAAGGGAGCTTGTATTGATAATTCGCGTAAAGCGAATTATATAGATTTTGATACTGAGTTCGTAAAATGGCCCCGGGTTGATACCCATCCAATTTTACGAGTTAGTAGGAGAATCGGGAGCTCAGAATTTTATGCGTGAGTTTTAACCAACCTATAAAATGCCCCCGGGTCGAATGACCTATCCAATGTTATAAGTAGAGACCAGGCACGTAGCCAGAGGGGGGGTCCATGGGGTCCGGACCCCCCCCCCCCCCCACCGAAATTTTTTGATGAATTAAAAAATTATTCATGGTTAGGGTAGTATCTATTATTTCACTAGCACGAACTACCAACAGAGAATATTCGTCTGATGTGAAATTCTTCAGAAATTATTTTTATAATACTCATAGGTTCTGCTAATAGCTCCAATACGTAGAGGTAAAATTCCTGAGATAAGAAGTTAGATATTTCGGTATACGGACATGGGTCATGTATACGACCTTAAAGGCAGATGAACAACGCCTCTAGCACTATACCTGATCAACCCGTGTAAGCCTTGCCGTGTAGCAACTCTTCATACCTTTTAGCACTCCACATTTTTATTATGGTGGTCAGAAGCATTCTGACATCTTCCCCTGAAGAGATTCCTTTCTCTCTCTGGAGGACAGTACCACAGAGGAAGAAAATTCTCTCCGAATCTCGTATTCCCTCGGCTAGCCCTTTCACTTCATCAGCAAGGAGTGACACGCCGACCCCTCCCTGAGGTAACTCGTACTGCTTTCCTTGCAGACGCATGGCTCTCTGCTACAGCATGTCCCATCTTAATGTGCTCCAGCCTCTTTGAGAATTTAACATCCCGTCCCCGAAGCCTCTTATGAAATAGTTCTGAATAGGATCAGCATTTGGTATTGATATTATGCTTTGAGTACCTACCACAGTTGGTATTCAGGTTCGCAATATTTGGATGTCTGGAGCGTATATGTAGAGTGAGTTCTCTTCTTGTAAAGCCTCTAGAACAATGGGGACATTGGGTTGCATTGTCTCTTTGACTATTCACCAAGGTATCATCCATGTTACACAGCTACATAATTACGTTGCTCCAACGATATCACAACAATAACAATAATTAAGTTAACATTTTTGGAATGAGTGAATGAGACAGAATTTGGCACTCAACTTCGAAGTAGGAATTTGAAGAAGTATGACTGGTAGTGTGAACCTGTCTGGTACGTTTCCATCGGTGTTTGGTAAAAAAAAAAAAAAAAAAAAAACGCGATCTAACGCTTCGAAAATCGATTTTCTTGCGGAGCGGAAATTCACACAACACATCACCATCCGTTCCGGGATTAGAAAATTCATAAATTTACTTCATGGGATCTTGCAGTCTAGGGGAAATTGATCTATCCTATGTGCGTCACGGGGTTCTGTATTCCGCCCCACACTCCTTAAAATATCCTACAGGGAGAATGTTCCTAGATGTCTTCCTAACTTTTACGTTACGGGATCCTGCAGTACCTTAGAAATTAAGATTAGGAAATGATCAACTAAATACCTAAAAATTGAACTTTTGTTGTTGTATAAAGATCAAGATTTATCATGGTTGTAAAAAATTGTTTTAACTGTCACCTAAAATCCTTATTATGTACCTACCTATTAAATATTTTTGCCTTATTAAAGATAGTATTTCATCATGTTTGTAAAACATTTCTTCTCCTGTGACTTAAAATTCGTATTTTAAAATTTATTGAAATGGGAAGAGAGCCGATGGGCGAGGGGGGGGGGGGGGGGATCTTGGACCCCCCCCCCCCAGGCAAAATCCTGGCTACGTGCCTGGTAGAGACGAGATTTTACATATTTTGCATATTCAGTTTTTAGTCTCTGAATGTTCATAGGAATCCCTTTTGGGGAGTTTTAAGCGGTTTGCAACCATTTTAACGCAATTAAATGTCACATATTTTTGCATATTTACGTCCAAAAAGCATATTTTTAGGTTTTCGAATATTTTTTGAATATTTGGATAGTTTCAAGTGAAAAAAATCGCCGGGAAATGATTTTTGTGAAATATACGATTGGTACCTACTTGTTTGGTCGCGCGCCAATGCTTCACCTCGCATGAGTAGTAGGTAACAGCGCCCCTCCGGTCATTAAAGAGACTGCACTAAACAAATGATTTTAAATCAGGTGAATGAATTCAAGTTCAAATTACTTCTTCTCATAGTTCATTGTTCATTCAGTTTATGAAATTCCGAATTTGCTCTTGTTTTCACTCTCAATTTCTCTATCTTGCTTTCAAACTTCTTTGTAGAGCAAAGTTGAAATGTCTACTAGCCCTCTTCTGCCAACTCTGTGGAAAACAGGTAGGTAAGCGCTTTTTCGTTTTCTAACGAATCTATGAATTAGTTAGGGTACTTTTCTGTTCCGACATCGGCAACTTCTGAAAACACGGTATTTTTTTTTTTTTTTTTTTTTTTTTTTTTAATAATATAATTTCTTCTCACAGCTGGAAATTGTCACCAATTCTATATAAATATGTAATCTAAATAAGAAGTAATGCCTATAAACATCGGGCGGGCGGGCGTGTTGAGGACAAATTGACTTGGGGGGGGGGGGGGGGGGGGGGGGGGGGGGGGGATAACGGAAAAGTACCTTAGCTAGAATATTGCTATATACAGCAAATTCTGGGTTTCTGTAAGTAGTCTAAAAATCGCAGAACCCAACTTGACAGCAGAATTCTTGTCTACTTACAAAACGTTTTTTAGGGCGCATAATATTGGGTCGTTTTGCATTTTCGCGCCCGATAATAATTCGAAAGTACCATTGCGATACCAGCATTCGACAATTCAATATCTCAGTGCACTAAACTCTGCTTATTATTGAAACTGTGCTAAAAACGGCGGTAGGTAAATTCTACATAACAATAAAATGTTTCAAGCATTTGCTGATAAGGTCGTTCTCCACGACTGGACGTTTCGTACTGACCAACAAGTGACTAATGATAGGTTTCCATTTGTTGGTCATTCTCTAGTACTTAGTTGCATGTTGTTTTCCCAATGTATGAGTCAGTTTCGTAGTAGTTTGGATTCGCGTACTGATGTTGTGGTAGGTATTGATTTTTCATCAAAATTATGTTTCTAATTCTAGATTCAGGGACAATTGAATATAACCCAAAGATCTAAATGTTACTTTGGGTTATATACAAAAAAGTCCAGTCATGCAGCATGACCCCGTGAGCGAATTTTTGAATAAATCTTCGACATTTCAGTCGCTATTGATCGTGTAGAGAAATTTATCGTGTAATCACAACTCATCAGTTGTGATTACATTTTTTTTTTTTTTTTTTTTTTTTTTTTTTTTTTTTTTTTTTTTTTTTTTTTTTTTTTTTTTTTTTAACAAGCACCTACTACCTACGTTTTAAACAGCATGGTTCTAGGATTGGTTATACAGGGATACTTCCATAAGAGTAGTTCAATCTGAATTTGGACAATGTTTCATGCAAATATTACCGATTTTTACAACTAGCGAACGGCATTATTTCGATTTTTGACTGATTTTTCAACTTTGAAATTTTTGAAAGCTTGATACATATTCTTGTAGGAAATTTTACGCTGATTCCGAATATACCACATGTTAGTATGCTGAAAAAATTATTTCGCACAACAAATCGCAAAAAAACAGGCTATTTTGAAAATTTTGACTACATTTTTGAAAATTTCAACCCGAAGATGTAATCCGATCATGCTGGCCAACGAACTTGAACTTTTGTTTTGTGTCCTTAACATTTTAAAATTTGTTTGAAGTTTCTAGCACAATTCTACGGACAGTTATCGTCTGGAATGACACATACAAACATATATACATATATACATATATACATATATACATATATACATATATACATATATACATACATACATACATACATATATACATATATACCTACATACATACATAAAAAAATGCGTTAAACTTCAGAATATGATTCAGAATAGCCTGAAACGGATTTCTGCATAAAATGTTTTCAAAAATTCACACTCTACAAATTTTGAGGCGAGAGCAATAGCTTAATTTTCTTCAAAAATTCGCTAAAAATGCGTTAAACTTCAGAATATGATTCAGAATAGCCTGAAACGGATTTCTGCATAAAATTTTTCCAAAAATTCACATTCTACAAATTTTGAGGCGAGAGCAATAGCTTAATTTCTTCAAAAATTCGCTAAAAGGAACCATGGTTATCCATAACCATAATCGAAAAAAACGAGGACCTATGGGAAAACAGCATGTTGCCTAAGTTGCAGCAGTTTTATTTGAAATGTATTCTTCCGGAACTTGTGGATCCGCGGAATCCAAGATCAATGAAGATAAGGGAACCTGATTATATTATGAAGGCAATAGAGGAAAAAGCCGTGCCAGGTCAGGCATACTCCATCAAATGTACAATTAATTCATCCGATAAAACTCGCTTATACTAAGTATCATTGATAGTGATAATTTAACTATTCTGCTTGCCTGGGGTGTGAAAAAATCGATTTTTCCACTTTTCGATTTAATCGATTTTTTTGGACAAAACATCGATTTAAATAGATTAAAATTGTATGAAATTTAACCTCTTTAATAACAGATAGGTATCTATTATTAAACTCAATCTAAGTAATTCTAAGTTCTCAATTAGATTAGGTATTTAAAGTAATTCTAAAGAGCACTTAGTGGGATGCCCATGGATAAACCATGGTATGCCCAATAACATCTCTACTGTCTAGGCAAATAGGGCAAGGTAAATAAAAAGGCACTCTTCAAAAATTGAAATGTCAAAAATTAATAAATATGTTAATAGGTATAAAAATTTAAAATTCTTTTTAAAAAATTGTACTAGGTTCCTAGTTGGAACTAGAAAAATATAGAAATATACCTAATAGATAAATTTTGGTTCTTCCATTCGATTAAGACAATTACTTTTTTCATTATTATTATTACATTTTTTCAACCATCATTCGCCCAGCAGAATACGCATAGATACAGCTAGATAATCACAACATAGGTATCCCGCCAAGAGCCTGCTTGCTCTAGAATGTAGGTAGGACGTGCGAAGGTAAAGATTTTCATAACAAGGATAAATTTGTAACACCTTGTATCCATTAGCTTAGGAGTTGGATAAACTTCGCGTCATCTAGTTCGATCATGAGTTTTACATCTCGTTTCTTCAACAAATCGTGAGGATTTACGATAAAATGTGGCTTGAAACAGTACCACCCATAAAATCCGATTATTAATCGATGTTTTCCCCGAAAATAGATCCTTTCGATTTTCCCAAAAAATCGATTTAATCGATTCTAACATAGATTTTTTCACACCCCTACAGCTTGCAATAATCACGAATGAGACCGTACTTAGTAGCTAAATTTTCCCAGAATTGAAAATGTGTTGTTATCTAACAATACGACTGTTGTGACCTCCCAGAAGTCAAAAACCTACACACTATGTAAACAAGTAGAATACGAAGATAATAAAGGAACCAGGAAGAGAGATACAAAGGACGGGGAAAACCCAGGTTAATAGTGGCACCACCTTCCCACCATCCCCGATGGGCGAGGGACGGGGAAGGGGCGCTATATAAGGGCTGTGTGCACAACCCTAGGGACCACTCGTCCTGGGCATCACTCTTGGTAGTATTTCTGATACCTCTGTGTACTCATTTCAAAAACAACCTTTTCGTTTTCCTAGAAACTCAAAAACTTTCAAACTGATGAAATTGGATGGGCTAAAACTCGAGGCCATTTCATCACGTTTAATAGCGAACTAAATTCACTCTATAAATTTTATCTACGTAATTGGATGGGTATAACTACCCGGGGCCATTACATATTAAAAATATAGAAATTCAGTTAGCTCCCACTAACTTATAACTAGAGACGAGATCGATATGCTAAAATTCGAGCCCGTTTATACATTCATTTATGCGTTTTTTAAGGCCAATATATTCTTCAATATATTCTTTCTATGCGAATATATTCTTTTTCAAGGGTGAAAATATTCTCTTTTTTTACCATAATGACAATAAAAGTTTACGATTTTATTGTCTCGGCGCCGGAAAACGTGTTTTTATAATGTGTTTCTATGGATAAATAAGTCAAGGCAAGACACTGTTTCATTTCTTATTTGAGTTTTAATATCCAATGAAAATAATACATGGCATGAAATATGGCGTGAAATATGTAATACGTTTTAATACATAGGTACATGAAAAATCCAGTCATGCAGCATGACCCCATGAGCGAATTTTTGAAGAAATCTTCGACATTTCAGTCGCTATTTACAACTAGCGAACGGCATTATTTCGATTTTTGAGTGATTTTTCAACTTTGAAATTTTTGAAAACTTGATACATATTCTTATAGGAAATTTTACGCTGATTCCGAATATACCACATGTTAGTATGCTGAAAAAAATATTATTAAAAAATTATTTCGCAAAAAACAGGCTATTTTGAAATTTTTGACTACATTTTTGAAAATTTCAACCCGAAGATGTAATCCGATCATGCTGGCCAACGAACTTGAACTTTCGTTTTGTGTCCTTAACATTTTAAAATTTGTTTGAAGTTTCTACCACAATTCTACGGACAGTTATCGTCTGGAATGACACATACATACATACATATATACGTATATACATACATACATACATACATAAAAAAATGCGTTAAACTTCAGAATATGATTCAGAATAGCCTGAAACGGATTTCTGCATAAAATGTTTTCAATAATTCACATTCTACAAATTTTGAGGCGAGAGCAATAGCTTAATTTTCTTCAAAAATTCGCTAACAATGTTGAAATACAAAGAAAACATTAGTAGTAAAAAAATAAGTAAGTGGTAAAAAAAAAGCAATTAAACAAAAGAAAAAATTAATATGATTAATGAAAAATATTCAGGTATTTTAATCCTATTCAATACATAGGGAGGAAAGAAAACAGGAATGAAATTAGAGAAAATAGAGAGAGAAAGAGAGAGAGATTGATTGATTGAGTTTATTTAATAATCTGTACAATTTTAAGCTAAGTAGCCCACTCTTACAATTATACAGAATATATAATAAATATAATATACTTGTATTCTCAAGTCAAGCGCGGTGATAAACTAATATAAAATAACAAAAATTGGTAGGTTTAAATTAAATTGTAATCAAATTGAATTAAATTGTTGCCTCGGGTTTCGCAATATGACCGTTTCAGGAATATTGTTAATTTAAGGATAATTCGGTATACCTACCAATTCCATTCTTCATTTGGCGGACAATTGATTGAAATTGAATCATCCAAACTTCTACCCAGGTTGTCATAACCCCATAATTATTTACTTTTCCAATATCTGCGTTGCTTGGAAATTCAATCGTCTTTCGTTTGAATCAGAAAACCATATGTTCAATCAGAAAACAAAATCAATTTGCTTTTGTGCTAAACCCGAAAGGTGGTGTTTTTCATTAATTTAAATCGTTCCTTGTTAATGCTCAGGAAGCCCAGCCTTCCCCGCCCGGGCCATTGCGATTTTACACGTGCCAAATTTCCGCGACCATTTTGGGGTTGTTTCTATCATTTCGAAGCGAATTTCTCCTTCCTTTCACCCTCAGCCGGCTTCCTTGTTTGACCTAATACCAAATCCTCTTTCCTCACGTATTCGCTACCCCCTGCAAATCGGAGATCGCCGAATTACAAGGTAAGGTGTAGCATAATTCTTTATAGTTTCCGGATATTTCTGTCCGGTGGTCCTTCATATTATTTGATTGTGGGTTTCGTGGTGAACCAGCTTAATACCTTTACCCAAGGGTGAATCTTGTTCGCACAATATTTCATTCGCCCCCACATTTGGTTTCTTCGATCCGGATTAGGTAGTTATTGTACGTAAAATAGATTTTACTCCCGTTTATACTTAGATGGATATTTTAGTCAGTCGGACCACAATATCTTATAATACGGGTGTCTGGTTAATGAACGTGAATTAGCTATTGAATTCATCTTCACGCCACCGATCGATTCGCGATTTATTTCCCGAACATTGCATTTAAATTTGATAGAGTGTATGTTTTTGGAAAATTTGGTTCTATTTGGGGAAAATTTATCTGTAGTAGTCGATCGAAAATCTATTTCATCACAAGTTTGTTTCATTGTTCTCTTCGTTCATTATTTCTAATCGTCATTCTTGTTTAGTCGGCGATCTCAAATATTGTCCGGTGCGCTATAACTGATTTTTCAACATTAGGTTCTCATTCTAATTTATGTTTCGCTCGGCTTTGGGATTCCAAATCTACACGTGGTAATTCGCATGTTCTATCAAATTCAGTTTGTTACCTTGACAACATTGAACTTATAGGCGCATGCAAAAAACTGAAACTGGCCGGAGCTGGATAAGGTTGATGGGTTTTTTTGGGCAGAAACATTGAACGTTTGCTTCTCACGGTACATAAATTAAGGTGATATTGTAGGTAAGTTCTAGCCAAAAATATATGACAGTGTTTGTCTGTCTACCCTAATAATGAGACTGATGTACGTACATACGTCAGTATTACTTTCGTGCTGTACTCAATTTTTCAATTGAACTACTGGAGCCAGTGAGATTGGGAGGACCAATGGTCGCACCCTATTAAGACTCATGTCGTATCTCCCTTATAAATTAGAGATCATGTAGTTCACATCTTGCCTTCCTTTTTTATCCATTTGTGAACCCAAAATAATTATCAAATTCACATAACTACCCACTTTTTTCAGGTTGTGACTGCCGCAATTCTGCATATGGTTGCTGTCCTGATGGCAAAACTTCCGCCACCGGCCCTAACAATCTTGGATGTGGTTGTCAGTACAGCGAATTCGGTTGTTGTCCGGACAGGCAAACGGAGGCTGATGGACCGAATTTCGAGGGTTGTGCTTGCCACACCTACCAATTCGGTTGTTACCCTGATGGTATTACCATTGCCAAGGGACCTAATTTGCAAGGTAAGCATACCAGTGAGCAAGGAGAAAGTCCATAATTTCTTATAACCTTGAAAACATTTAATCCAGTGTAGTTCCTTTAACCCTCTAGCGGGAACATGATTTTTAGCGCATTTTCTATTAAAAAAGGAAAAATGAGCTATTGTGTTCACTTTGTCCGTTGATGTATGTATGTCTTACGAACTAAAACTAAACACGAACTAAATCACTCGCGAGGAAGTTGTGGAAACCCATTTCAAAACAGAGCTTAGTGAAAAAACGTTGTCTGTTTCCACGAAAAATAAAGAGTTACAATGTTAAATCGATTTCGACGGTTAGGCCATCATCAGTAACAAACAATAACTGAAGACACATTAGAAAGGACCCAGCTTTTATAGTCACAGGTGGAGGAAGATTGAATCCCATTGGTCAAGAGAAAGGAAAGGGGTCAGGAGGTACAACCAATTAAGTGCAAGCAAAGTGAAGGGGGATTGTAGCTAATCAGATGAAGTGAAAGGAGGGGAAGAATTATTACTGGTTTCAGCAGTTTGAAAGGATAATTCCAAGCTTTACAGAAATGGACTTATCAGTGGTGAAATATATTGAGGGATATTCTCATTTAAACTTTTACCAGATCTGTCACTGTTGATAATTTCGAATTTTTTAAGTGCATTCAACATATCTCCCTTTGGACAAAAATGAAGAAATTTTACAAACTGTCTATCTGTCAAATAAAAATTGTAACTATGATTGGATTCCTTAAGATGTTTCCCTAATGTAGACCTACCCTTATTTTCCTTGAAATCCTCCTGATGCTCGTCCCTGAATTTCCTACCAGTTTTACCGCAATATTCGTAGCCACAAGAACATTTTAGGTTATAAACCCCAATTTTATCCTGAACATTAATTTTGTCCTTAACGGATCCTAGTATTGCTTTAAGATTATTTTTAGTTTTTAAACCTTACCTTGTAACTTCTCGATAAAGAACTGGAAGTCTCCACACATTCTCAGATCATTAACTCTACTAAAGTAACTTCATATAATTTATTCCAAATTAAGCCGTAAGAATGCTATATGCAATTGCATTGGTCAGCAAGAGCTGAATCATTAGTTAGCTATTACTGGATATAACCTTTACATTTTGAGCATTTGCGTCGTGAATGGGTGAAATCGCTCATTCCAATCCAATTTCATTTGAAAAGACATATAACTTGTTGATGTTTTCTTTTAACAATTATTCCTATTTTTCTTTTTCAATCTATTCTTGATAGGATGTGGTTGTGAACACAGTGCTCATGGTTGCTGCCCCGATGGACAGACACCCAAGGACGGACCAGACCAAAACTGCACTTGTGAAGCCACTAAGTTCGGATGCTGTCCTGATGGAATCAATGAAGCCAAGGGTGACGAATTGAAGGCTGTGAAAATGTTCCCATCACAGGTGAGGCATCACAAATGCACGCACTACTCGCGAATGCATCTAGGCTACAAGTGCATTCCTAAATCATCTTCACAGATTTTGTCAATTATTTTATATGATAAATTTAATAAGTCGCTTTTAGCGAATTTTGGCTGAAAATGAAATATTGCTATGGCTCCAAAAAAGTTTTAATATTTTTTTCTTTTCAAAATGTTTTTCATGGAAATCCGTTCTCAGGTATTCGGAAACGAATTCCTGGAGTATGCGTGTATGTATCTAATGTATGTGTATGCGCACACGAGCATATGCACGTGTCATTTTAGACGATAACTCTCCTTAGTATTAAGATAAAAATGCTTTTTTTGCGCCAAAAAATCGAGCATTCCAAAAGAAAGGATGAGCTCATTGAGCAGCACTATTTTAGCTCAACAAATTTGACTAATTTCAAAAAACGTGCCGAAAAAAATCACGAAAAATGACAAAAAACTATTAATAATCGTTGAATTTATATATATATTTTTTTTTAGCATAACACCTATTACTCAAATAAAGTTTATTAATTATAAACTATAACATTCTATTATTTATACACAAATTTATGCTGAGAAATGTAGTTAAATTTCATGTGCTTAGGATAAAAACTACAAGGGGAAAAAAATTTGAGCCTCACCAGGGGGCAAGCCCCCTGAACCCCCGGATGGTTACTGCTTAGATCCTTCGGCTAAAATTCAAGAAACATGGAACATGCTTTAACCGTGTTTTATAGACATTACTTTCCACTCTATTGGGATGTTGGGAAAGTAAAAGTGGACATTACTTTCCACTCTGTTGGGATGTTGGGAAAGTAAAAATGGACATTACTTTCCACTCTGTTGGGATGTTGGGAAAGACTCTGTTGGGATGTTGGGAAATTAAAAATGGACATTACTTTCCACTCTGTTGGGATGTTGGGAAAGTAAATAATTCCGCGCTACTTTCGTTCCATGGTTTCGTCACGCTTTTGCCCAGTTAGGTAATGGGTAAAGCATGTTCCATGCTAAAACTGAACATCCATGATCTCTTTTTATTATTTAACAGCATATTATTATTTAGAATGAGTTGTTTGCCATTAAATTAATGTTAAACATTTCTTCACATTTCAAGTGCTAAAATTTCAAAACAATTTAACATAAATGTAGTACGATAATTTATGAAAATTCACTCTACTTTCATGCAATATCATCATGGAACTTTTATAACTATATATTTTCATCCTTACGGATTAAATTAAATAATAATTATTTAGAAGCACAATTAAATTATTCTGGTGTATATTTACATAGTTATAATCTTTGTAGGAGAGGTTTGTTCACTCCCAAGGACCAATGGTGAATGCAGGGATTTCAAGATTGTCTATTGGTTTGATAATACTTACGGAGGCTGCGCTCGATTCTGGTATGGTGGCTGCGGTGGCAATAAGAATCGTTTCAAGACGCTGGAGGATTGCCAAAGCGTCTGCGTTCGTCCAACTGGCAAAGGTATTGTATCTCAATTTCAAACTGACCTGTTGTCGCTTTCTTGTTCTTAGATTACAGTTTAATTAATATTACTAGTCGGTTAACCGTGCGTTGCACAGACCCACATGTACGAGTCATTTTTACTGTCTCATTTTACCCAAACGTACCTTTTCATTTTTACCCAGCAGTCACAAAAAGGCTTCAATCCAAATTTCAGCAATAACGTTTCAACTTGTACATAATTAATTTTTGAACCAAGCGTCCCCCTCAATATAACCAACTTAATATAACCTTAGTTACGTTGAAACTATTTCTGAATAATATTGCTGCTGTTAATAAGGCGTTTTAACATAAATTTTTGATATCAATCTTTACAAATAGAAACTGCTCAGCTCAACCCACCAAAATCGTTTTGGTATCGTTGAATTTGTTATCGAAAGTTCTTTACGCCTGAACCCACCCCATCAACATTTGACCTGAATAGGTCAGGTCGACGTATGTCCAGATTTTAGTAAATATGTCGTGGTAGCAGTATATATGTTACATTACAGTGGTAGCAGTATATATGTTACATTACAGTATATATGTAAACATCTTAACTGTGTTGCGTAAACTTGTGGGGTCTTGGAACTGTAAAAGTGTGAATCAATTTAATTTACCTTCTCGAAGGCACGATGCGCCATGATAATGGCTTTAAATTTTTAACAAGCTTCCTGGTGACAATAAAACTTCAACCAGCTTATCCGTTTTCAAGAGTGCTTTACCACAATATTTACTCAGTGATCCTTAATACAAATAGAGAAAAAAAAACAAGATACAAGAACAAGAAGAAGCTTTCTTTAGCACAGATCAGATGCAATCAGATGAAAAAAAAAAAAAAAAAAAAAAAAAAAAAAAAAACCATTAATACAAATACTTGTTTTTATCTATTTATCGTCAGTGTTCATTCACTTTTTTTCTCTTTTGGTATTTGATGACTACTTTTTAGTTCATGATAACATGTTTTATTTGAATTGTTTTAATTAATTAGTTTTTTAATTTGTTAAATTAGTAATTTGCACAACTAATTACGGCTCCTCCCCCAGCACAAGTTTCACTTAACGGGGGTAGTAGCATGGTACTTCAAATAATTGTTTCTTCTTTTTGGCGTTTATTTAAGTTTATAGAGTGCTTATGTTATCAATGATAACAGAGCCCTTCACAACATGGCATTCATTTTGCCAAACGTGGCACTAAAAAATATGGCAAAATGGCACTTATTTTGGCCAAACGTGGCTTTTATTTGCGCCAAAGATGGCATTTATTCTTCAAAATCCAAACTTTTTTTTCATGTTAATATGGCAAAATGGCACTTTTTTTTCCCATGACCTTGCAATGACACTTTCCTTTTCAAGCACTAATGGCTGTAATCCTCGGACATTGGAGACCTTAATCCTCGGAAGGGGATTCCCGGTCGTTGACTAGTGAGCTTGCCCACATGAAAAAGCCCATGTTAGCTTGCCATTTTTGAAAATTTTGTTGAAAACATAGTTGAAACCCCAACTTTTTGCGAATTTTCCCAGACTTTTTTTTTTATCACAAACTTTTAAGAAAATTAGGCGAAAAATGGCACAAACGTGGCATTTTTTCCAGAAATTGGCAAAAAATGGCTTTTTACCCAAAAATTGGCCAAACATGGCACTTAAGGATGGTGCCATTGCAAATTGGCACTTGAAGGGCTCTGGTTATCATGTATGAATTGTAAATAGATGCAAATTTAAGAAAAAAATTGTGTAATAATTTGCAGCATTATAACTGAAGAATTGAAAACATTTGCGTGCAGGATGGTGGTGGAAAACTCAGTCAGAACGTCAAGAAGCGGAGCGCAAGCCTCTGGCGGCTCCTGTCGCTCGGGTCGTCGCGAACGCGTCGCGTGAAGACGGCCTTCCTGTCGTCAGCGTCGTCCAGCCGAAGAAATCAACGACAAAGTGAGTGCAGAACACGTGGTGTGGGGCTGGCTCTACATACTTCTCTAATGCTTACTAGGGAAAATGAGGATAGTATGTTACAGTGGCGTAGCTAAGTCATTTCTCATGGAGGGGCAACAGTCAAGGATTACGTTTTATTTTATAGTTTTAGTATTCAATTCTATAAACTGTCAAACTTTCATATAAGTAGATATTCAATTGTTTTAGCGAATTTTTGAAGAAAATTAAGCTATTGCTCTCGCATCAAAATTTGTAGAATGTGAATTTTTGAAAAAAAATTATGCAGAAATCCGTTTCAGGCTATTCTGAATCATATTCTGAAGTTTAACGCATTTTTTTATGTATGTATATATGTATGTATGTATATATGTATGTATATATGTATGTATGTATGTATGTATGTATGTGTCATTCCAGACGATAACTGTCCGTAGAATTGTGCTAGAAACTTCAAACAAATTTTAAAATGTTAAGGGCACAAAACGAAAGTTCAAGTTCGTTGGCCAGCTTGATCGGATTACATCTTCGGGTTGAAATTTTCAAAAATGTAGTCAAAAATTTCAAAATAGCCTGTTTTTTGCGATTTGTCGTGCGAAATAATTTTTTCAGCATACTAACATGTGGTATATTCGGAATCAGCGTAAAATTTCCTATAAGAATATGTATCAAGTTTTCAAAAATTTCCAAGTTGAAAAATCAGTCAAAAATCGAAATAATGCCGTTCGCTGGTTGTAAAAATCGGTAATATTCTTCAAAAATTCGCTCATGGGGTCATGCTGTATGACTGGACTTTTTCGTTATGATTTGAAATCATGTACGCCTTCATATTCACAAACCTACCTATGGATTATTAAAGCATACTATTAGAAAAAATAGTATCCGATCAACTAATAATCAGAACCTTGAAAACTACGATAAATACGAATACCTACGGATGAACTGAGGACCACTAGGTTTATACACTGGACTTACTGCCTGCAAAATCATATATTTATGTATGTGGTCGTTTCTCATTTATAGGTTTATCCATAATAAATTGTTACCGACTTGTTGATCTGGACAATGTCACTCAATAAATTGTATAATATAAGTACGCGGAATAAAAAACGGGGCATGAAACCGAGAGGGACAAACAACAAAATGCAAACAAAACAAACTCAAACCAGCAATATGCTAGGTTAGAATAGAAATACCTACTGCTACACTAGATTGTTTCAATCTTTTCTATGAAACTGATTCAATCACCACAGAAAACTTCAATTTTTCTTTTCATTACGTGTATTTTAACTTTGATTTAATTGGTAAATGGTATAATACAAACGATATACCAAAAATCAAGAATTAATTACAGAATACGGGAAACAACTAAGCTTGATCAAGTAGGCAGTGAAAAGTAGGGGAAGTTCGTAGGAGAATTTGGTGGATACTGAACAATGGATATTTTTCTAGGGAAAAATCGCATATGGCCTAGCCTCAGAAGGTAGCGGGGAACGACTTGATTTCAGTTAACAGTATCCACCATGGAAGAAGAGAAAGTTTCTTTTCTTCCATGGTATCCACATTTCCGTTTCACTGACTAGGTGATTTTACTCCTCTCCGAGGGGCTGTAAAATATAGCATTTCCAAGCCAAATGAAACCTTTTCCAAGTCAAATGAAACCTTTTCCAAACCAAATGAAACCTTTTCCAAACCAAATGAAACCTTTTCCAAACCAAATGAAACCTTTTCCAAACCAAATGAAACCTTTTCCAAATCAAATGAAACTTTTTCCAAACCAAATGAAACCTATTGAGAAAATGAGTGAACTGAGGTACCTAGATAGGTACCCACTCACATTCAACAGTCAGAAATTTCTCAAACTTACTTGTTTCCTATTCTCCTAGGTGAGATCCACTTCGGTAATCCTATGCCTGAAATTCATCGAATTTTCATTTTGTCAACGTCTTTCTATGATAGGTACAATTGCATCTACCTGCAACTTGCAGGGTACCTACCTATCTAGGTACCTCAGTTCACTCATTAGCGAATTTGAAGAAAATTAAGCTATTGTCCTCACCTCAAAATTTGTAGAATTTGAATTTTTGAAAAAATTTTATGCAGAAATCCGTTTCAGGCTATTCTGAATCATATTCTGAAGTTTAACGCATTTTTTTAATGTATGTATGTATGTGTCATTCTAGACGATAACTGTCCGTAGAATTATGCTAGAAACTTCAAACAAATTTTGAAACGTTAAGGACACAAAACGAAAGGTCAAGTTCGTTGGCCAGCATGATCGGATTACATCTTCGGGTTGAAATTTTCAAAAATGTAGTCAGAAATGTCAAAATAGCCTGTTTTTTGCGATTTGTTGTGCGAAATAATTTTTTCAGCATACTAACATGTGTTATATTCGGAATCAGCGTAAAATTTCCTATAAGAATACGTACTTATCAAGTTTTCAAAAATTTCAAAGTTGAAAAAACAGTCAAAAATCGAAATAATGCCGTTCGCTAGTTGTAAAAATCGGTAATATTTCCATGAAACATTGTCCAATTTCAGATTGAACTACTCTTATGTAGCGACTGAAATGTCGAGTATTTCTTCAAAAATTCGCTCATGGGGTCATGCTGCATGACTGGACTTTTTTCTCAATAGGTTTCATTTGGTTTGGAAAAAAGTTTCATTTGATTTGGAAAAGGTTTCATTTGATATGGAAAAGGTTTCATTTGATTTGGAAAAGGTTTCATTTGGTTTGGAAAAGGTTTCATTTGATATGGAAAAGGTTTCATTTGATTTGGAAAAGGTTTCATTTGACTTGGAAAAGGTTTCATTTGACTTGGAAAAGGTTTCATTTGGCTTGGAAATGCTATATCCACGCAATTTTGCCCCTACGCAAACGAACCTAATAAAAATTTCTCTATTTCTAAGGGCGTCTATAGTTGCTAGGCAAACGGATCCGTATAATAATAGTAGCAATTGTGTTTTGCTAATAAAATTATCCAATTGAAGGTGTCAGGTACTGAAGTTAGAAGCGTAAAATTATTAATTTTGATTGTATCCACCTACCACGAACTTCTGCGTCCTCTCTAATTCATGGAGGGGCTCTGCCCACCCTGCCCCTCCTCAGACTACGCCACTGGTATGTTAAAAAGGAGGATAGCATCTTAAGAAAAGGAGGATAGTTTCTTAAAAAGGAGGATAGTTTCTTAAAACG